>JAOTQJ010000096.1:15163011-15210478 GCA_025642045.1 Solanum sejunctum | reverse complement strand
TTTATTTTATAATTTTTTAAATAATAATATTTTAATATTTGTTTTTAATATTATAATTTATTTATTTATTGTCGGGGTGGACATTTTGTTCATGTGAAGTGTGATGTGGTATTTTTTGTTAAATAAAGAGAGAAAGTAATACACACGTCATGGTGAAAGTGGAATAAAAAAGAAAAGTATGTTTCTCAAACTAATATTGATAGTTTAAATATGAAACTCACACTTGTAATAAATTTATTATAAAACTCAAAAAAAAAAAAAGATAGTTCCAATATATTTTGGACATTTATCTCTAAGTAGATTCATAAGTTGTGGAAGGATTTTGTCCCTTTAATAAATCGTTAAAATGACATTCTACATTCTTGGTTCGAATTTATTTGATATAACTTAATCTTGTGATGTCTATTGAAATTTAATCGTATTATACTAATTATATTATAATTATTTAAAATAGTTTAGGTTGTTAGTTATTTATAGTTATAATATATAAAATGATTTATATGCCACCAGTCAAATGTCAGTTTGTACAACTCAACAAGTTCAAGTTGTTATTATTTCTTTCATTTCAAAAAGGATTGTCTACTTTCTATTTTAATTTGTTTAAAAAAAATAATTTTTTCGTAGCAAAACTTTAACTTTAATTTTACATGTATCATATTTAAGGCCACAAGATTGGATGGTGTTTTGGTACATTTGACATAATTTTAATTTAGAACCACATGATTCAAAGGCCTTCTTTATTTTCATAAATTTTCTATCAAATCAAATCAACTTATTCTTTTTTAAACAGATAAATATAATTTATAATACTTTTAATTTGGATTAATCATAAAATGCACCTATATTTGAAATAATAAACAAAGTTTAAAAGTTTAAACTTCTAGATTCAAACAATACCACAAAAATTTAAACTGAAATTTTTTTGTTTGTTTATTTTGGCTAGACACATAATTTCACAAATAAAGGTCAATTATTTATAAAATTGAATAAATAAAAGTAAGAAAATTTTAATTAAAACTTATATTTATAAACATAGGATACATGCACGATGCACGATGCTCTAAACTAGTATAGGAAAAAGGGGAAGGATGTCCATAACTTTTTAGGATAAGCTAAAGGAGTAGTCAAAGCTAGAATAAAAAATTACGAAGTAAATCATAGTCTAGAAAGGAAATAAAGTAACCTAATTAGAAACAAATGTAGTAGCTCTTGGAAAATATTAAATTATACTAGAAAGATCATAAATAGAACAAGAAAAATACTAATAACCTATTTATAAAGAAAGAAATAAGGCAAAACCTAACTAGAAAAACACTCTTGAAAATCTTGATAATTTATACAGGAAATTTAACTTTTAATGCCCAACGCTTAACAAAGGGATAAAAAATTGATCACTAAAAGTGTATTTATAGTGACATAATTTTTTCGTCGTTAAAAGATATCTATTTTAATATTAATAAGGGGACAAAATTCAAATGTTAAAAAAAAATATATCTTGTCACTTTTCTATTAAAGGTTAAAATCAAAAGAAGCACCCGATCACTTTTTTCATTAAAGGTAAAAGCTAAGAATGACGCTAATCAAAATCAGATTTCACTCCATGGTCACGTCTCTTTTCCCATTACCTACGCTTAACCTACAATCTCTGTAATAAATCTATGATTTCTTAAGAACCAGGAACAATACTCACGTTTATCAACAACTCGCACATTTAATTTATATTATGAGAAATAACAGCGCCTCTCTACATTAGAATGACGCGTCTAGGTTTGTTAGAAAATCAGCTTATCAACAGCGTGCTCCCTTAAGATTTTGTGTTTATTAAGTGAAAATAATGAGTAGGTTTCTCTGTTTAATCCTTTAATACAAATAAGTTCTCTGTTTTGATCACAAAACTTATTCTTCTCTTCTTACTTGTCATTATTATTAGCTTTTCACTGGTGTAATTAGTTGCCACAAATAGTAATATTGAATCTCACCTTGGAGTTTTCTTCTCTGCGAGATAAGTTTATATTATTTTTTAAAAAAATTACTTTCTGAAATACCTAATTTCTCATATATACCAAAATATCCTAAATACAAGTGCATCCATGCATGCGTTATTGCCGGTTGCAGCATGCCTGTGACAATTTCCCATGTGGAAAATATATAGTACTAATAATAACACTTAATTGAATGGTTGGGGAGTTGGGCCTTGCCAAACCTTTACACATCACCTAACTTAGGTAGGTATCACTTATGGCAGCTAATATTAAAGCTTCTGGTGGAGTAATAAATATTTTTAAAAAATTTTAATTAAAAAGTTTGAATATGAGTTTCTTAAATTTAAAGTCATCTTTATTATAAAATATTTTATCCATAATAAAACTTCTCAATGTGAATCCAATTTAATTGAATCTTAATATAAATATTAAATATCAGATGAAAAATCAAGAAAAGACCTATAATTAAAAGTTAGGAAGGATATAAAAATAAAAATAAAAAATACCCATACCAAACACACCCTCTCATGAAAAATCACAGGTATTCAATTGAAAAAAAATTTGGTTGATATTCCATATGATTTGTCTCAACTTTAAACACAGTTAATTATACTTCATTACTATTATTACAAGTACCGTCCAAATAATAAATATGCAATTTGCCAATTTGGAATATATATAGTTGGATACTTGGATTATTGTTATACTACAACTATCACTACTAAAAATAACGAGAAAACCGACGGTTAAGGTCAGTCCAAAAAAAATTGTGCAAAATAAATCATCTCCGTTTTTTTCCTTTAAAAAAAAAAAGAATATCGATGAATGTTTGTCGTTGATTTTTCGTGCAAAAATTATAATCTTTTAAAAGAGAATTCACGCGATTCATTATTATTATTTTTTTTTATAAAAAATAATGGACAAGATTGATTTTTTGAAGTGCAAAATGGGAGCTAAAGAATATAAATGAAAACAATGAAAAATTTCATCAAAAAGAATGAAAGATTGAATGGTAGAATTGTCTAAAGTCATAGAAAATATTTGAATTTGATTCCAAGTAATTACATTTTTATATATATTTTTTAAAAATTGACTATATATGTCGTTCTTTAAAAAATAATATGAAAATAATGAATATAATCAATTTTAATTGATTGTGTTCATCGACTTTGCCCTTCAATTTTAAACCATTATTTAGTAATTTGTCTTAATTAATTAACTATAGTCATATTTATGAGTAATGAGTATGATATAAATTACAAAAAAAAATGTCCATTCAAGGAAGTGATTTAAGTGCCAATTTCTTGAGGGTACATTCAAGTAAGTCACTTAGGAAGTGCCAACTTCTTGAGGCTACATTTATATCTTCACATACACATAAGAAATGGGAGAATTTACATGAAGAAAATAGAGTTATTATTTCTGATAAATTATCAACTTAAATAAATCATATTTAAAGATGAAAAAAATAGTAACAATAATAAATAAATTATTAATTGAAATAAATGAAATAATAATTAAAGAATATGATATGGCAAGGTGAACTAAAAATTAATGTCAAAGTGCATAAATCTTAGTTGGAATAAAACAAAGATAGTGGGCCATTTAAGTGAGTGAAGTTAAAAATTGATTATTTAATGTCTGTTATTTCATTTTATTTTAAGTTCAAAGCCAAATGGGAAAGATTCTTACTCAAAAGATTTTGTAAAAGAAACAAATCCTTTTTGAGATTTGCTTCTTTTTCCGCACTGAATCTTTTTTTTATTTAATTTCATTTTGTCTTTCTTTTTGACTTGTGCAGAAAAAAAAAGAATTAATTATATATTTTTTATGGGGCTACAAAGAGAATATTCTTAATTATCGTGGTTTGTACTTACTTGTACTTCTTAGTTTTACGGAGAAAAAAATAACTCAAATTACAAATTGTTTCTATAAGAAAAAATAACTTTATTTATAAACAATTCGTGCATTACTTGCAACTTATTTATCAACCAAACGACTCCATAACAATTTAATTAAAGGAAAATTATCCAAAATGAATTTGATAGTGAAATTATTTATTAAAAATGAACTCAATCTAAATTATTTATTTATTTACTTCATTTTCTTCTTTTTTATTTTGTTTATGACATTAGCATCATTAATCTAAGATACTTTATCGATTTATTGATATTATAGCGGTGTCATATAAAATTAAGTTTAATCTTCTGTGATATTTTATTAGTATATGATTTGGCTCTTTTCAAAAAATAAATAGGAAATAATCAAGAAAAAATTATTAATATCACAATTTTATTTATCAAAGTTACAATCCTATTTAATAAATTTTAAACTCTTATGGTATCAAATAGTTTTTTTCTCTTTGATACCATCAGAGTATATGTGTGTGTGTGTGTATATATATATTGAAGGTATCAGATATTTTTTACTAAAGCATTGCCTTTTCTTTTTTAATACCATTAGAGTGTACATATATACTCTTATCGCATTAAATCCGCGAGAATACTTCTTTTTTTTAAATAAAAAAAAGCCTTTAATTCACACTTCACAATGCCTTTGAATTTACAAAATTAAACTCTTTTATTTTGTCATGCCCCGAGCCTACACCCTGGATGTAGCCGACACTTGCAAACCATTTCTGGTCCCAAATGAACCACTTGGTCTGGCTACTTACTCAAAGGAAGACTCATAATAGTGGAAACAACCATAAAAGCAATAAGATGATAAAAAACTGTCTGCGTAAGCTGAATATGAAAACTTTTAAGCAATATCTAAATGAACTAAAAACTGAAATTCTTAACACATGATCTATGAAACCTCTACTAAACTTTCTGAAAAGGCTACTGAGACTGGCCCCAAGTAACCAGAATTGAAAAAAAAACTGAAAGGAAAAAAACATAATCTATAGAGCCTCGGATTGAGAAAAGACCTCACCAAAACTGATAGTTGTCAGGTTCTCAACGAAGCGACTGCTGAGGAACTCTGTCACCTACGTCTGCATCATTAAATAATGCAGGTCCTAAGGACATCAGTATGTGGAATGTACAGTATGTAAGATGACCAAAACATTTAATAGGGATATCATAATGCATCTCAAAAGACATAATCATAATTCATAGGTGAAATAACAATAATCATAAGACTTGTATGCTGAAAATAACATGGTGAAAACTGATAAGTAAACATATTTCTTAGCTTGGGGAGTTTCTCTAACTGACAACCATCACTATGAGCTTCGTGGTGATACATCATCTTGTTCACACTGCCAGAGCCGTCCCGTACTTTACGGGAGTAGGGGACAAAGAACTAGGGGAGTGGATCCATCTCAAAATTGGGCCATCTCAGTGGCTAATGAGGAAGGTACTGTAGTACAATCATATCCTATGCTGGCTACATAATTTATGAGTTTGAGTAATTTATTCTACTCTTACTCATATCGATGTTCAATACTACTTTCAAAATACCTTATATAGCTCATACTTAAAATATCATAAATTCTTGAAATCTGACTTTCTTGAGGACTTAGCCCAATTTGCTACTTAACTTTCTCAACTCGAATCTTTAACTCTACTGAAACTAGTATCTTTCATGTACTTTCAATCATGCTAGATTACTCAAGTAAAATGCCAACAATATCTTCAAAAAAATCATTGTTTAACTTGATTTAAATTATTTTTTTCTTTTCTTGAGAAATGTCAAGATTTTTCAAGAACTCAACCATAATAGTTCTGGTTCAAGAATGAACATAAACTTGATAACAATTTTTTAATTGACTGATATAGAAACCAAAAATCATAATATGCATCAAGAATTTATGGAATTTATAATGAAAATTAACATACTCACAAAGTTTATGGGAAACTTAGTCTCAACTTATACTTGAAGGTTCATGGGTGAAAACTAGTTTCAATCTCTAATATATTAGCAAAATAATTACTTTTGGGTAGCCTTACATACTTTGGAGTGAGTTATTGGAAGATTGAAAGAATTATCTTGAACACCCTAATTGTTCTTGAATTTTTATGCTTGAAGTTTTGGAAGGATTTCTTGTTTTTAACGTAAGAATGTGAAGAAAATTACATTTTTGGACTTAAACTAAACTTAAAATGTCTAATTTAGGATTATGGGGTATGAAAAAAGTTGGAACTACTCCTCCCTATCAAAAAACGAAAACTGCCTACTTCTTACACTAGTGCGCGATGCACACTAGTGCTTTTTAGCACGTTTTTGCGAAATCTCGACTTTTTGTAAATTTTTAAAAAATTCTTAAGTGTGGTTCAACGTCCATTTTGCTTCGCGAAAGGGATCCCACTGTTTTAAAAATAATTCGCATTTTTTTGAGTTTTTGTCGAGTCGAGATCATTTTCTGACTCGATTTTTTGCACTGATCATAAATTCTATCTCAGATTTACAAACGAAGAATGGAAAGACATATTACGCGCAAAGTCAATTCTGGAGATATTTTCATTATTTCACTAGGTGTTACATATTTATATTGCACTTGTATAAATTTTTTTTATGTTAATTGCTATAATTTCTATTTTTAAGAGCATTTTGTAAAGTTATTTTATTGTATAGTTGCACCAAGCTATTAGAAAAGTCATATATTTATTTTATGATCATTTTTTATTGGATAATAAAAAACTAAACCTTTAAAGACTAAAAGTCAATAAACAAAAATCAATAAAAAGAATCTTATTAGTTTAATATATTTAAAAATCAAAAAACTGATTAACCGCAAATGAATAATACATAAAAATTAAACTGACTCAAACCAATCAATGCACATCCCTAATTAAACAAAATTAAAACAAAATGTATATATTAAAAATAGTAATAGTAGTAGTTGATATAGCACACACTCAATGAATTTAACTGATCTTAATACTTCAATACGAAATACAAGTCTTCCCCCCCCTGTCTCTCTCTATACTGATCCTATCATTTTAAAAATTTAACAAACTCAATAATAAAAATTTGGAATGGTCAACTGAACCTTTGTGCTTGATTCGAATTATAAATTGGACCTTTCCACTCACGATTTTACCAACTAAACACTCAAATTTGACGAAACTCATCCTTTTAAACCCCTCCAACTTGTCATGTCTCTCAATCGCGCTGATGTCATACTCTATTCAGATCAAGTTTGTCACATCATTTTTTATTTTTTTACAATAATTTCTTTTTTTGACAAAAAATCAAAATCCTCGTAATTTTCAGCCTTTTCCCCTTCAAATACCAGTAAACCACTCTAATACATCCGGTCACATTTATATCTCTGGAAGTTTTCTTTTTCTGATCAATTAAATTAGTTTTTTTTTTCATTACGCCATGTTCAGTAAATTACACAAAATTAATGAACTTTTTTTTAAAAAAAATTCAAAGTCACAGGGTCTTTCTCACGAATTCCATTCAACCTTTTCCCTTACCACAATCAGAAAATCATTCAAAACTAGGGAGCATCAAACCCACTCACCGGCAAAATCTCCCAAAGGCAATGTCTAGCTTGTCAGAAACACGACAATATCTAGTAAGTGTAATCTTACCAACAGAAGCAGTCACTGACCTGAATTCAAAATTGGTTATGTTGGCTAGTGGCAGGTTGGGCCTGATGCATTCTTTTTGATCTTGTACTAAGGTACACTACAAGAATGTAAAGGCACTTTCTTTAGCTTCCCAGAAACAAGTAGATTTATACAGCGTTGGTCTTGAAAAGACAGCCTCAGTCTTAGAAGAAATGAGAAAAGAAAGTGTGTTATCGAAAGCATACGTTAAGTTTTCAGATTTTTTGACCCAGCATTCCTTTCAATATCACATCATCTTGTTTATGATGCATCACCATTGTCGCCAATTGCGCATAAGACAATAAAGGATTAATACCAGAATCAAGCGAAGCAGCTTTGTCAGCTATATGTTCTTTAATTACTGAAAATCATCAAGATGCTACATACTCTACAAATATGATTGCTCTTGGAGCTAAGAACCATAAAGAAATAGAGCGCATCGTCACTCCTAGTATCTTACTTATTATTCGAAATTTCTAATAAATGAAGCGAGTGAATCTTATTTGGGTATCGTGCTAGTAAGGTAAGTGGCTAGGCAGCTTTTAAATGCGTCCCTGCTCTTAACAACTCCGTTCATGTAGGAAACCTCCAGCTTGTCGGAAAAGATTTGGGTTTTGGGGTCGAGTTTGTGGGTTACTTTAGGAGTAATTTCTTTTTTGTCGCCTTTCCACCATGACAGAATCCTCATGGCTATTCGCTAAGAAAGAAATTGAAGTTACAATCACTTCAAAACCAAATAATTTTCACAAATCAAGCAATTGATTTACAATGAAAGAACAAATATCTATTGAACATTTTTTTTTGACAATAATTGTTTCTTGGGTTTTTGACATTGATTTTTGCCATGTTTGAGGACGGGTGGGTTGGAGAAAAAATGAGAGTTCTATTCCTTTACTTTTTTTTTTTAGTTTGTTTATTTTTTTAGTTTAGATCTTTAAAATCAAAGTTTATCTCTTCACTCTCTTTATGCTTGTGAAACTCGTACACTTTGTCCAGCTCACTTATTAAGTTGCCACACAAGTTCAGTTAACGATCAAAGAAGTTTAAAATGTTGAGTTTTATCAAGTTTAAATGTTTAGTTGATAAAATTGTAGATAAAAAGTCCAATTTATAATCTCTACTTAATAAAAATATAAAAATAAAATTTATCTTTTTATGATAGTGCACCATCTTCTCCAAAATTTTTCCATCCTATCCAAAATCCACGTAAGGGAAAAATCAAATTGAAAGCAAAAGGTGGATTTTGAGGGATAAAGGTAAACACAAATCTACTAGACAACGAAAGGTAACCCAACTTTTTTTTTTTAATGTTTTTACGTCAAATAGAAGTTAACCAAAAGCAAAGCCAGAAAATGTGGGAAAAGAAGAGATGATTTCTTAAAAAGGTATTTGCTAAATTGTTTACATAATGTAGACGTAATAATTAAGGGGTTTATTCTTAAAATTAAAAAGAAAATACAAATCTAGTTTTAGTGTTTCTTTTTCAGAAAAAGTCAAATTCAAGTACTGCAATTATGAGAATTACAAATCAACCCTTCAATAGTGTGATAACTATTTTACACAGTATTTGTAATTTGACTTAATATAATACAAATTTTTTATACTATAAGATCATATATCTCTATTATTAAATTATAACTGCTAACTTATCATATTCTCATAACATAGCTTATCCTTTTGACATAATTATAGATCTGAATTTTACGAAACTAACCTATCAAATTTTAGTTAGGTGGCTTGATGTATATAGAAAAATTCATTGACGTATACAGGAGTGTTTGGTAGATTTTTTTTTTAGTATTTTTCTAACTTTCTCGTATTTAATTGATGAAAATATTAATTTTAAATATTTTTTCAAAAAAATACTTCTTCAAAACGTTGAAAATGACTTCAACGAATACATAAAAATACAAATTTCATAAGTTATAGTCTAAATTTATTGTCTCCTATTCATCCAGCTAACGCCTTAACCATCTCGCCCCATCAACCCCCGAACCCTCACTCCCTGCCTCATCTCATTTACATAGTATTTTGCTACAATACATGTAAACATTTATGATATAATATTTTTTTTGTTTACTTACTAAACACTAAAAATAAGTTAAAAAATTTATTTATTTTTTTTAAAAAATATTTTTTTATAAAATATTCAACTCTTTTATACCAAAACACACTCCATATCTTAGGGCCTATTTGAACTCACAGTATGGAATCATGGATTTAGAATCGAATTTATTTAAAATTAAAATGTAATTTAATTTCTTAAATTATATTTTTCTTATAAATATAAAAAGTTATAAATTGTAAAAAGAAATTTGAAATATTAAATCATAATTTTAAATCACATATCTAAATATTAATTTAAAATTATAATATAAAATTACACGCCCAACGCATATTTAAAACTCCTAAAAAATGCCTACCTAACCACCACAACCCTAAAATAATGAATAATGACTAGAGTAGAAGTCCAAAAAGGAGAGCCAATTGAGGACCCAATAAATAATAAATTGAAGAGAATAAAAAAACATGGAATAAATTAAAGTCAAGTTGGGTGAGGTCTTTCAAACAAGAACCAATAGAGAACATAATTTGGTCAGAAGAAATCGACAAAACGCCGTCGTTTACTCCACGTCGACTCCCGGCAATTTCCTCGTGCTTTGCTAGTCTCTTTCTTTTTCTTTTATAATAATTTGTAGGAGTAATTATTATTTTTTTCTTAATTACTATTATTTATATTGATTTTTCTGCTGTATTTATTTTGACATACTTATTTTATATATTTTACTCATCGTCATCTCCAAATTTATCTGTTTGAGTACATTTAAATATAATATTATTATTATTTTTCTTACTTATTATTATTTCACTTATTAAAGTTATATTAATATGAGAATGATTGCAATGTATATCAATTTTCATATAGCTTTTGATCATTCAAATTTTAAATTTTATATTAAATTTGGTTACGTTAATTTAGTTTTGAAATTTAATCAGATTGACTTTAAAAAATAAAATAGTAATAAATAAAAATTAATATCATTTAGATTGATTTCCATGGTTGGTATCACCAAATTTCTTAGTCCAACCTTCTAATTTTCCATGTTTTTTTACTGATAAATGTAATTAATTTTGATTTCTTTTTTTTTTCTGTCAATATTCCCTTTTTAAAGTATTTGAATATATCATTTGCCAATTTATCCTAAACAAATATATTCCAGCTGTAGATGGGACCACTATAGCCAAAACTTTTTGATTCATCAGTCTATAAATAACAGCTCTTAACAAGAATCCCTTTTTCCTCTTCTTTCATTTCTACACACTCTCTTTCTTTGGCGATCTCGCCGGCGCTCCGGCCGTCATTACCGTCGGGAAATCTCCTTTCTTCTCCTTTCTCTCTCTAAATAAGGTCATCTTTCTCTCTCTCTCTCTCTCTCTCTCATGTATATTTATCTTCTATCTCTAAAGGAATGTATTTTCTCTGTGTGTGTTTTGTTGATTTTCTGCAAAATTAGCTTTAGATCTTCTACAGATTTTATTTTTTTACATTATGTTCTCTTCTTCATTTTATTTGGATCTTGAGTTTGTATTATGCAGCTTGTTCTCTGAATTGGGATTTGATCTTCTTTAATGAGCTTCCTTTATAGAATCTAGTGTTCTTGTTCTTTCTAAAATTAACATCATCCTATCGGAAATCAGCTTGATTATGGTAATTAATAGCAGTTAAATATTTGTACCTTTTTTTCTGGATAAGGTTATTTTGATTATGGTAATATATTTACTAATGGCCAGCATTATTACTTATTGGCTACTGTAGTCCTTTTTGGATAAGTTGCGAAGTGAAATCCTTATTGTTCATTCTCTTTTTGTTCCTCTGTATAATAGTTGGGATGATGACTATGGATGGATTCAGGAGAGGTAGAGGTAGAGGTAGACTTATAAAATATTGGGGAGAGACGATTAGACATTACACGACATAGTTATCGAGGATATAACCTTAGATGGCAAGGCGTAGTCCAAATTACACAGATTTGTGCTTTGTACAATTTTCGTTTCTGAGTTTTCTGTACTGCATGATTTTCTGGACTTCCTGCCCATCTATTTATGTGTTTCTACATAAACGCACTCAAATATTCCAACTTTATGTACAGGGAAATGCCTTTCTTTTAATAGGAAACATAATGTTTGTGGGTTGAGACTTACCAAGTTATACAGAGAAATAAAAAGTTTGTCTTTTAATGTTGGAGTGCAACTTGTATTGTAATCTAAAGGGGCTATTGCTTATGATTTCTAGTTATATGTGATTTTCTGAAGTTCTGTATATGTGTTTTGAGATAGTTGAGCGCATTTGCACATGTGTATGTATGTATGTGTGTCTATGTATCTATTTATGTGCTCGTAAATGATATGTGCTCGTAAATGACTTGTGAATATTAAAATTAAATGGGCCTGGACGAAGTGGAATGCATTCATATAGCCGATCTAACTAATTTGCTATTGGGCATAGTTGATTGATTAAGACGAATGCATGCTCACAAACACCAGTATTTGTGTGCCTAAAGTTCCTTCTTTTTGTGCAACATAGAGTGCTTGTTGGTTGACAGGTAGCTACTCCCTCCATTTCAACGTATTTGTTTTACTTTTCTTTTTAGTCCGTTTAAAGAAGAACCCATCTTCCCTCGTAAACATGTTTAACACCACAAGATTAAAGGACATTTTGGTTCATTCTCCATATCTTTAATATTAGAACGCAAAATTCAAAAGTTTTCTTTACTTTCTTAAACTCCGTTCATGTCAGTAATAGGCAAACTAATTAAAACGAAGGGTGTTCTATTTTCCTAAGAAGATATAACAATATTGTGTTTCTATGTGGGGCTGCAACTTGTATTTCACTCTAAAAGGTATTATTTTACGATACAGAGTACTTCCGAGGATTGAAGGTTTAAGGCGAGCATGGAAGAAACTGGACTGAGGAATGTGGGCTCCAACTGCTCCATTTCTGAAATAGATGATTATGATCTCTCGAAGCTTCTAGACAGGCCAAGGCTAAACATAGAGAGGAAGAGATCTTTTGATGAGAGGTCACTCAGTGAGTTATCCATTAGCCTATCCAGAGGTTTAGAACATTATGAAAGTGCCTCACCAGGCCGGTCAGTCTTGGACACCCCAGCGTCATCAGCCCAAAACTCTTTCGAGCCCCATCCAATGGTTGCTGAAGCATGGGACGCTCTCCGCCGCACTATGGTTCATTTTCGTGGTCAACCAGTTGGCACAATTGCTGCAGTTGACCATGCCTCTGAAGAAGTCCTCAACTATGATCAGGTCAGTATTTATATGAAATCCAACTATTACAGAGTCTTGGTTCTCTTTTGTCATATGATTTGGTAATTTGCATAATATTGGTATCATATACTATGATCAGGTATGACTTTTTGAACAAAAATACTGGAAACCCATTTATATGCGTTGGTTATTGATGCCATACATATAAGTGTTGGGATATTGTCATATTGATGCCGAAACTGGGTTTAATATGGAGTGAGGTACAGTGATATGATAAGGAGTACAATATTATCTGTTTTATCAGAGTATTTATCCAGTGAAGATTTTATTTGATTTGTAGGTTTTTGTTCGAGATTTTGTGCCTAGTGCTTTGGCCTTCCTGATGAATGGAGAGCCAGATATAGTCAAGAACTTCTTGTTGAAGACACTTCAGCTTCAAGGATGGGAAAAAAAAGTAGATAGATTCAAGCTGGGAGAAGGGGTTATGCCTGCTAGTTTCAAAGTCCTTCACGATCCTGTTCGTAAGACAGATACCATAGTAGCAGATTTTGGTGAGAGTGCAATTGGGAGAGTTGCTCCAGTTGATTCTGGGTTTTGGTGGATAATTCTTCTCCGTGCTTACACAAAATCTACTGGAGACTTGAGTCTCTCTGAAACAAGAGAGTGCCAAAAGGGGATGAGACTTATATTGAGTTTGTGTTTGTCTGAAGGATTTGACACATTTCCAACACTGCTATGTGCTGATGGATGCTCAATGATTGATCGGAGGATGGTAATATATTTTGTCATCGTACCTTCTTAATATATTTTGATCTTCTTATCACTGTTGTATAAAGCCTGTTTAGCTTAGCTTAGCTGATTGGAGCAGTTGATATGCAACAAGAGATGAAGCTGGTTTTATAATGGAGTTAGTTGCTTACAATTTCGTGATTGGGGTTCATTTTGATGTACCCTTATTTTCCTCGATGCATTTTCATCTTATTTTTTGTGGTTATTGCTCTAAGATTCACAAATCGTTCTGTTGGAAAATGAACTTTGCAACGGATCGTCCACTAGTGACCTTGAGTTTTGTTTTCTTTGCCCCTGCGACAATGTGACATGGGCTCTTAAGGCACAGGAAATGGATTTTAGACTGTAGTAGAATAAAGTAAATGCTCTTAGCATTCTTATGCATGTAGATCTCTGTTCTAAGTTGAAAATAAACTGGCAACAGGCGGCACCCTGCTTATTTTCAAATCAGTTTCTTTGGGAAATGCACTTTATACTTCCCTCAGATTATCAAAATGCATCCTAAGCTAAATTTCATGGAAGATTTGTTAATAGAACATATAACACAGTTCAATTATGGAGATCGGAAGTCGTAGCTTACATTAATTATTCCTTAGCCCCGTAAAAGTTTTGTTTGCATCATTAGTCTATTCAAATGATGTTCTTCCTTGGTAACACTAAAAGAAGCGAGTCTTCCTTGGGTGAGGGGATTACAAAGCGGAGAATCGAACCCTCACCAACAAGGTGAGAGTTCATGTATCCAACCAACTAAGCTATTAAGATTCCCCAGCAATTGTTGCTCAAATGTTCAATAAATTGATATTTTGGTCCATAACTTATGTTCAAGTGTTGGACATACACTTTTGATGTTTGAATTAAGAGTTTTTAACTAAGTTATCAGTTTCTCAGACTAGTAACTTTTGTGAAAAATATGCCCCATTCGTCTTTAGCAATTATTGCTTTTACATTGACTTTGTAATAGTCAATCAGAGAGCAATTAAGGATAGAGCTAAAAGAAAAAAGAGAATCAGCCAAGGGAGGAAAGAGAGTATTTCATTCTGTTTCAGTCCCTAAAAAAAGCTGCCACGCAGCTCATGTTCTTCTTTGTTGAAGGGGAACAGAAATCCTTGTCTTCCTCTCTCTTTTCTTTAATTGGTTTAGTTTTCCTAATTCTTTGTGTAGCCATAATGTACATACCATTGGATTTGAGCCAATTAATAGGAACTTCTGGAGGTGTTAGAAAGGACAGTCTAGTAGTCTGTTTATCTTTATGAAGCTTGTTGTTTTTTTAACCTTTTAGTATCTTCTTGGAATCCTATTGATAAAACTTTTACCTTATCAAAAAAATAAACATAGCATGGTTTGTCTAGTGAAATTTTAATTTTTACTTTTACTTTTTCTTTTTAAGAGAGAAACAATAAGATGGCTTAACTGAATTGTTTCTGGTTATGCCTCATGCTTTGAATTGCTATATTTCATCATTTCTGAAGCTTTAAGTTAATGAATGTCTAGGAGTTGAACCTTCTATTGCATTAGCATATTGTTTTGTCTTCATATCTGAGAATGATCGGGAATTTCTAATCATGAGTGATTCTAAACTAAGAGACTGAAATTCTAGCTTTTGTAAGTTTCTTTATCCACTCATAGAGGACTGGATTTTTTATGCTTAAAAGAATAGAGACAACTATTTCTTGCCTCCAAAATTTTATTTTTTAGTGATAAATATCAGAATGTCATTACCTGGTAGTTATTTGAATATATATACATGTATATATGTGTGTGTGTGCTGGTAAATCCTGGTACTTCAATATTAGGTCCCATGATTGGTGTTTTGCTCTCAAAGAGACATTAATTGGATCTTTTTTTTAATTGTGGTTGATTTTCAGGGAGTTTATGGATATCCTATTGAGATCCAAGCACTCTTCTTCATGGCACTGAGATCTGCGTTGGCCATGTTGAAGCCTGATGCAGAAGGGAAAGAATTCATTGAGAGAATAGTGAAGCGCCTGCATGCCTTGAGTTATCATATGCGAAGTTATTTTTGGCTTGACTTTCAACAGTTAAATGACATATATCGCTATAAAACTGAAGAGTATTCTCACACTGCAGTAAATAAGTTCAACGTTATTCCTGATTCAATCCCAGAGTGGGTATTTGATTTTGTGCCTACATGTGGAGGTTACTTTATTGGAAATGTTAGTCCTGCAAGGATGGACTTCAGGTGGTTTGCTTTGGGTAACTGTATCGCCATCATGTCTTCCCTTGCCACTCCAGAACAAGCTTCTGCTATTATGGATCTCATAGAATCCCGCTGGGAGGAGCTAGTAGCAGACATGCCTTTGAAGATATGCTATCCAGCAATTGAAAATCACGAATGGCGGATAGTAACTGGTTGTGATCCCAAGAATATTAGATGGAGCTACCATAATGGAGGATCTTGGCCAGGTTCGATCATCATCCTTCTGACTGCAGTTTATTTGATACTTCACTTCTTAACTCCTGCAATTGTGTAGAACATGACTTTGATTATTGTCGGAAGTTATTTTACACAACTCCACACTATGTTACAAGGATTCTATGCTTTTGGAAAATTTTTGTTGGTCTTCATTTTATTTAGAGAAAAGAATGAAACGCATAGTCTAATTCTTAAAGTCAATTGGTCTTACACTTGCTAATGGAACACATGATTCATCTCTTAAATGCAGTGCTTTTGTGGTTGTTAACGGCTGCCTGCATTAAGACTGGACGGCCACAAATTGCAAGACGAGCAATTGATCTTGCTGAGAGCCGCTTACTCAAGGACGGCTGGCCTGAATATTATGATGGAAAGCTCGGAAGATACATTGGTAAACAGGCAAGGAAGCACCAGACGTGGTCAATTGCTGGATATCTTGTAGCAAAGATGTTACTGGAAGATCCTTCACACTTGGGAATGATCTCTTTGGAAGAGGACAAGCAAATGAAGCCTGTAATCAAGAGATCATCTTCATGGACGTGCTGAGGTGTGAGTAGAAGCAGGAAACAAAAAGTAGAAACGGAGGTTTGCTCAAAAGTTTCCTTTGTGTAAATTAGCATCATCCAGCTAGATCAATGTCTTGTTTTTCTCAAAATAAGAGACTTCTGTTTTGATAGTTCTCACTGTATTGGACAAGTTCAGATATTGATGATCTAATTATTTTGACAAAGACAGTGGATATGATGTTCCCTAGCTATATTGATTGTTGCCTTAATTGAACAAAACTTATTGATATAATTTTTCCCTTGTAGCTAAGCAAACCTATACTCAATGCCTATTTGTTGAAGTAAATCATTTTGGTACATTTAATAGTTGGGACTTTATCCATGAGAAATTTTATTAAAATACAACGACAATAACATATACATTGAAATTCTACATGTAAAATTTTGAAAAGATAAATTGTATATAAATGTTACCCTTACCTCAAGTGGAGCCATGTAAAATATTCTTTAAAATACTTTTTGGGTTTGATATACATTAATACAAAAGTCATAATGAAGAAAGTGAAATTTTATTACGTAATTAAATGAATTATAAAAAAAAAATTAAAATTTTATAAGGGTCATGTGACTTAGGCTGTGATCCATTGTTTGGCCTATTGTAATTCAATACATTTCAGCTCAAATAATTACTTTTTAAAAAATTATGGCCTGTTTTTTTTTTTTTATTTAAATTTAATTCAATTCGCTCGTTTAACATCACTATCAGGTTTGAAAATGTAACATGTTTGTGATAGATGGGTCCAAGAATAAGAACTCTGAGATAAATGACCCCAAAATTCAATACAATAGACTTTGCCATATTTACATATTTGTGACCATTGTTAATTTGGATCCCACATAATCTAAGCATGTCACTATTCAAGAAATATAGAAGTTGCCTAAACCACCTCATATATCATCTGGAAAATTAAGAGAAACGCTTTTTTTTACTTCAATAAATTAGGAAACTACGACATCCCAAAAAATTGGAACATTTGCCTCAACATAAATATAGATGCTATTATTCAATGTGGGTCAGTGGGATGGTATATCTACGCAAATATTTATTTATATTTGATATTTATATTATATTATATCGATATATTATATTTAAATGATGTAATAAGGTGATGGTAATTTATTAACAAACACATTATTAAATAGTAGCACTTTGATCTTTTTTCTTTACACTTTCCAGAACTTAAATTAAATAATTTTTCAAATTTACTTTGACGTGATATGTTTCTGCTAACCTAATTGCCTATTATTATTTGTAATATTTCATCTAGTTAGTCAAACTTTTTTTGTTGTTATGTGTGTTGAGTCAAGAAAAAGCAATTTAAAGGAAAATTTTCGTATATAATCATGTAAAATATTTTAATTATATTTTGTAATTATAGTTTGAGTAATTATATTTTTTAATTATAGTTATAACAACATTTATATAGTTCGCGTAATATTTGTATACGTTTGTATAATTCGCTATACAATTTGCGATTTGTATATATGTCACTATACAATTTGATTCGCGTACAATTTTTACATGATCACGCATAACATTTTTATAAATCACTCGAATTATACAAAACTTAGTAATTACAACTAAATATTTGTCGTGAACTGTAATTAATTCAAACTATAATTATGTTAGCTAATTAAGTTATATATGTTTGCTTATCCATGTAATTTTAATTGAGTAAATTTCATAAATGACAAATATATAAAGTTTAATTATGCTCCATAGCTATAATTTGGATAATTGTATTTTGTAACTGTAGTTATAACAACGGGCATATAATTCGCGCATCATTTATGTGTGTGTATATATATATATAATTCATGTACAATTCACAATTTTTGTATAGCATTTATATATTTCGCTATACAATTTGTTTATAACGTTTGTATAATTTGTTATACAATTCACAGTATTTATATATTTATTATACAAATTAATTCATATACACCTTTTGTGTAAATTATGCGAATTATATAAAATTTAAATTATAATTATAATTAGATAAAGTCATAATTAATTTATACTATAGCTATATTAACTAATTAAGTGGTATATATTTGTTTATCGAGTTAAAAATTGGTTTCTTTGAGTAAATAGGAGAAAAGTGGTTATTGGGCCTTAAAGTGAATTTACCATTATAGTGTTAGCAGCAACAAGAAGAAACGTAAGAAAACTAAAGGCCTAAAATTGCTTTCTTCAACATTCACATATTATTCTTTCTTCTTCAATTGGTCTACCCAAAAAGCCAAAGCTACTCTCTTTGAATTCTCCTTTAGTGGCAGAAGTAACCAGAAATTAACTTTCTTCTCATAAAAGGGTCTCTCAGAAATAGAGTAACAATCAGATTTATTTTTTTTCTTTGAAGAAGAGGAGTGATTTGTTTGATGTCGCTGAGAATTAAAACAGTTGTTGATAAATTCGTACAAGAATTGAAAGAAGCATTAGATGCTGATATACAAGATAGGATAATGAAAGAGAGGGAGATGCAGAGTTACATTGAAGAGCGTGAACGTGAGGTTGCTGAACGTGAAGCTGCTTGGAAAGCTGAGCTCTCTCGTCGGGAGGTACTCATCCACTCCATTGTTTATGAAAATGATTATGGTTACTTGAACTTATTTGCTGATTTTTGAATTGGGTTTGCCTGAATTTCTCCAAATATGCTAAAGCTCGCAAATGGGGGTATTTTTGGGAGGTTTTTTAGCCTCATTTTTGTTTGGGGAGAAATGGAATAGATTGATTAGAAATGAAATCCCTTCTTTCTTTGGATAGATTAGTTTTCGTTTGAGTGTTATTTTTGGCTTTCTAATCAATCCATCAATCAATTTTTTGCTTTATTTGGATTCATTTCATTCACTAGGGAAAATGGATTGACTGAAATACTGGAATGTATACTGTATACTGCTTATGGCAAGTGAGTTTTTTTTATAACTATGGTGTCCGGCTAGCTTGTGATCACTTCGACTAATTTCATGGAATACCTACAACCTCCCACAAGCAACAGTACCAGATAACTCTATCTATTAAGACTAGGATAAATGGGAAGAAATCAAACTAGTGTTTTTGTTTCTGCCGGAACAAGTGCGTGTTTTTGTGAATACATCTTCTTTTTTTGAGAAGTAGAATAGATTTATCAGCTTAGCATAAATTTTCAGTGTATGCTCGGGAAAAACGGATGAACTTCTTTCTTCGTGTTTCTTATAACTAAAAACTGAAGGGACATAGTATAGGATGAGTAGGTTTTTCCCTGTCGTACTTAGATCAACATGTATTAAAAGGGTAACGAAGTAGACGTAAAATTAAGCAGTTATTATAGAAGACCTATAATCTTTCTGAATTATGGCAGACTTAGTAAAAAATATAACATGATGGAATGAAGGACTAACCTTGGTTATACCCAGTAGTTCGAACTAATGCTTAGGTGTGTAGTACTTACATTTGGTCTAATTTTAGTCAAAAGTCCTTATAGTTTGTCTAGAGGTGTGTATGTCAGTATATGTATTAGTACGAGATGAGTGAACCTTTAGTTTTCGAGAAATCCTAATTTGCCGAAAAACTCTTATTACTAGCTGGCACCAAATAGAGTAGAATGGACACATAGGTTCTTAATCTAATCCAGCTATTTGGGGATTGAGGCCTTGTTGATTTATTGATGATTGATTGAATGGAAGAAATTGATTAGCTCACAATTCCTTTGATATCATGCTTGAGAAAATTTAAGAACTATTTTTTTTCTCGTGATAAGTAATATTGGAGGGACTTAGTGGTGGACATATAGCATTATTGTTTTCCTTTAATTTATTAGTGGCAGGCTCTTCCATTGAATTGAATGAAATGAGATGACAGGTTTCCTCCATTGTGTTAACTTGTTGACCTCTTAATTCCAAATGTATGCCATCCTCACGTTGCGTTGGAATTTTATGTGGTCTGGAAAGTTAACAAAACTACCTATCTCAGGGCTTGCCAGCTGGATTTACATTCACCTCTTAGGATAACTGCACCCTTGTTACGGGCATTGGATAGGCGTAATGGTATAGATTGGACTTTGATGATTTACAAACTTAATGATGTCATTGGATTTGATATATCAGTACGAAAAGTGGAGTACATGCCCTTGCTTAATTTTACCTCTGGTCAATGTGGTATCATAGGTTAACTAGTTGACTGAGGGGTTGTAACCTAATTTATGTATCAGGGTCTTTAATGAGAGGCTTCTAAAACGAATTAACAGAACCTGTGTAGTCTAAGGTTGATCTTATTTGTTAAGGACCAGATAGTAGGAATTTTGCAATAATTAGACTCTGTTTAGTGAGGTTATAGAGTTTGTGTTCGCCTTATTGCATTTCAAATCTTCCTCTATAAAGGCCAGCCGAGGTCAATTGCAGTAGACAGCACATTAACCCCCTGGAGTTGAATCGGAAATTATTCCTCAGTGATATTGTTTTGTGGAAATTAAGTAAATCTGCAGAAGTTCCATTAAGTTACTTGCATAAGAAACATTAGAAGATAGATATGTTTTGGGTAGCCACCCTTAGTTGTATCGTATTCCCTCAGAAGAAAGGCATAAAGGCATATTCTGTAATTTCAGATAGTGGCCTTTGGAGCTGTTAGAAGCTCAAACTCTAGGACCTTCAACATGATGTAATTCCCGAGCATCTCCTTCTGTCACTAATGTTTATGCGACGTATAGAGATTTTGAGTTGATCTCATAATTTCCAAGATCATTGTAATGGAGTGATCAGACCGAAAATTTCCTGCTCGTGTCTTAAGTTCTAGCTTTCCCAAGTCATCCCTGTGTACGCTATTATGCAAGAGATCAAACTGGTTTGGCTGTTTTCTGGTTTCAACAATTTTCGCCCACATCTGTCAAGGCAGTTAAGGGATCAGATGTACCCCTTCTTATTTACATAATCTTATTTTATCCATATTAAAGTCCTTCTGAGTGTACATATCATATGGAAACTTGAATAAATGGCTGGTTACCGTTATATTTACCCATGGAGTCTTCTTTAACATGTTTAAAAGAGGATTCAGCCATTGGAGCTGGGTGAATTAGAACTGAAAAATATTTTGTAATAAGTCAATGCACTTATTGTTGCTTTACTACCACCGAACGAAAATTGAATCGGCCATTTAGGTTTCCCCTTTAAAAGACTACATGCTTGCCTTTGAAAACCACACCTTCCAGCTGCATATCTTCTTGACATGAAGACAGTTTTAAAAGTTCTAATTGCATGTTGCTGCATTTGTGTGTGTATATATAAATTTCAAAATTAAACCTCCCCAACAAGGTTTTCTCTTCATCAAGTTTTATGGTGGATGCATTTTTAGTAGTATTTCTTGTGCACCATTTGCCAGCAAACATTTCTAGAGCTTAGAAAACCATTTGTAAGGGTTCTGTTTGGATATGAATATTGGAATGTTATGCACTGAAGGTCCTTCCATGTCTGGCTTACAAATGTAGCAATATAGATCATCGCCTTAACTTAAATAATCATTTTGCATTTTGTTCAGTACTTCTGCTGTCATGCTTATCGAACAATAATTATTTTACTTCTCATTGTCACCTATACATCTGAATTATACAATAAGCTTCATGTTTCTCTAGAAAAGTGAACAGTGAATGAGGAACTGCTCCATACCTTTATCTTTTGGAAATTCCAGCTGACACAGATTCTTTCTCTTGATTTAGTGAAAGTCCTTGAGAGCTTAATCGGAGAAGTTCCACACTCCTAATCTCAAGCGTGGTGAACTGTCCTGTGATTTTTGTACATTTTCAGACCCTTTTTTTAAAAAAAAAAAAAATTTCTCACACAATCCTTTCTTTTGTTAAACTCTGTTCTCTTAGATCTTTCGTGGTTTCTGTTCCCACATTGGTCTCTTTTTATGACTTGGGAAATTCTCATCTTTTAAGCTAGTTTTTGGGGTGGAGTTAGGCCCAAGATCCATTTCTTTACATGATATCGAAGCAGGATCCATCTAAATTCTCGTTTCCGAATGTTTGGACCCCCATATTAAATGTTACTTGCGCTTCAGATGTCCAGCCCTAGCTGTGAGGGGAGCATGTTGAGGAGGCCCACATCAAGCTCATCCGAGATTGTTGGTCTCTTTATATGGCTTGAGCAATCCTCACCTCTTGAACTAGTGTTTCAATACATTAAGCTTAAAGTCACATTTCTCATTTGTAGCTGCAATAAATTTGCAAGAGAGTCTATTTACGCGAGTTTAAAGTTCATTACAGAAGTTACATCAGTCGAAGTAGGAATTATGTAGCCGTTTTATTGTTTTAGATTTTGTAACAGTTGCAAATATGTATCTCATGTATGTTCCCTTGAGTATATTTGTAACTTGTGAGTTTTGATCTCAGGCAGAAATTGCTCGACAAGAAGCCAGGTTAAAGATGGAGAGGGAAAACCTTGAGAAGGAGAAAAGCGTGCTCATGGGGACTGCATCAAATCAAGATAATCAAGATGGCGCTCTTGAAATAACAGTTAGTGGGGAGAAATATCGTTGTTTGAGATTTGCAAAAGCAAAGAAGTGAAAGCTATAAGTAGGTGAAGGAAAAAGTATCACTCCTATGTTTGTTTATATAGCTAGTTAGCTGGATGCTCATACAAAACTTTATTCAAGATTAAACTTATGCAGCCTCTGTTACTTAGGAAAGAAAACAAATTTAGATCTGTGCAAAGTTTCTTGAAAAATATTACTGCAATTTTTCTGTTGTGTTCTTCTTTTGAAGCTTGAGCTTGGAAAATCAGTTCTAGTATAATTGCTCCTCCTTGGAACACTGAAAGCCTCGAGTTTATCCGAGCTTTCTCTTCCTTTGGAGGTCTTCAGACAATTCTACGGATCGCGTCCAACTACATCCTGTGAAACATAAGTGATGGTTCGTTCCATATACTGTTTAGGTTATGAATCCAGAGTCGATACTCGATTCCACACAGAGCAAGGTTGTGTACATGTCATGTGCATATAAAGGTACTGGTTTCTAACTTTTAGAAATGAAACTTGTCCATTTCTAGTATAAAATAGCAACCTCTACTGTTTACCAAGATTGCTTTTATGCACTTATTAAGTTGAGAGGTCCTTTCCAGGTGAAAAGAGAAAAGAAGGGTACTTTTCTTCTCCTCTTTTTATAGGAAAGTTGTAGCTAAGGAAGTAAAGTTTGAAAATAGAAAAAGCAGCAGCCTAATAAGGAGACAACTCCATTGTATGGAAAAGACCATCTTTAGTTTAGTCAGAATTGGAAATTTCCTCTTTACAGAAGGTAATTCCAGGTACAATTTATTAGTTCTCTCACATGCTGCCTTTTTCCTTATAGTAGGCCAACCCTTTCGTGTAAATATTCATGATTTTAAACTTACGGAGTATTGTGACACCTACTATTACTGTGTGGCGATGAATGCAAACTTAGCACTATAAAATTGTGTAATTATGTGCTCCTTCAGTTTCAATTTATATGAGTTACTTTGACTTGACATAGAGTTTGAAAAAGAAAGACAAACTTCTGAAACTTGTATTTTAAAATAAGTCATAGATATTTATGTGGTTAGAACTCATTTCATAAAAGGTCAAATAAGCATGTTAAAGTTAAATTATTATTAAATATAGAAATGTATCGTTCTTTTTTTTAGATCGGTCAAAAAGGAAAGTAATATAAAATGGAAAGAGGGAGCGTATATATTTTTGACTAACTGGCTGCAAAAGAAATTTTTTGGAAATAATCTCTATATCTCTATAAGGTAGTGATTAGGTTTGCATAAATTTTATTCTCTTCAGATCTCATTGTAAAATTATATTGGGTATGTTGCTGTTTTCGGTGGCTGCAAAAGAAAGTGACTTTCCATGAGAAGGATAGTAATGTATACATTGTTGTTTATCTTAAAATTCATTCAGGAAATGATTATAGGGATGAATTATTGAGTGGTAAAACAAATAAAAGCTTGCTGACCTTTCTTTGTTTTCACATGTCGGCCAACATTTTACTAATATTTTTAATTTTTTTATGTTCAATTGATAAAAAATTTAGAAAATAATTTTTTTTAAAAAATAATTTTTTTAAAAATGAAAAAAATGATTTCGCAGAAGCAAACAAATTTATAATTAATCACATGTTCTTTGAAATATCCTTTTAAGTTCTTGTGAAGTCACTCCTCCAATTTTCAATTTTTTTAAAAAATTTTTGCATGTAACATCTTCTTTTAAAAGAGAAAAGTTTGAGATCCTAAACCAGCCACTTTGGTTTCTATATCATACTTTAAAAGTTAGAGAAAAACTTTTAAATTAATCCAATCTAATTAATTAATTACACAAATATAATATATTAATAATAACCATATCTAAGAAGAATATCATATAAGTTGGATGAGTTGGAGTGAGTCATGGCCAGCTGCTGTATTAATTAGTGTTTTTAAATTCTGAATTGTAACAATAAAAGTAGTACTCTAATTTAAAAAAAACCAGAAATGTATGTTTGTCATGTTTTGGCTTAATACGAAATTTTAGAATTCTATTTTTAAAATTTTATGATTTAAAATCAAAGATACATATAATATATATTAAAATACCCATACATGTTGTTTGGATGGTTGTTACTGTTAGTTTGAATGTAATATTTTCTTTTTTTAAAAAAAAATGGGGGTAGGGGAAATGGGGAGGGAATTAATAACGTGTAGAATTGAACCCTTACCAACAAAGTGAGAGTTCAGGTAGCCAATCAACTGAGCTACTAAGATTCTCCCTAAATGCAATATTTATTTTGATTGTTATTTAAATTCTATTGTATTGTATCACTTAAATCCATCGTGAGATAACAACGAAAAGATAAGATTCATTTTGTGTAATGATCGATTTGATGTAATCGCGTCATTAAATTAATATAATATGATACAATACAATGAACAACAATCTTATTCCAATCCAAGTATGAATATTGTGAAAAAGTAAAATTTGAAAAATATTTTTAAAAATAAATTTAAAAATATAAATAAATTAAAATAGAGGGTGTATAATTAGTGTAAAAAGATTATAGTAATAAAAGGTTAGGTAAGGGAAGTGGGGTTGAGTTGTGATGAGCTGTTTTAGGATTAGATGCTTTCACCTGAGCTGTCTTCCCTTTCAAACCTCCTTCTTATTTATGACTTCAAATTTTCTCTATGGATAATGCTTTTTATTTATGATATAAAATTGACTTATATATATAAAATTCAGTATAACAAATTAATACCTTTATATATTATTTATGCACCAACAAATTTTATATTTTAAGATAATAATATCATGTGCTGGTATTTAATTTTTTAAATAAAATTAAAGAATTAAGTTAAATCAAAGCAACAAGTTCCACCACTTGTACATAATCTTCCAAGCTATGTGCCTGTCATTATTTCTTTTGGTCAATTTCTGACTTTTCTTATTGTAGAATGTCAGGTGAATTCATGAAAATCAAGATGTGGTGGGTGGTTGATATATATACACACATATTAATGTATTCACTACATTTAGTATAGTCAAGGTCTAAAGAAAAAGAAATGTACACAAACCTTATTCGTATTTTATAAAATAAAGAAATTATATTTTGATAAATTTTCAATTTATTTATCATCTGTATTGAGTTATAAAACAAAATTGCTTATAGTTGGTTATATAGTGTTAATTTGTTGCTTATCAAAAAAATGCATGAATTTTTTTAAATATCTATATGGCTTAAAATGATGAATTGTTTACCATGCAATAATGCTTTTGTAACAGATTTTTGTTTACTATGGTAACTTTTTTTTGTTTGTGACAGCTACAGTAATAGTGTCACATCAGCATCATCAAAGAGAGTTGGTCATTTTTCAGATTTTGTGGTCGCAAACACATGCTGAAAATTCAGTCTTTTATTAGCATATATATATATATATTAGTTTCTCAAGATTGTACGAGCCTAATAGATGTTTTAATAGCCATAAACATGTTATTGTAATTTATAGTTGAAGTAGATGAGAAAATCACTAATTAATAATTAACAGAAATTATATGACACGTTGTAGTCACCTGCCTACTTCAAACAACTGTAGCAGACAACTGTTGAAATTCGATCTCAAGATGCTAGATTTAAGATGTCAAGTTTGAACATGCAAGTCAAGTAGCAGTTGTCTGCTTCAGCTGCTTGCTTTAAGCAGACAACTGAAGCAGGCACGATGACCCGAAGCTGCTCAAATAAGCGGTTTATTATATATAGGAATATATTACTGCATTTTGATTTATTTATTTATTCTTAGCTATTTTGCTGCCTTTAAGCGTGTATAAATGCATCTATTGTATGTGTATACAAACAAAAGTAGACAACCATCGAAGAATATAATATAGTGAATGAGACTATTCTTTCATAGAATATAAAAATTCTTGGTAGGCAATATTTTTTTTTTGAATGAATTTTATGTGATATGAATCCTTGTTAGCCGAATTTCAGTAAAAATATCGAATATCGAATCACGAAAAAAACGCAAGTAGACAGGTAAGGTTAATGTAGGGGGCCATTGGGTGGACTTCTATATATATAGGGGCAGAGCCACGCACTATAATTTATTCTATAAAGGACATTAATTAAATCATTTTATTAAAAAATAAATACTAATTCAAATTATAAGATTTTTATTGTAGTTTAGATAATTTTTTGTTTTAAATTTTTTATTAGAATTTCTGACTCGGCCTTCACTAAAAAAAATAGGGAATAGTGTGACAAAGTCTTGCATGTTGTCATCGTATGACAACTTGATCTAATCATCATATATTTGCTAATTTTGACTTTAGATTATACAAATATAAGTAAAAATAATTTCACAAAATATATGTATATATTTAATTCGAATTCCTTATCACTTGAAAGCTAATAAATATAATTGTACTCCACATTATTTATTTAAATTTTGGAATTACCTTTATACAACACACGATAGGTTGTTGTTTAGTAATTATTTGTGTAATATATTACTTCTTTAGTTCATTATTTCATTTATCGAGGTCAAATTTTATAAACTTTGATCAACATTTTAAGATGTATTTTTTAAACATATTAATATGAAAAAAATTACAAATTATAACATTTTCCGTAGAATCTACATTTTATATTTCAAATATTAAATTTAGCTAATTCAATTTAGTTTTGAAGTTTAGTCAAGTTGACCTCAAAAAGTAAAACAACGACAAGTAAAAGTATAGAGAGAAAATATATTTTAAATTGCTATTGTTTGAAACTTCTTAAACCATCTTCTACATACATCCCAAAGGCATTTATTCAATTTGAGTTTAAGTTATATATATAATTTTTTTTATATCATCAAGTCACTTTTATATATTATACCAATTAACTTATTTTTTGAAATTGTTAACTTCACATCTAAAGAAGGTTAACACACAGATAGTTATTCTGTGTGCGTAAAACAAAAATTTAAAATCGACTAGGCAAAGATAAAAATAATAGAAGCAACGTTAAATACTACAGTAACAACTTTTATATATTATTAATTTATAATCTAATCCTTTTAGCATTTAGATCACATCATTTAACCGATAATTATATAAGTAGAACTAATAATCTAAAGATAAGTTCATATAAATACTCTTATCATTTAAGTGGGTACATATGTAGAATTTAAGATGTGGTGCATCAGAATCCACAAATTTTGACATGCACTTTATACAAAAAGTCAAAAAATAATTAAACATCATAAATAATAAATTTTGAATTCAATAAATTAAATAATTTAAGATGTGTAGACGCCTAGTAAAGGAATGCGAGGGGGTGTATATAAAAGGCACGAGAGAAGTAGAGATAGATCGAAAAAACATTGAAAAGAGATAATTGGATAAAATATGGTGTAACTTCAGATAATTGAAGATATAACTTTAGATTGGAGTGTGGAGATCACATATTAAGATAAAAGATTAATACATAATAAGTGTTATCTTGATTTTTGACGATTTAAACTTATTAATACTATTATAATTATACTCTTTTATTTACTATTAGATGTCAAATTTTAGTTTGTCACACCCCTATTAAGAAAATAATGATTAGTATAATGAGATTATTATTTTAACCTTATTACTTGATGAACATATTCATTAAAGCCATAATTCAAATTCTTATATATTTAATACTATCAATACAATGACAAGTGGAAGTGTTTTTAAATTTAATAATATTTCTATTTTTTTCAAGAAATATTGCTTAAGTAATATAAGGATGAATTAATCATTGAAGATTTTCAAGAAGTTTCTACATTTTTCAAAAACGTTAAGTCTGTAAGTAAATTAGGGATAATATAGTTAAAAGATTTTTTCCTATCTTAATTTCTCTAAAATAACAAGTAAAAATGAAAATTATTTTTTTTAACATTTAGTAGTGAATGAAGAAAGTACTAATTATATTCTTATAGTTTTTATTTTTTGATATCTATCACTGTGATGAAGATTTTTTGAAAATAATTTTTTTATCTTCATAAAATAATCGTAAAGTCTACATATATTCTATTTTCTTAGAACTTCACAAGTATATTCTACTTTCTTAGAACTTCACTTGTGAATTGCATGAAATATATTGTTATTGTATCATCATCTATATTGCTTTCTTGTAGGCTTTGTTACTTCTCTTATTATTTTTCCTCTTTATACTTGAATTTACTCCAAATTTGAGTTGTGGATTCCTCTATACAACTGTGGAACGTCGGTTAGAGGAAAAATAATTGTAGGCGAGTTTATGATAACATTGCTAACAAAGAGACCCCACGAGTGGGCTTTTTCCCTTGTGAGTTTCTGCAAAAATTATCACTGCTTTCTTCTTAACTTTACAGGTCCCCTACCTGCCCCTCCCAGCACTCAGTTTGAAATTGGACCCCCCACCGTTCCCTTTTAGCCCCACACCCCTCCTTCACCAGCTACACTTGTATTGATTCTCTTTTGGTAGGCACCCACACCTACTCTTCCTCTTCTTCCATTAGCCAATTCCACAAAGTAGAATTAAAGTGAGGAAAAAAAGAAACCCCACTACTTCCACTTGTTCTCTTTTCCCTCAATTACACTTTGCACTGCTACTTCATTTCTTGCCCACCTCAACTTTTTTTGGTCATTGTTTTCAATTACTCAATAGCTAGCCAATTGGGTAAAATCTTCAAATATCAAGAAATCTTTCTTGTTAGTTAGGCACCTCACCCCACACCACCACCCACCCAATCCCAAAAATGGAATTTAGAGGGTCACATGCCAAAAACCAAGATGGTGGCAGCAATAGCAGTAACAACAATAACAATAATAGTAACGACAATAATAACAGTGCGATTTCTACTAAAGTTGTTAAGAAGCCATCGAAAGATCGTCACACGAAGGTGGACGGTCGGGGGCGGCGCATAAGAATGCCGGCTTTATGTGCCGCCAGGGTTTTTCAGCTCACCAAAGAATTGGGTCATAAGTCTGATGGCGAAACCATAGAATGGCTTTTGCAACAAGCTGAACCGTCAATTATAGCTGCAACGGGAACAGGTACAATTCCGGCTAATTTCTCAACTCTTAACGTTTCTTTACGCAGCAGCGGGACGACAATTTCAGCTCCGCCGTCGAAATCCGCCCCGCTTTTCATCCACGGCGGCGCCACCGCTATGCTGGGTTTCCACCACCAGCTTCCGGGAAACAGTTTCGGGCAAGACCCAGATGAGAATTTCATGAAAAAGAGGTACAGAGAAGAGACAACTGCAGCAACAACCTCACCGTCGTCATCATCAGCTAAACCGGAGAGAACCGGAGTTCAAGGTCGCGAACCGGATCAAGAATCAAAACCCGGTCCATCAAGTACCTCTAGCTACATACCAGCTCCAGCCATGTGGGCCGTTGCGCCAGCTGCCGGGAACGTCGGAAACACGTTCTGGATGCTACCAGGTACCTCATCGACTAGAATTGGTGGATTTGAGTTACCGGTAGGTGGCCGGTTCAGTCCGGTTCAGCTAGGATCAATGTTTTTGCAGCAGCCACAGCCGGTTCAGCAGCTGGGGTTGGGTGTTACAGAGACTAATATGGGAATGCTGGCATCCATGAATGCATATAATAGCAGTAATAGTAAGGGTAGTGGAATTGATTTGGGGATGAATTTGGAGCAACATCATCATCAAAATCAGCCACAAGGTAGTGACAGTGGTGATGAAAATCACAAAGATTCCCAATCATAACTCCAACATTGATAGATGTGGTGGGGCAGTATCTCGAATTCGAGTTCTGAATATCAAAAAAATATTTTTCTAAATGAAGCCTTACACAGCACAAATCCAAAATAAGCTAAATTTCAATGCGATTATTAGACACGGGATGGAAAAACCAAACCCCCAAGATTGATGCCTTTAGTTTTGGATTAATTCTTGATGTTTTTTTTTTTCTTTTTAAGTGTAGTTAGGAGAGAATTACTTGTGGTCATTGTAAATGTTTCATTACTTTCAGTGTTTTCTTCACTCATTTTTAACAGTTTTATGGAGAGGAATTGGAGTTGCAGTCTAATGCATGGTTGCATTTGCACATTATTGAACTGCTAAATTTTTAACATAATTAAATAAGTTAATGTCAGCATAAAACGTATTTTGTATAGATGAAATTAAAGACATATTTCGTCAGTATAAATATCTAATACGAGTAAATTATCATCCATATGAACGAACATCTAAATGTTTATCCTATCAAATGTTGCACTTCTTTTACCTCTCCTTTTCAACATTCACAGGTTTACTTTGTTGAGTGAAATTGAGTATTTGAAAATTTATCTTATTGGTAAGAGTAGAATTTGATTCTCATCTTGTAATTTACGCCCCCTTCCATTTTTAACTTGTTTCTTTTCAACAAGTGTCGTGATTTGTTTATGTATATATTATGGTTATAGTTCCATGTTTTTGGAATATTTTGGCATTTTGGGTAGCCAAAAGGGTGGTTGAGTTCATTCTGGACAATAACAAAACAAAAAACTTAATATAATAATGTCCTCTAAAAAAATGTTCATGATAATTGGTGGAGTCAAGTCTTCTCTCCAAAAGGTCCTCCTTTCCTTGCCTTCCAAGTTGTACATAATTGAGAGATATAGATAAAAATTACTCTCTTTTATTTTATGTGTCATTCTTTGATTTGACACAATATTTAAAAAAAAGAATTTTTTAAAATTTATGATCTAAAATAATTTTTAGATATCTATGTGGTTGAGAATCATTTCATTAAGGATAGAAGAAAAATTTTAAAGTTAAATTATTTTCAATTAAAATAAGATGACATTCTTTTGAGATGGACTAAAAAGAAAAGAAAATCATATAAATGGACAGATCAAGTAGTTTATTTTTATTATTCTCCATAAATGATTTCTCACCCTTTTTTAATGGTCCAAACTAAATGAATTTTTCAAAATTTTAAAAAAATTATTTAATTTTTATTTTGGACAGAAGGGACTACACTAGTTGACTGTCTTCTAAACATGTTTGCATTCAAATAGTATGGCCTAGCTGTTCTTTTTAATTTGATTGGTTCACAAATCTTTGCTATGTTACTATTTATACTATTGGATTGAAAAGTATTATCATTTTAGCACTTGAATTGTCATTATCATGTTAATTAAATTAAGAGGAGCCAAACAATCCCACTAGGACCCAATATGCCAATGTCACCAAGAATTTTTTTTTAGGATGTGAAATGCTATTAGACAAATGATATGTTGAGTGCATTCAAGGCCAATGTTTAGTGACACTCTTTAAGTTGAATGTGTCAATATCATAAGTAGAAATCTTTTTGGATGACTTGTGACATTGGTCATTGGTGACACAAGGAATTGGAAAGATTCTATTTTGTTGGGTGAATATGCTAAGAGCATCATGCACCTAAGCTTTTAAAACATCACTTAAATGTATTATCAAAAAATTATCTTTTATTTTTGGCAGTAGGTTTAATATAGTCCTCACTTGAATAATGTTTTTGGGAAAATAACAATTTTAGCTCCTAAATTGATATCATTTGTCACGATTTAACTTTACAGGTTATGATGACGTCTACCTTATCCCTTTAATAGACAAGTCTAATCCTGATCTAGAACAACTAATAAAAGGTACGACAAAAATAATTTAATAAATAGATGACATGAAACCAAACTACTACTGAACATATATACCTGAAGGTTAAATGTACAAAACTACTATTGACATGATACATCACACTGAACTACTAGGATTGTTTCGGAGTTTCAGATGTGGGTCCTACCTTTTCTCGCTTTTTAGCTTCGAGATAGGTTTTGAGTCCATTTTCTGTGATTTTAGTGTTGAAATGATCGTATTGATGTTGTGATTTTATTTCTGATAGCTTGGCAGCATTCTGAGATTGTTCGGAAAGAACAAGCGCCAGTAGAGTGATCAGGTTATATTCTAATTTTGATCCCTCCATTATTACCCTAAGCATATTTAATTTTTAATTAAATAAAATGTGTAATTTTATCCCTTAAATCAAACTTGAAGTTAACACAGTCAGCTTTTGATTTCTTTATGCTAGAAAAAAGAGAAAGTTTTCGTTGGACAAAAATATTTTTATTGCTAATGAGTCATGAACATGTTATTAACTGTTGGGATGTAATTTTACCTCTTGTCCATTTTTAAAATTTTAGAGAGGAGATAGTTTTTTAAAATTTATCATATTTTTAAAAAAATTCTGGCTTTATCAGATTTGAAGAAGTTTTAGGTTAATTTTGATATCAAAGGATGACTTTAATTAAAATGAGAAGCATAATTCTCTCACGGTCAACGCTATAATTGTACAAATACCTACCTAATGATTTTTAGATATGTATGAAGTGATCACTTTGAAAGAGCAATGAAATGATATTGTGATGGATTTTCTTGTTAGTGTGGTAACCAATAACTTAGTCAACATTCTAGAAGCATTATCATTAAATTCACATGAAAATTTGGTCATTCATCATAGTGTGAAGAGATTGGAACAAGATTGTTTGGATTTTCCTTTTATTTTTTCTAGCTAAATTTTCATTTGCGGTTTCATCATTAAAGACATGATCTTAGATAAAAAAAATTAAAAAATTATGTATTAGGATAGGAGGTTAATAGGGATAAGATGTTATTTTGTCTTGTGATGTAGTAAGTTTGTATGATTAGTTGTATTTTTATAAATTGTGTTGTTATTATCCGTCATTCATTTTGTTACTTTTAGTGTATTTATAAAATTATCAAGTATTTTTTATTTTAATCGTTAGTCTATATCTAATATTTTTTTATTTTTGAGATTGAGATATTTGAGTTGAAGGTATTCTAGAGACAATCTCTTTATCTTTCTGAGACGTAAGGTCTGCATATTATTTTTCTAGTTAAATTTTCATATTGTGATTTCTCAAATTTTACAAAAATTTCTGACATTCCTAGTTAGTTTGTTTTTATCATTGTAGTTTGGTAATTAACTATTTGCTCGATATTAAAATTAGAGCGCTTAAATAAATCTAACCATTGAAACCTGCTCAATTAATATTTAAGAAATTATTTGATCCTAACACCAAAGATAAATACCTATTTTTGTCATTTTCTCTCTATGTTTCCTTTTCTTCTTCTTTTTAGTTTTGCAATAGAGGATAAACGTATAATATTCCTTAAAACTATAAAACATCATTAATCTTATATTCTTTTTCATGAACTAATTATATCCAAGTCAAATGGTCCAGTTTAAATTTTAGGATAAGCTATTCTAAAATTACCTTTCCCCTTGTTCTCAAGGGATTTCTGCTTCCCTCTGTTTTTCACCATCATTGCATTTTTTTTTATGTTACATATATGTGGCAAACCACTAGGAAGTGGAGTATTCGTTACAGCCGATTAATTGAGATTCATGCTGAAAAGTTTTATTTTAAAAGTTTAGTGCTATCTAATAAAGGCAATTTTATATCTAAATTCAACTTTAAAATTTTAATTAAAAATAAAAAAGTACTTATCATTTTATCATAGTTCTTATTATCCTGATTTTAGTAACTGTCTAATATGTGTTTTTTTTCTTTTGCAAATAGGTTGAAATTGTCATCTTTTTAATATCTATAGCAAGAATAACTGAATAAGAGGTCTTTAGTAAAATTGATTACCTCAAAATTCAGGGGAAAAAATAATTAAAATTCAATTATTGAATCCCTCTTCCACCTGAACCACAAGCTAGCATCAAGGCCAAAAAGAAAATGGGAATCTCTTCCTTCTTTTATTTGTTTTATTATCCGTCTTATCTTACTCAATCAACAATGGCGATAATAATATATTTCGTGTACTTTTATAAGTAAAATTTGAAAAATAGGTACATTTAATTATTTTTAAAAAATTATCAATTTAAGTACTGCTTAACAAAATAATTGAAAAGACGAATACAACCTTAAAGAGGACCTATCTTACTCAATTTTGGTAAAGCTTGCCAGTGTCTCTTTCTTTTTCCTTTTCTTCTTTTCTTTCTCCCCAACATGATTATTCAATTGAATCATAAGCAATTCAATTTTTTTAATTAATATTTTGTAAAAGAATTTGAAATTTAGGACAAAATCTATTCATCATCTGATCACCATGGATTTTATAACGTCGTCAATATTATTATTTTCTCTCAATCCCGTGACCAGGATAATTATTCAAACGCAAAATATCATGACTTAGATAGTTACATATTTGTTTCTATTTTTTTTTTCTTAAAAAAATGGAAGCAAACATAAATATTATAGACATGAACTCATGCAATTCTTATGATAGTGATCAGAGAGTTAAATACATGGAAACTTCCATTTATTTTATACTAATTTTTTTTAAAATTGTGGTTAAATAAGAATTAGTTATGCCACATTTGTAAAACTTTTTCCTTTTATTTTGGCTGGGACCTTACATCAATTAAATCAATGACATGTAGTCAAGTGGTTCAAACGTGGAAAGTGAAATATTCAAATTAGAGGTTGTTTGGTAATTAAAGTAAGAAATAAGTTATGTCTTAATTTTCATATAACTAATACCTGCATAAAATAATTCATAGATTCACTTATGATTAATTCCTACATTACTAATATCTGCATAATTCTAACTAGCTACCAAATAATCCCAAAGTGTTTTCACCATTATGGTGTTTTAGGTGTTACTCTTCTTAAGGTCAAAATTTTCCACAAAATAATAATGACATCCAATCAGAAAGAAATCACAAAGTGGACATTAAACCCAGACATGTTCATCCAATACAGTATTTCAGTAAATTCAGAAAATAGTATTAATGAACCAGGCATACCGATGTTGTCCAAAACAGAAACAAGAAAAGCAACTACCAGGGTAAAGCTAAGTCAAAACTGAAAATTATTTAATGCTTTCTATTCATCTTCAGACCTGGAATCTCCAAGGGCAGCATTATTGTGGCGGAGACACAATAGAATGATGATCTAGCCCGAAGCAGTTTTCTTTTGCTGGAAGATGACAGCATAAACTGGGACTACAACACCAATGGCAAACGCAGACCAGACACCAAGAGTCATCTTCAGCTTCTGGTTTGACATCCTGTCCAAGTTGTACATGTGCTTTGCATGAATGTAAAATGGCTCGTCATGTCCATGACCTCCCATTCTCTTGATGCCTGTTGAGTGGAACTCTCTCTTCACTGACCAAACAATAAATTTCAATTATCAGCCAGGTCAAAGCATGAACATTGGCATCCAAGTTTGATTGTAATGAGCTCATCATAAAGAAACAGTGAGATAAAAACACAATTAGAAATGAAATATGAGAGAAACTGAAATTACAAACATGAATAATTAACTAAAACAAGAATTCAAGAATGTTTTAAGTGTAACCATTAAAAAATGTTGAAGTGTGCATAAAGAAAGAAGTTGACATGATAAATAATTCAATCATTCAGACAGGCTATAGAAAAACAACCTTTCAAATGACATCCTGTTCCAATGAAAAGATTGTCGAACTGATGGAAATATGCTTGTCTGATGGAGGAGAGGGTCGAGCTACCGGGGAGAGTCCTTATTAGAAGGTTAACTAATTAGAAGATTTTATAATTGAGTTGTTAAAAGCTGCTATCCATTGTTCTACCAGTCATAGACTTGAGGTCGTATATAAATTTTTAGCATAGACCTAAAGATATGACCCTTAATGCATCTCCAATAGATAGCAGTATCATTCTTTTTCTTTTTTTATAATCACATGTTTTACAAAAAGAACAATGCATAGAAGATCAATCAAATCATTTTGACTATTTCATGCAGCAAGGTTCACAATGAAAATCCTAGGTCAGTACCGTGATTAAAGATAAATAATAGTCATCGAGATGAGTAAACCTATTAAGCAAACATATTTTCTTGACAAGTTCTAAAGAGATGAAACAACTTAATAATGCAAAGCCTATCTCAGGAGGTGCAGGTCCAAACACCAAAAGAGTACTTGAGATTTTGCTGCACCGGAAGTGGAGAATTGTGTTTTTTTTTAATAGATAAAGTATCATCTCTTTATGCGACACCAGACCGAAGGCACAGAATTGCTATCAAAGTAAAACGAGTCTCCTTTATTTAAAGGACGGGTTGAGGGATGACAATCCCAGCCTACTGTCACGAGACCGTACTTTAACTCTAACGATCCGTGCGGCCTAGCAAACTTACAACGTTGAATCTGAGGTGGGGGAGAGTTGTTACGGCCCAAGAGTTGTAACCGTGAAGGGCCATGTGAATGCGTACGTACTGGCTTGTTTTAAGCTGCCATGGGGAGGGGAACGACTCTAGCAATAAGGCGTTCTGCCCTAGTTGTATTGGCTTGGCCGAGTTCAGGCAGGCCGACCCGATTAAGTTTGGGGAGCTTGTCGCTTGTCAAGGACATAACTATGAAGGGAGCTGATCATACGAAGGGCACAACTGGTTAGGAGCTATTGTCGCTTCCCTGATGAGCCTATGGCAGGGCGAAACCAGTCGGTACGCTACAAGGTCAGGCGGCTCTGAGGTAGTATGGGATGCCTCACGACGCCGAGAGATGGAAAGTCAGGCTGGCCTAGGGCAATATGGGACGCTTCCACGCGCCGCACTGGCGTAGTTCCGCGCGCCAGACTCTCGGCCCGTGTCACTAAGCTATTAAAGAGTACACTTTACAAGTGTTGTCAATATTAGTGAAATCAAAAACTAAAAAACTTAAGCTATGTTTTAAAAGTGTAGTCAAAAATATTTTAGGCAATATTTTTCAAGCGTTGTTCAGATTTAGTGTGGCCATAGACCTAAAATATTGTAGTGCGTTTCCAACAGGGCCAAGTGACATCCAAAGTGCTTCTCAAAGGTTTGATAGGGATAAGATGACTACCCCTAAGACTCAAATGATGCTAAGGCTAGTGGGGCTAATTCTCCTAAATGCCCAAGGTGTGGAAAGAGTCATATTGGTGATTGCTCAAGAGGTATGCATGCTTGTTTTGGTTGTGGAAAGATGGGGCACAAAATCTCCGCGAGTCCTAGTGTTGCTCAAAAATGGAGAGAAGGGTGTCCTCAAGTGCAACAAGGAGATCAAGCTCAAGGAGGTGGTCCATGTGATAATTAGTTCTAAACTTTACATGCTACACAAAAGGTGAAGGAGTCTCCTGATATGGTTACGGGTATGTTAAGACTCTTTAATCTTGATGTGTATGCTTTACTTAATCCAGGTGCAAATATATCCTTTCTAACTTCTTACTTTCCCATAAAGTTTGAAGTATCTCCCGAAATTTTGTTAGAGTTATTGGCCATGAAAGTTTATAGAAATTGTCCCATGTCGATCTTTCATAGAGTCTTTCTATGTGATATTGTTAAACTTGACATGATCAATGTCGATGTTATTCTTTGTATGGATTGGTTGCATGCATCATACACTTCTATTGATTGTAGAACTCATAGGTCAAATTTCAAGTTCCTAATGAAGTTATTCTTAAATAGAAGAGAGCTAATTCAGTTTCCAATGGTAAGTTCATTGCATATGTAAAGGCTATGAAGATGATTTCTAAGGGGCGCATATATCATATTTTTCGAGTTAGGGATATTGAGTCCGAAAGTCCTACTCTCAATTCGATTCATGTAGTTAATTAGTTTCTGAATGACTTGCTTGGTAATCCTCCCGAAAAGGAAATTGACGTTGACATTGATCTCTTACCCAACACTCAACCTATTTCTGTACTGCCATGTCAAATGGCCTCAGCAGAGTTGAAAGATTTGAAAGAAAAATTGAGGGATGACATTATGATATTTTGATGATTTAACAAATGATAGGAATAGGAAATAAATAAGGGACCTAGTCTTATGTGTGCTGAGATCTTAAAAGTGACACCCGATCAATAGTATACTGTGCACCTGTAAGTTTATTATTTGTCTAGTGGGCATCAGTCTGCTATGTAGAAATTATCTAACTAATGAAATTGCTCCAAATGGTGATGATGTTGGGTATATATACCCAACCTTTCTTGAAGAGAAATCAATAACTAGAAGAGAGAATTTCTACATACATTGAGTGAGTGTTCTTGGTAGGACTCTCATGTAGCACACTTAGAAGGAAAAATCAAGAGTTATTTCTTTACTTTGTGTACTTTGTTGGGCTAAAATGGTGTTTGCATCTTGTGAATCGATCCCTAATCTATAAAGGGATCTGATACTTAAAAACAAGTTTTTTGCTCTTCACTGTTAGAGTTAGCTATAAAGAGTGTTGAAGTCTAAGTTGGCTAGAGTTAGCTGATTTATTAGGTTGCGGAGTAGCTACTTACTTGGCTTGTACCTGTAGTAGAGTTACCATAGTGAGGGGGATGGATCTAGAGTTAGGTTCCTTAGTTGCAAGAGGTTGTAAGCCAAAGCTTTACTCCCGTAACGTTCAATGGAGTTGGGTTGAAATACTTTGAGTACAAGACGTGGTTTTAATCCCTTGAGTAAGGAGGTTTTCATATAAAATAGCTTGTCTTCTTTTATTTGTTAACCTTACTAGTTTAACTATTTTTGTTCACTGTTGTTCTCACCAGGGACCTGGGCCCCTGCACTTGTTAGAAGCCTGCATTTCCATCAATTGGTATCATAGCTTGGACTCTTTAAAAGGTTAACACCTAGAGAGGATCTTGAAGAAAAATGGCAGCTCCACTAAATTTTGAAGATGGTCAGTCATCTATTAGACCTCCTTGCTTTAGTTAGAAATTTTATAGTTAGTGGAAGACTTGTATTCATGATTTTCTCATGGTTAAAGACAGTGAGCTATGAGACATTCACAAGAAAAAAGACCTTTAATAAGGGGATATTTGGTTGTTAAAATTCCAAATTCGGTCGCTAAAGATCATTAACGATGAGAATAAATTCGATCGTCGCCCGTCATTAAAGTATCCAATGTTAAAAGTTTAACAATGACTTTCTAGCCCGTCGTTAAAAGTACTTTTAACGATAACATAAGATTCCGTCACTATATGTCCTTTAATAGCAATCGGGTTTTCCTTACGTAATTAGTCAATCCAGTCATTAAGTTTTTTTTTTGCATTAACTAACATCTAATCACCAGAATTATTTTTAACGACAAAAATTTCTTTCGTTAATATGTATGCTACAACATTAATTTTAACGACCAAATCTCTCATCGCTAATGGTCATTTCAATATTAGATATGCTAAGCATAAAAGAGTTCTAATTGTCACATTTTTTGTTTGCTATTATATAAGTACTATACTATTAACTAATCACTATAGGAAATTATATTTTTAACGATCAATTCTTTATGAAGGGATTAAATTCGATTGTTAAAAGTATATTTATAGCGACATAAAATTTTTTCCGTCATTAAAAATTAAATTTCAATATACCATTAACGATGGTATAAATCTCCGGATGCTAAAAAAAATAAATTTGGTTGTTAATGATAAGTCTCTAATTACATACATATTTAATTTTCCCTCTTTATTTTCCTAATACTAAATCATTTTCCTCTTTCAACGCAACCTACCCCTCCAAAACTTGAAAGAAAATATACCACGACATGGACTAAATTTTCTATTCTACTCTTCTCTTTGAGACTCAGAAAGTTCAGCAAAAACCATTACCATTGCAGTTGTGAAAAATCAGCAAGTTTGCTGAAAATTTGCACACATCAAGCTTTTCTCTTTTCAGTTGGAGTAAAATCATCAACGCAGCGATGCAAAATTGTGTCTCTCTCAAATTTGTTAGAGAAGAATTAGTAGATTGACATACACACGTCTCTCTACTTCAATTGATATAAAGGTAATCTGGGTCTATTTTATTTGATTGCAAACAAAAACATCAATCTTTCTCTACTTACTGCTTGTTATGACCTCGCAAAGAGTGATATTATTTGATGCAATTTTCGAGTTCTCATTTCTTCTAAGGTAAAATATGGTTACTATAATTATGAATTTCTTTGTTAAATACCTAAGTTTGCTCTATATTGTATTTTTCCCAATTTGGAATTTTCACTGTATGTTTTAAATTGAATTTGAGTTTTTTGGGTGTGTTTACAGTTGACTATAGAAATTTCTATTCCATCAGAATGTCTACTGTTCTTTTCAATCCAAATAAATTGAATCATGGTCAAATTTTCAGATTTTAACAATGGCCTACGAACTGAAAAAATATATTCTGAATATCTGCAGCAGTGGGCAATATAGTAGCAAGTGATTGTTTGTTTCTATACATTTTTATACATATAGCATCAGTTTACGATCTGCATTTTTCTTTAGTTAACATTATCTTCGAGTCAGAATTGTTTAACAAATTGTTGCCCGACAAACTTTACACCATCTCATTCATGGCATAATAGGTTGAGTAGCTTTATTTGACAAAGAAAAAATCGTTAGCTTTGCTGCTCCATATATGCATTGGGAAGAGATGACATATGTATTTTTATATAGCTCTTAAATTAAGATGGAGATAACTGTTGGTATAGGGCCCTTAGCAATTTAGCCTCTGATGTATAAAAATATCTATAGTTTGAATTTTCATTTGTTAATTGTTATACAGTTAAGAGTAAATTAGTAGTATGCTTAACATTGAGAATTTATTGTGCAGTCGCAAAACACATTTGTTTAAAAAGAAGAACTCCAGCTTTCTGTTGCTAATTGCTATTGTTCATCGCTCACTGAACTTGTTGTTAGTTTGACTCTTGTCAACTGCTGTTGAAACACATTATTAAAGTGTTCGTCTCCATCAAGGTAAGGTTCTATTTTATACATATATTAATTATTTTGATTCTATGGTGTATCTTTTTTCTTTGTTCTTCCCTTTTCACTTGTTGGTATTGTTGTTAGTGGTGTAACTAACTAATGGAGTATTCAGGAGTCTCATGTATAAGTATTTCTTATCACCTTAATAGTGCTCATTGAACTTTTTTTCTAACTTATGTAAGGTGACTACTACTTTGATTTTGGGCAGGCTGCTAGCCCATTTTATTAATAAAATGAAATCAAATCCACAATATAAAATGTAAAATGAAATGAAAATTATGCAAAAGAGAAATCTTAAGAGTCTAGAACTCATAAAGTAAAAGTGGAAATAGCAGCTCAACAGAACTCCTCAATCTACTAGAACTCATATCTTTGTAACTATGCGTCTTTATTTTTTGTCTCATAGCTCAAAGACGTTATAATCAACCATTGTCATACATTCAAGTGTTGGTAGATTGTATGAGATAATGGTATTAATGTAAAAACACTCCTAGATCCTCACTAAGTCATATGATTTTAATGGGAAATTGAGTGTATCATTGATTATTCTATGGTTAACATTTCTCAAAATATTTTATCCAACTGTCATAGAAGTAGTTTCCGATATGATGTGGTAAAACAAATTTCGGCTAGATCTTGTATCTGGAATTTATGAATTTCTTGTTTTAGCAAGATGTTGTTAGTGACATATTTTTGACATCTAAGTGAATATGTACTTCCATATATTCTTAAAAAATTGCAATAGGATGAGGAAAGCTAATACCTTACAAAAAATTCTTTTGATACATAGAGGTTAATATCCTCGCTTAGATGCCGTTCTTCAACCAGGTTTTCTTTTTAGAATTGTCTTGATTCTATGATTTTGGATCTTTAACTTGTAAAGATTTATGATTCTCCTTCCTTCACTTGCTAACTTAGAGTTGGACTTGAATTGAATTTCACCCGCTAAATGAAAAATCATGTTAGCTAACTTCTTTAGTTTTTTCTACTTCAACCATATTAAGTGCACTCACCCTATTGAATAACAAAATGTAAAACATGAAGATAAATATATAAATTTTAAATTGAATGTACTTGTTAAATGTGTGCTTCAACTATCTGATCCACGAGTAGTCAAGTAACATTAAGAGTTTATTTATAAGTGTGTGGCGAACATAGGGTTGATTTTGGACTATTTTGTCAAATTGTTCTAATTAAAGATGTTTGCTATTGAATGAACTCTCATTTGAGTATTGAATTGTAGCTACGGCATCATTCTGATTGCTTCATTAAAATTAGTATGATATTACATGAGCTGTTTAACAGAGATATGAAATATTATTTATTTTCTTAAAAAATATTGAGATTAAATATTATATGATTTTATGTGGCCTCTAATTTTATGTCCAGATATTGTATTTGACTATCAATTTCATGGGAACAATAAATCTATTTTTTTGACCTATTTGAATTACTTCAAATTATTTGATGCATTTTTTGATATAATTTGAATCATGTGTGAGGTCCTAGAGAAAGTTTTTATTATGACATGTGAAATAGGGTCGTGTATGAAATACTTAATATTAACTATATGAACTTAGCAATAAATATATACGTGTGCTGCTAGTTGGAATGTGTGATTGAGTCCCTTCATTTAACTGCTTAGTGATGTTGATGCTAAATAGTTATGTATCTTATGACAACTTTTGGGTGATTAATCTAATATTGGGTGTTTCTAAGGATGTCTAGAATATGAAAATTTATTCTAAAATTAAAAAAAGAGATATAAGCTATGTTGCTCGGACTCTTCAAAAATATCGACGGCTGCATGTCGGGTCCTCCAAATATAGTGTGTTTTTGAAGGATCCAACACAGGTGCGACAACATTTTTTGGAGAGACCGAGCAACTGAGGATATAAGATTTCTAAAAAAAATGAATACAATGTAATCTTTTAGGACAAAATGGTTTAGGATGTAGATAGAACTAAACAAAATTAATTGGATAATCTAAGCATCATTTGAATATGATTTGTTTGAGTTATTTAATTTTTTGTTGTTCTACTAATTTGATTCTTATGTATTTTATATGATTCAAGATTATGACACCTAATAAAGAATTGATGCAACTTTTTAATGATCAGCTTGATAATACCAATGTACTTGGGGTGGAGAACTTTTTGAATTATGCTTTTACAAGACTAGGAGAAACACAAGAGATACATTGTCCATGTATAAAGTGTTGTAATTCATATTCAAGAACTCGTGAGTAAAACGACCCCAAAAAGTGCCCGAAAATGTGCTTCAGAAGTGCTCGGAATCGTAATTTCCATATATCTCAAAATCCGTGCGTGATATAAAAAATTCGACTTCATATTCTTGTTCAGGGGGTCAAATTGAGTGGTAAATGGGTCTAACCATGATTTAAGAGAAACCATAGCAAAATTTGAAAATCGCAAAAATGCGATTTCCAGTGTGCATTCGCGCTTCTGGCGTGACGCGCCAAGGGCACGCCGCAGTGTTATTTTTGGCCAGTTTTTCAAGTCCGGTCCAAGGCTTTTGAGTCTTGGGCCTAAGTGTTCCCAAACATGAAAATACCTGTACTTAGCCATATTTCACCCTCATATCATTCTAAACATTCCCCAATACCCATTCAAACACTTAACCAAATATTTTACTCCTAAATTCAAGTCTCAAAAGGCATCCGGATCTCAAGGTTCTCATTCAAGCTTAAGTCTCCATCTCTAATCTTCATCAAGCTATTCTCCAAAGCTAAGGTATGTGAGTTTCTTTCATGGGTTCCTTGCACCCATGATACCAAAGCTCTCTTTTACCTAAAATTGCATGATTTAAAGTTGATTTACTCATGGGTCTTATCTATTATGAATTTCACTGCAAACTATGTTGGGGTTTCATGAAATTATGACTGTTTTAGCATATTTTGACCTATGAATTTAAGATCTATTGTGAGATTTGATGAAGGGCTTTAATGAATATGGCTTGAGGGTATTACCAAGTATCTATTGATGGTTTTGCATTGAATTTTCTAGCATGATTTCACTCTTGAATTGCATGGCTTTACACTAGCACTACACACCTGCCAAGTGTTTGGTAAAATGTCCGGATTATGATTTCTCGAGGAATTGAAGGCCCAATGCATGTCTTATGAGTTGAATGACTTTATGATGATGAAAGGAATGTATGTATATGATGATGATGAAAGGAATGTATGTATATGATATTATCTCTATAGTGTTGGGGATGACCAAACCTCACTCTGGAGGTTGTACGCTCGGGTAACCATATTGAGGGGTTTGTACCTCGATCACCTCGCTCGGGAGGTGGCAGGCCCGTGCAACCTTGTCAAGGGGTTTGTACCTTGATAACCTTGTTGGGTGGTTTGCATCTTATCAACCTTATTTGGGGGTTTGTATCTCATCAACCTCATGAAGGGGTTTGTACCTCATGCGCTCTCCAAGGAGGTGGTTGGCCTTGGATTGCACTAATAGTGGTCACTCCTTACACTTTTATTATGTTCCATATATATAAGCATGATTTTACTTCAAGCATCATTCATACATGCCATATTACTATAAGCTTATTCATTGCCTATGTTATGCATTTTGCTTATGGTGTCTATTTCTTGTTGTATTACATCCTATATACTTAGTACATTCAAACTTACTAACACATACTCTATGCCTACATGATGTCACTATGTAGGGATCAAAGCCCCACTTGAGCATCCTCCTCCACGTGGCTAGTACGATATCCCTCAAGCTTGTTGGCGAGTCCTCCATTCCGGACGATGTTTATGATTTTATGTTATGTACTAAGACTATCTTTCTTCCACTATGAGGGTGAGCCCGGTTGCTTGTCTTAGCCCCCGTTCTTATCTATATAGTAGAGGTGTTGTTGGACATGATATGTATCTATGCTATGAGCCTTGATTCTCTTGTTTTTTGATGTTTATGTTATGAAGGTTGTCCCTTAGCCTCATTGTCCTTATTTACATTTCTTATTGTATTTTATTGCTTCCGCGGCCAATGATGTGTAATGATATGTTAAAAGGCTTGCTTGGGGTCCCCTCGGGTTCCCCATGCGCCGTGTCACGTTAGGCCCTAGGCTTGGGTCGTGACAGACTTGGTATCAGAGCACTAGGTTGTTAGATCCTCGGAGTCCAACACACCGCATCGATTGGAGTCTTCTTCATAGTTGTGTTTTGCACCACAACTATGAGTAAGAGGCTATGATATGTTTTAGGAAATGTTTCCCTTATTCATGTTCTAAGTTGTACTATGTTAAAGTAAGGTTTTCGCCCTAACAATTGTTCTTTGCTATGCTAGAATATGCCTAACATGAGAGGAAGAAGAGCCTGCACACCCGAGGAGCAATCAGCTAATGGAGAGCTCTGGGATGCTCTCACTTTGCTTGCACAAGTTGTGGCTAACCAAGACAACCAAGGGGCCAAAGCCCCTCATGCTTTTACACCGGCTTCTCGGGTGAGGGACTTCATGAGGATGAACCCCGGAATTCTATGGGTCAAAGGTAGATGAGGACCCTCAAGGGTTCATTGATGAAGTCTACAAGGTATTGGCTATCATGGGTGTGAGGTCGAAAGATAAGACGGAGTTGGCGGCCTGCTAACTCAAAGGGGTGGCCCAAATATGGTTTAATTAATGGAAGGAGGAGAAGGGAGTCAACAATGTGGTGTTTTGGGAAGAGTTCAAGGTGTCTTTCCTTGATCGGTTCTTCCCTCTTGAACTTAGGAAAGCTAAATTGGTGGAATTTATTTGGGACAAGGATCTTTGAGTGTGAGGGAGTATGCCCTCAAGTTTACTCAACTCTCTAAATATGCTCCCCACCTGGTTGCCGACTCAAAGTTTAGAATGAACAAATTTGTGATGGGTGTCTCAGACTTGGTAAGTGAGGAATGCCGGTTCGCCATATTGATTAGTGACATGGACTTATCCCGTTTGATGACCTATGTCGAATAAATGGAAGAGGAGAAGTTGAGGAAGAGGAGGGGTCATGAGGCCAAGAGGGCCCGTTTTGATGGCAAGTTCCAAAAGGGTAGCCGGTTCCATCAAGGCCAAGGGTCTTCTCATGCATCTAATAAGAGGGTTGCCAATGATTTTCCAAGGGCCCAAGGTTTTAGGGGTGTGGTTCCTAATGGTGGGTGTCCAAAATGTGGTAGAGATCATAGTGGCCCATGCTTGAGGGATACCAATGCTTGTTATGTGTAGAGAAAAATAAAGAAAAAAGAACACAAATGATTTACGAGGTTCGACAAGTGGTGCCTACGACCTCGGGCTAAACTCTCTCTACCTTTTATTATATTTTTGAGAGGTATGACATTAGGTCAATATATACAGGAACTTGGGGCTCTATACAAGACAGCTGAATATTTACAGAATATTTGATTGGCATCATATCCCTATCATTGAGGATTCTAACAATCATATCCCTATAATTGAGAATTCTAACACTCCCCATCAAGTTGGTGCATATAAGTTTCTCATGCCCAACTTGGATACAAGACAATGAAAATCTAGACAACCCAACTCCTTAGTAAATATATCAGTTATTTGCTCTTTGGACTTCACATATGGAGTACAAATTAATTTCTGATCCAACTTCTCTTTGATGAAGTTCCTGTCAACTTCTAT
>JAOTQJ010000096.1:15149251-15162911 GCA_025642045.1 Solanum sejunctum | reverse complement strand
ACTGGTCGGGAGCTATTGTCGCTTCCCTGATGAGCCCATGGCAGGGCGAAACCAGTCGGTACGCTACAAGGTCAGGCAGCTCTGAGGTAGTATGGGATGCCTCATGACACCGCGAGATTGAAGGTCAGGCTGGCCTGGGGCGGTATGGGACGCCTCCAGGCGCCGCACGGGCGCAGTTCCGCGCGCCAAACTCTCGGCCCGTGTCAGTTGGTATCAGAGCAGGGCATGCTGTTTATAGAGGCGCACTCCAGATGGTCATGTGTGAAGACCAATTCTCACGGTGGAGGAGATGTTGCTGGGTTTGCTGCTGGCCCAGGCAGGAAGTGGGAGTGGCGCGAAGATGGAAGCATGTCGATCCTTAGGCGAGGTCTATCTTCCCTACAAAGTTGGATGCTTCGCACAGAAATTGTTGTGAACGCCAAATGAAACCACGCAAGGATGTAGCATAAAGATGTAAGGCAGCCTGGCCAACTGCCCGAAGAAGTACAAGTCCGAACATGGGAGTACGAAGGAAGTTCCAGCAAGTAATGCGTTGAGTTCCTATTGCGGCATTGCGTCGAGGTCGCTGCAATCTGAGGTGGGGGAGAGTGGAACGACTCTAGCAATAAGGCGTTCTGCCCTAGTTGTATTGGCTTGGCTGAGCTCAGGCAGGCCGACCCGATTAAGTTTGGGGAGCTTGTCGCTTGTCAAGGACATAACTATGAAGGGAGCTGATCATACGAAGGGCACAACTGGTCGGGAGCTATTGCCGCTTCCCTGATGAGCCCATGGTAGGGCGAAACCAGTCGGTATGCTACAAGGTCGGACGGCTCTGAGGTAGTATGGGATGCCTCATGACGCCGCGAGATGGAAGGTCAGGCTGGCCTGGGGCGGTATGGGACGCCTCCAGGCGCCGCACGGACGCAGTTCCGCGCGCCAGACTCTCGGCCCGTGTCAGTTGGTATCAATCACTCAACTATCTGACCCACCGTATCCAGGACCATTACATCCCAATATGCAATCTTTTGCCCTTAATTACAAAGTTGAAATTCTACTTTTGATGCACTTCAAAAGCAGTGGCGTAGCGAGGTTCAAAATTTTAAGTAGGCACACGAACTAACCAAAGGTGGTTCGACATCTATTATATTTACATAAAAAATTACTTTTACCATATATAAATAGTATAAGGAGGTTAAACCCCCTTATCCCTATGTGGCTCCGCCACTATCAAAAGACAACTTCATGTAAGTGTAACAACAACTAACCAATAGACATAATCAAACGAGGGACGAGGAGGGGCAGGAATTCCTAAGAACATTGAGCTAAATCCTATTATTAAAATTAGATTTACATATGCATAACATAAGAATATTCTATTCATCATGCTGAGCAAATGTATACATATGCTCTTAAATACCATATATTGTCTGTACAAAGAGGCCAAACTTCAAATAAATCAAAAAAATCCACATAAAATTCCTCTAACAAACCAACAAAATGTCAATTGCACAGACCACAGAAAACGGGTAGATCTGAAAAAGCGATCCCTAAATCAGCAGCGGAAATCAAAATCCTGACTCTCTTGGTGACGTTTCAGCTTCAACATACAGTAATCACAATGAATCAACAAAAAAGTAAATCCCGATCGATCAACTATGCATCAATTTCAAACGACCAAACTCGCAACATAAAAAACAAAAAGAAGCTTCAAATCAATACATAAAAATCTAACCAGTGTTGGAGATAATAGATGCACACGAACGCAAGCCACCGTTCAACGCCATTGCCGTTCTCTTGCCTTCTCTGTTTTCCTGATTTTGTATAGCAAGGGTTCAGCTAAAGTAGAAATGACTTTTGCGACTAATTATTAATGAATATATATTTTTATTATTAGCACTGTTTGATTCATTCAATTAAACTATAACAATATAAAAAAAATGTTTTTGATTTTACGGGATTATTATTGTATTGCAGTAGATAAACCTGAATAATTTATTATTTTTAATATTAATATTGATTTTTAAAATAATATTGGATTTGTTAGGATATTATAATCTATCTTACAGTGTATGTGTTATAAAGATAATGCCACAATTGTAATATAAGTAATTTCAAAATTATTGATTCACACCGCATACTTATAAATAATTTCAAAATTATTTATATCAAAATAAAAGAAAATCAATTAAACATAAAATAAACTTTATGTTTAATTTTGAAATTATTATCCTTCTCCTTATGACCCGCTTTGTTAGTGGCATAACAGCTGACACATCAGCATTCAAAGATGAGTTTTTAGCATTTCACCATTTGTCCATTTAACCTCACTTTGTGAAATTTGACAATTCTACAATAGAAATCTACTTTTAGTAAAATATTGAGACCAGAAATTAAATAAAGTAATTATAAACTCTAGTTTTCATCCTTAGACGCACCAGACAATAACAATTATAAATCATTAACTGCTAATGTACTAATAATGTGTTGTCAAAATACCCACGACCCAAGGTGATTTGGGTAATTAGAAAATTAATCACGTTTATTAGAAAATTAATCACGTTTGTAATCGATGTCAGGCTTAAAAAGGGGAGCAGAAAATAAAAGTGCACCTTAATTCCACTTTTTTATAGAGCAAATCAATTAGATGTTCTTCTGCACACAGTAAATAATTTTATTTTGTTCACACAAAGTTCTAAAAATACGTCCAATTCCAAGGTAAAACATGTTGATTTAAAAAAAAAAACCACTGCTGCTCAACAATAACCTCAAAAAACAAGTGGCTTAAGAAACACCAATTTTTTATAAAACAAAAAGGATGTCATTCTTCTGAACACTATCCTTATGGCCGGAAGATCTCAAGAATTTTAGTACTCAACAAATGTGCAGATACAATTCTAGAAATCGCTGCCAGAAGAAGCACTGTTTGATCTAATAGCTCCAGAAGGTCCATTGCTCGTTTTGCTGATAATCCCCTTGCCAAAATAATCGGCAATTACAGAAAATCCATCCTTTGAGCTCTTAACCTGTTGGAAGAACTGGTCTGAGTTTTTGGAACTTTGCTCCAAGCTTCTCTTTGTTTCCAGAACAGCTCTGTACTCGGGAGCACACTCGGGGCACTCTTTCTCATTGTCGCCAAGGCAGCGCTGATGAAATGAGTGCATACACATGAAGTGGACAGCAGGAAGATCTAGTGTGAATGTGCAAGCAGTACATTTGCTAAGCTGAAATATTCTAGCATTTGTTCTTAAATCCTGGATCTCTTTTCTCATTGTTGATGTTTCTTCCTGCAAAATGAGTATATTTCACAATTTTGTTTAAGGATCTATAAGAAGGTCAGATGAAGATGAAATTAGAATTCGAGATAGCTGAATATAAAGACCTGACAATTTCTTTCTCAAAAAGGACACAGAAAAGGTAAGAAAGTAATGAGCTCAAAGTCCAGGTAGTGGTTCTAGGTGCTTGTAGCCAAGAGAAGGCAATAGGAGTCGAGCATCTAATTCAATGGTGAAAAAAGAATGCTGGCAACAGTTCTTAGGTAGACATGATGCCAACAGTACAGGATGAAAGACTGTTATTCCAGTCACTCCTGCCTCCCTCCCTCAAAAGAAAAAGAAAAAAAGAGAGTAGACAAGACATATTGCCGAAAGGATGACTTTGAACTCTGGTATATGATGGCAGTGATAGCTTTGAACTCCTCTTTTTTTTGGTGGGGTTTCCTAAAGGATAACTTTGAACTCTGATATATGATTACAGTGACTTTCTAATCTGGAATGTTACATGTGATTGTTCCATTATCTATTGAAATATCAATTGGGTAAAAAAAAAAAACACTGAAAGAACAGAAACAACACTACTATAATAAGTACTACACCACCGTCCCAAATAAGTTTGGATCGGCCATATGAATCCTCATTCCTCAGTTATCATATTCCAGATTGAAATTCTATATGGAGCCAAAAGAGACAACAACAACATACCCAGTAAAATCCTACAAATAGGGTCTAGGGAGGATAAAAGTGTACGCAGACCTTACGAAGACCCCCCATCTCAAAAGTATCATCTCCAAAAGCATAGAAAACTAGATATGAAACCAAACGACTAGAATAGAAAACAAATAATAATTTGTAAAGACAACAAAAGTAATCAAATGAATGACACATAATAACAACATAATATATAAAGACACGACTACCTCTACTAACCTACTATAACACAAGACCAGATACATCCTACTCCTACTAGCCGTCTAACCTTCTATCCTAATATGCGATCTCCACTCTTTCTATCTAAGGTCATGTCCTTGTTGATATGAAGTTGCATCATATCCTGTCTAATCACCTCCTCCCAATACTTTTTTGATCTACCTCTACCCTTTCGCGTAACCCTAAATCCAACCTCTCGCACCTCCTAACAGGAGCGTCAACATGTCTTCTCTGTACATGTCCAAGCAATCTCGCTTCTCTCATTTTCTCTGCCACAAAAGCCACCCCTAACTTCTCTCGAATGATCTCATTCCTAATCTTATCCCCTTAGTATGTCCATACATCCATTTCAACATCCTCATCTCTGCAACCTACATCTTTTGAACATGTAAGTTTTTGATTGGCCAGCACTCCACTCCATATCGTAAAGATGATCTAACCACCATTCAGTAAAACTTACCTTTACGTTTAGGTGATCTTTTTATCACATAATACTCCAAAAGCAAGCCTCCATTTCGTCCAAGCTGCCCCAATAGGATGTGTGACATCATCATCAATTTCGCCACTACTCTAGATGATGGACCCAAGATATTTAAAATTATCTCTCTTGGGAATAGATTGAGTGGCAAGACTCACTTCAAAGGCTGTTTCATCCCTCACACCACTGAATTTGTATTCCAAGTATTCTGTTTTGGGCCTACTCATCTTAAACCCTTTGAATTTCAAAGTACAAACCTCTAACCCTATCATTAACTTTATCCCAAGTCTCATCAATCAGTACTATGTTATCCGTAAATAGCATACACCAAGGAACCTCCTCTTGAATATACTGTGTTAGCTCATCGCCTCATCCATTACTAAGGCAAACAGAAAAGGGCTTAACACAGATCCTTGGTGAAGTCCCATCTCAATAGGAAAATACTCTTGAAATGGGACTTCACCAAAATAGAGTAGGAACAAAAACAATATCCATTTTGTTCAGGCCACAAACCAGTATGTCAAAAGTAATGAGATGGAGCTCAGAGAAGTGGGAGTCCCTTTGATATTTACTATGCAGGGATGATATGAAACAACCATTATCTTCACCAACGAATGGAAGATACCAATAACAGACTGTACTACATGAAAACGCTCAGATAAGTTAAATGGATGGTATAGCTATATAATTTACCACACATAAAGGAAATGGCTAAAAGGACGTTGTTCAATGATACGATTTAGGAATAGAGCATCAGGGGGTTGTACATAATACTTGGGGAGTAGTACATTAGTGCTTACAATTGTTTTAATCCAGAAGTAGCTATAAAATTTTAGCTTTTACATTTCAATCTCATAAGTTAGTTACTTTTTGTCCTCGAGTTCTCTTTGTTTTAGTTTAGTCCTATATGTAATGGAATTGCCATTTCATAGAGGCCATAAATGAAGGATATGTTAGTTTTCTTCTTTCTTGGCTAAATTACAACAACCGACCCAGTGAAATCCCACAAAGTAGGGTTTAGGGAGGGTAGAATGTACGCAAACCTTACCACTACTTTGTGGAGATAGAGAGGTGGTTTCCGAGAAACTCTTGACTCAAATCCACCCCAAGTAAAGAAGAAAAACAATAGTGATAGAATAACAGCTAAACAATGTCAATTATGCAAGAAAAATAAAAAATTGTAAAACAACCGAAAGGCAGTAACAACATAATCATAAATGCATACTTAATCCCATGACAAACCTAAAACTGTCACTCCTACTAACCTTCTACCCTAATACATAACTTCCACTCCTTTCGATCTAAGGTCATGTCCTCGATAATATGAAGTTGTGCCATATCCTGTCTAATCACCAATACTTTTTCGTACTAGTCCTACCTCTCCGCGTAGCCCCTAAATCCAACCTTTCACACCTCCTAATTGGGGAGTCAACATACCTCCTCTGCACATGTCCAAATCATCCCAGTCTCGCTTCTCTCATCTTATTTGCCACAAAGACCACTCTCACCTTCTTAAGAATAACCTCATCCCTAATCTTGTCACTTCTAGTATATCCACACATCCAATTCAACATCCTCATCTCGACAACATGCATCTTCTGAGCATGTGAATCTTTCACTAGCCAGTGCTCCACCCTATATAATAGAGACGGTCTAATCACCATTCTATAAAACTTACCTTTAAGTTTATGTGGTACCTTCTTATCACACAACATTCCAGAGCCAAGCCCCCATTTCATCCTTGCTGCCCCAATGTGATGCATGACATCATCATCGACGTCCCACCACTCTGGATAACGGACCCAAGATATTTAAAGTGCTCTTTCTTGAGAATATGTTGAGTGGCAAGCCTCACTTCCTTAGTTAGATTACATTTTCAATTTTCATTTCCTTTCAAAATTGTATTAGTGGTATCAGAGCATCCATCCTCGTATTCGTTAATGGCATTTCAAAATCCTATTTATATTTCCAATTTCATTTCTAACCCACCTTCAAGTTCTAATGGTGGTTATAGAGGAAATCCTTATGGGTATAGCAACCTAGGATATAGAGGTTATTATTGTGGGTATAATCAGAATCAAACATATCCGCAGTATGCATACCAGCCATCAGAGTTCCCTACTGGTTTCTCTAATTTTCCATCATCTGGAGGCTATGCAAAAAGCGTTTACAGTAAACACTCCCGAGACCCTATGTTGCATATAATCTCCATCCATATTCAGAATATCATTCTTATCTTCATCAACAATATTACAACTCTTTCACTTCATCTGAACTGAATTGGAAGCAGTTGGAGATCAATGTGGCATTGAGTGGAGCAATCAATGCCACCTCCAGCAGAGATGCAAATGGGAGGAAGCTCTGCCTAAATGGAAGGTAGGAGATCAGATGCAAATCAATTAGAGGAAAAAGGCTCGAGAGAAATTGAAATTCTCAAGGAAACATCAGTCTTTGATGTGCATTAAAAAAATGCTAGCAGACAACACGCCCACAAAATGTTTTATGCAATTGCTGCTTATGGCCACACCACAGCTCCTCCTAATGACCCATTTAAATTCTCCTTCTCCACGGATGAAGGGAATTGGAGGCAGAAGGATAATATTCGTATGATATCAAGTGAATCTATTTTGTTATCTCCAATGGAGGCTCAATTGGGGAAAGTCCAGCTTCTATGGATGGCACTATACTAGTTTACTCTATTAGAACAACACAAAGAAGCTTTAGGACTAGCTGTTTATGGGAAAACAAGTCTTCAAAAATATGCACACAAATTGTTCGATGACATGACAACTGAGATGGACAATAGCAACAGAAGCAAAAGCAAGGAGAGTAGTGCATATGAGATGAAGTTACCAATTCAGAATGTATTGCTTTTGTTGCAGCTAATTTCAGTAATATTACAATTGAAAAATTCTTATCGAAGGAGACAAAATTAGAGCATGTTGAAGAAAAGTTGACCATTTCAAGGTTGTCATTTGGAATTCTGGATGTTATGTCGAAGAGGTATATATTAGATGTAGCTGAGCCACTGAAAGAAAAGGGATTTCCACTTCTTGACAACAATCAGAAATAATGCAGAGTCTGCCATTCGATGACGGCTTTGATTTATCGAGTGGATCCAAAAATTCTAGCAGTATCAGTGCCTTCTGTTATGATTGTGAGGTGACTTCCCCTCCTTTCACTTTTGGATTTGTGATTGACTGCTTATATTCTGGCGAGGTTTATGATCTCGAAACTCTTAATCTCAGAATTGCTATTGCAAACAAAGATAATATTAAGCCCTATGAATTTGGATCTGAAAGTCCATGCTTATCAAATAGGGGAAGGAAATGAAGGCTCTCTAAGAACTGATGAAAGCATCGTAGATTTGCTTTCTCAAGCATCTGGAATTTCACAAAATTGTGTTTAGCTAGAATCTTATTTTCCTCATTATGTGATTTCTTTTGGCCACGAAACTGAGGTTCTATATGATGAGCAGCCAATAGTAGCTCCAATCTGGACCTCAAAGAACATGGTTTTTGAAAGTATGGTATTAACTAGTGAAGAGGTAGGAAATTGCGACATGAATTTCCAAGAAGTTGCAGATGATTATATAATCTACGAAACTTTCTCACGTGGTGATTGGCATAATTGATGTACAGGTTCTTTACTGATATGCTAAATTCTAGAGTAAAGAAAAGATCAAAGGAAGGGTGAGATAGTGGAAAATCAGAATCATTTCCTGAAAAATTATTGCCAGAGGTCGATATTGTTTCACCTTTAGCTGTTGTTGCAATTACTGTAATGTAGGGACCTGAAGGTATACATGTGCCAGGAAGTGTTAAGGTTATTGCAATTCAAGTACCGCAAAAGTATTTAAATTGTCAAGGTTTCTTAATTGTTGATTGTGGTTGCGTAACTTGTACTTGGAAGTCCATGAATTTAGATGAATCGGTTGCTTCCACTAAATCAGAAAACGACAATGTTGCTAAGTTTTACTCACGGGATCCTACTTTTGCAAACATTTACCATATCTCAAGAATAGGAAGTTAGGGAAATCAAGTGGGTATGAAATTACTCCACATGTGTACCATTACTTTGAATCCTGAGGTGTTCCATGAAGATTTTGGCAATTAGTAGGGCCAGAGGAATATTTTACAAGCCCGCTATTTTGAACTAACAACAATAACCTGGGAAGCATTAATGAATGGTTCTTGTATACAAGAAGTTATTGACATTGTTGACCAAGTTAAGATAAGAGCTCTTATATCTGATGATTGTTTACGATTTCCATTTGATCCAGGTGATTATCGTCATTTATGCTCATGTTTGTTAAGTTACTTCCTTGAGTCACGAAGTTTTGAAGGAGGGAGTACTGATACAAGTTAGAAATAGAGCAGCTGTGGGGGTTGTACAGAATGCTTGGAGAGTAGTACATTAATGCATTCAATTGCTTTAGTAGAAGTAGGTATTAAGTTTTAGGTATTACATTTCAGTCCCATAAGTTAGTTATTTTTTTGTCCTTAAGTTCTCTTTGTTTTAGTTAAGTCCTCCTATATGTAATGGAATTGCCATTTCGCGGAGGACATCAATGAAGAATATGTTAGTTTTCTTCTTCCTTAGCTAGATTACACTTTCAATTTCCGTTTCCTTTTAACATTGTATAATAAAAAAAAAAAAAAAAAAAAAACTCCCTCCTTGTAGTTATGTCACTGTAATGTAATTCACTTTTAACTCCATTAAGTAATTGACTTAAGGAGGTAACTTAGTGTGCACATTACAGGTATCTCGAAATGTAAACATACAGAAACTTAAAATGGAATCGAACAGACAAGTACCAACCTGATACTTTTCCGTAGCTCTGCGGTCTTCTTCAATCAGCTGGGACTCATGTTCTAACTTTCGAGCTATGTAATCTTTGATAACAGAGAGAGTGAGGCATGGGTTTTTGGCAAGTGTCTGAACAACCACAATAGGAGGCAAGATATCATCCCTCTCAATATAAGTCAAAATTTCTTTGACTTCTTTTGAGCAGTCTTCTCCAAGTTCACCAAAATACTTCAACAAATCTGCCCACAGAGAAGGGTCACCCCCCTTACCCGAATCACCCAATCTCTTGCAGCATGCAATTAAACCTTCATGATCATGTACCTGCATATAGCATGCAATAACTTCTTTGAAAAGTTTCATCTTTTCATAAAGAAACAATAATCCTTCTTTAAAGTCATTCATCTCGCATAAAATTATGGCAAGATCAACATCATATAGTGGTTGTTCAAGTTCAGAAGGCCATGCACTCTTAAGCAAGGTCAGGCCCTTCTGACGTCGCTCTTGATGACTTTTCTCATCATTTACATCTTTCTTGTTTGATATCGCCTTCCCATTAGATACTGATTTTAAAGATTTATTTGCTAGATCATTTCCACTTTCATCTATCTTGGATTGTGAAAGTGATGGGAAATCCAGGTCATGAGACAAGTACAATTCCAGGAGTGTGTTATGAATTTCCACTTGAGCAGATGAATCTTTCACTTTGCTGGTATATTTTTCAAGGAACTCCAAAAGTGCATTTGGATAATGGACAAAAATGTTGAGAAAATCAATAGGAGAAGGCAACATGGAAATAAATGCATCACTTGATGCACCCTTCTTGGGCAGTTCGGATTCCTCTGTGCATAGCCTCATGAGTATATCAACTGTTTCAACTGGTTTATGCTCAATAAGAATTTTGCCATACTCTTTCACAGTCACCCCAGCTTGACTCAACTCAAGGCTGCTGATATATTGTAAAGCCTCTTCATATCTGCCTAGATCTTCAAGTAAAATTTTAAGGTACCATTCATGCCTCCCAGCTTTCTTAGCAACAGACATGGCATGCTCATGATAATTGGCAGCTCTGCATACCCTTATTGCAGTTTCAACATCAAACTTTTGTTCCCCAACCCCATCCTCACTTTTGATGAACTCATTTAGCTTCTCAACATCTTTTAATTTGGTGTAACAATTTAATAAAAGAGTGGTATGATCTTTTGAGGCAAGCCCCTTCTCGTGCAACTTTTCCAAGTAATTGGTGAGATTATGGATTCTCTGTGCATCCAAAAATTTTTGAATGACATATGAAGGTTCTAAATGCCCAATGGTGTGTATATACTGAGCCATAGCCTCATCAAAGTCTTGTTTACTGTACAAGTGATCACCATATTTCCTCAGCACTTCAGCAGTTGCAGCGGCATCAGCTTGCTGGCTTTGGACGAGATTTATAGCAACTGTATAAAGGTTCTTCTTGAAAAGCATATCCAATTTGCTCTCCATATCTTTCTCCCCAATGCATAAAGTTGATTTGTCCTCTAAAATAAGTATTATGTTACCCCATTCACAAAGCATCTGAGAGACTTCATTTATCACTATACTGTGAGCAATTAACCGGTTTTTCAGGTCATAAACATTGAAAGTGTTCTTTCCAGTTCTTTGATCTGCAAAAACACATAACAGGTATCCACGAAACCACCCAAGGAATTTCTTCTCACCTTCGAAGGCCCAACAAGGACCACGACCATCAACTTCATAGAAATATATCGCCTCGGGCCGACCAATAATGAATTCCTATAAGAGGAATTGAGGATAATATCAATGACTCTAAAAAATGAAATTCTCACAAGAAGCAAAGAAGATAATCAATAACACTTCAATTAGCACACACCGATTGATCAGTCATTGCAACACTAGTTACGCTAGATCCAATCTGATCAAGAGTCTGCCGGGTAGGTGCTTGAGTATGCATGTTGAACAAGTTCACGGAATTTGGAGTAACAGCAAACAGCTGAAGCACCTGGCCATCCACTCTGAACCCCAGACCCGTGATGGAGGAATGACTTTTGTCTGAATGATTATCCACCTGAAGCTTAAAGCGCTTGATGCGTTCACGGGCTATATCTCCTTGAATGCAATAGATGGAACCATTGTCCAGCCCTATAACTATGAGTAATAATGGTGGAGCCTCTTCCAAAACCAGAAACGACGTGATCTGCAGTTATATTTTTGTACTTCCGTTACATAATCGAATGATATGCAATAAAAGAAAGAAGAAACTATATGTTTTGTACTTGAATGATATGCCATAAAAGCAAAGGTACACAAGTAGATAAGAAAGAGAAACTTCATAAATACTAATGTACACCTTTGCTTCAGGGAACTGGTTGGTAAATATCCGTAGTATCTGAATACAGTCTGGACTTGATGTACTAGTTCCTTCGGGCTCCATCTTATCAAGATCAAAAATTTTAAGACAAACAGCTGGGGGCTGGGAAGCCATTTGCTCATCTTCTCCAACGGTTACTAAGAAGTTCCTTTGCTAGTTAACAAAGAAAGAGGAAAGCTAAAGTCAGTGCATTCTGCATTATCAACTTTAAATAAGCACATTTCATGATTTATTACTTTCTGGGTTTTAATCCAAATTCTGTTCATCATAATCTAAACACGAGATATCACAACACAGATAAAACAAATTAAAAAAAGAGTATAGTTCTGTGGAGGCACGTGCATCAGGTGTTCTTCCACAAAAACTATATTGTTGTCAATAACAAGATAACAGATAAACAATACTATCAATGCAACCGCTCATCGAACTCATTAAACAACTGAATTAAAACAAAATTGTTGTAAGACTTCCTAGCGAGTTAAAAGTTGCTACTTCAACTTCACATCTTTTCATACTTTAAATGTTACATGACATCTTCAGCTCCCAAACACAAGGAAACCTCCATGAATGACAAAAACTCCAGTTAAATAAAGCAAAATACTCAACCAAAACAATTTTTTATCCGCATTTCCTCAAACCCAAGTTCAGAGTTGAATTCCACAGAGTCAAAACACAATTGATCAACTGTCTACATAAATTTTCCAGGGTTATGAGAACTTTTCAACAATCAGAATCAAAGCAATCAATAATCTATCAGCTTTGCCTGAATACCAAACCTGTCAGGACCCGTTTTATGGATCTTCTATATCCATTCCCCTCCACTTTGGACCCATGTCATTGCAACACTACAAAACCTGTGTACTAAGACAAATACTCCTGACAAACACCACCCAACACAAATGTAACAGCAACGACTAAACACTCAATTTCTTCCATTGTTTTCTGTTCTTAATTAAGTCTGCATTGTACTCCCTCTGTTCCACTTTGTTTTGCACTATCTCCCTATAACTCCACTTTAAAAATGATGAAACATCTCTACATAGTCACACAAATGTTATGTTATGTTTAAGATCACAATTTTCAAAGGTCTTATGACCACATAAAAGTTATGGCATGTTCAAATGAATAGTTTCAAAAGTCTTCATTCCTTTCTTAAACTTCAATTCGACTCAAACTATGCCAAACAAATTGAAACTGATTTACTAAATAACTAAGGAGAAACTTGAATTAAAAATGATTTATACCTTGAGCTGTTGGAGGAAGAGGACAGAGGAAGAATGAGCTTGGAAACCATAATTGAACTTCAATCCTCGATCCAATAACGAAGCGGTGCCGTCATCACAACCCAAGACAATCCTTCCTTTACCACTGGAACAACATTGGATCTTGCCGGCTACATCATCTGGAACTTTCCCAGAAAATTTCTCCTCGAAGAATTCAAACTTCCTCCATTGATACATCTTTTTTTTGGTCTAGCCCTTAGCAGCTACTCTCAACTGGAACTAAATAATACATGAAATTGCAAACCCACTGAGTATGATTGTGGAATTTGAATAAAAAATTGAAGCTTTAGTTCTTTGCAACAATGTTTGTAGGAAGAGTTGAATCGCCCCTTTTGGTTCTTCGATGAAATTTTTATGAAATTGATCTAATTTTATCAAAGGTGCATGATAAGATGGAAAGTTGAAGAATGATACCAAATTGGATTTGTCGGGTCACTTCTGTACCCGTTTCTCCTTTTTTCTAGCGTCCCTTTTGTGCAATTTCTTTTCTTCTTTTTTTTAATCAAAGAAAAAGAAATAAGGTGGGCCTTTTTTTTTTGCG
>JAOTQJ010000096.1:15132611-15149151 GCA_025642045.1 Solanum sejunctum | reverse complement strand
AGTGGCGATATCGACGATGATGTTACACATCGTATTGGGGCGGCATGGACTAAATGGAGGCTGGCCTCTAGTGTATTGTGTGACAAAAAGATACCACCCAGACTTAAAGGTCAGTTCTACGGAATGGTGGTTAGACCAACGTTGCTATATGGGGTGGAGTGCTGGCCAATTAAAAGTATACATGTTACGGAGATGAGGATGCTGAGGTGGATGTGCGGTCACACCAGAAGTGACAAGGTTAGAAACGTGGCAATCCGGGAGAAACTGGAGGTGGCTTCGGTGGGAGAAAAGATGAGGGAAGCGAGACTGCGGTAGTTTGGATATGTGCAGCGAAGAAGTATCGATGCTCCTGTTAGGAGGTGCGAGCAGTTGGTGATGGAAGCTACTCTGAGGGGCAGAGGTAGACCGGAGAAGTACTGGGGGGAGGTGATCAGACAAGACATGGCAGAACTCGACCTCACTGAGGACATGACCTTAGATAGACAAAAGTGGAGGTCGCGAATTAGTGTAGCAGGCTAAGTTCTTTTTCTTCTTCTTATTCTTCTCCTCCGTCCTTTTGAATAAAACTTTTCCTTCTCTTTTTATTATCTGACATATATGTGCTAGTTTTATCATATGTACGTACATATTGTCATGTGTTACTCTTCGTAAGTCGCATCTGTCGTCCCCTTCCCCGCCCCCTTTCCCTTCCCCTTCTCCTTTCCCTTTCCCCGCACTCCCCCTGCTTTCCATTTTGTCATATCTAGTCTTTTTTGCTAATGGGTTTTGAGCTGAGGGTTTAAGGAAACAGCCTCACTACTTCTATGAGGTAGCGGTAAGGTCTGCGTACAAGTCACTCTCCCCAGACCCCACATGTGGGATTACACTGGGTATGTTGTTGTCGTCATATACCTAATTTGATCAAATAATAATCAGCAAGGACTTAAAGCCAAAGTTGATGCACAGGTGAGGAAGTTCAAACAATTTGTAATTGGTTCTCATTCCAACTTGTTAAGTAATATCAAGTAGTTGTTGAATAAAAGATATAAAAATGAAAGTGTTCCTACTGAGCAAGTTTTCGAAAAATTATTGAGTAGAGAAAAAGATGGTGTCTATTGTAATATTGGAACTTCAAATATATCATATAGTAAAAAACTTAGAGATGTTTTTCAGGTGAAAGAGCTCGTGTGCAAGGTATCTTGTTATATTGTTGTTATATTTATTTTATAACATATTGTATATTATTGTTATTGAATTTCAGACTAGAGCATGGGTAAAGATCCTAGAGTTGTTGATTCGAAGATGGTGCAAAATTAAGTAAAATTTATTCAGTTTTCTATGATTTCTTGTGTGAATACATTTAGATTATTTATTATATCATCAAATACTCCACTATTGACTAAGGATTATCTTGAAGTTATAATTACATCTGTCTTAGCTGATATTGAAAATGGTGATAAAGTAGGTATTTTACCACCATCTTTACGCGTCTAATAGAATGAACATAATAATTATTTAATACTATTAATAGCAATTTATTTAATGCATGTTAATACATCTTTTAATACATTTAAATGTTTTTATTTTGACTAAGGGTGAAGATCTTGTTATAGTTTCATTCGTATTAGTTGATGATGGAGACAGTTATAACGCACGTATTTTACCACCATATTAATATACTCATGTAATATAATGTCCATAACATATTATGTCTAAGGGTAAATATATTTTGACATATCAAATGTGATGAAGGGTTTTTAACCCTCTTGAAGTTGGATTTGAAAGTGATAATAAAGCAAGTTTTTAATTTTATTCATGACTAATTCATTTTATATACTTTAGATAAGTGATTTGATTGATCAATGTTTGTTGAAATAGATTTGAGTGACATTTCTAATGAATTATCTGATTGAAGTGGTATGACAAAAGTTGAAAAAAGCCAATCAATTTCAACATTTGATGACTTTGCAGTACCTGATAATTTGATTCAGTTATTACATTACGCAACTAGACAAAAATCAATCACACCTGAATAACAAAGTAGAATAAAAATTTCAGGAAACTTGTTAAATCATCATATTTGTAGAATTTTGATTCTAGTAATACTGATTTTGTGTCATGTAAATGTTTTGAGATAAAACACCATTTTTCTATTGATATCGGTATATAAGTTGACACCAATTTGATCAGTTCATTCATAGCTTGGATACATGAAGGACTTTTCATTTATTGACTTTGTTATGTGAAAGATTGTGTAAACTTATTTTTATGTATAACTAACTTGTTAATTTTTTTTTTTGAAAAAATTAAACTTATACCCCTTTAAAGCAAACTATTTATATTCATATACTCCTTTACATTTATGCCCCTCTATTATTAAAATTCGCGTGCTTACACCTACCTTGTATGATATACCAATATATAATATTAATTGGATATCACAGATGATTAAACTCAATATTTATGCTACCGATATGGTATCAATGCCGACAGAATATAACAAAAAATATATCTTCTACTAATTTAAAATTTAATAAATAATTTTGTGACTTTACTAGTTTTTTCTTAATTATTTTATTTATTTAAAAAAGAGCTCAAATTGTATGATATCGATAGAATATCAATATATCGATCGTGTATCACATAAATATATTTTCTATTAATTTAGAGTTCAATAAATAATTTTGTAATTTTAATAATTTTCTCTCAGTCGTTCTATTTCTTAAAAGAAGAGCTCAAAATTATATGGTATCGATAGGGTATCAATATACAAGTGAAATATCACAATCAATCAAACTTCAATCCTATACGATACTAGTATAGTATTAATATAACGACGACTTATCGCAACAAATATATTCTCTACTAATTTAGAGTTTAATAATTTTTTAAATTATTTTTTTTAAAAAATATAATCCCGCATGATACTAATAACGTATCAATATACCGTCAGGATTGAACTCATTACATATATATACCGTTGTACTATCACAAGAGGATTGCTGACATCATATTGACATTATCATATCATCATAAATAAAATAAAGAAAACGTAAGTTAAGAAGATAAGTAATTTAAACTGTAAATCTATTTCTATGAAGTAGCGGTAAAGTTTGTGTACAATCTACCCTCCCCAGATCCTACTTATGGGATTTTACTGGATATATTATTATTGTTATTATTTATTAAAAATAAATAATTTGAATTGAATTCATTAAAAATAAATAATTTCAATCCTTTATTTTGTGGATTTTTTCTATAATAAACACCATTAAACAGGAAGCTCACTGAATACCTCCTTGTTCTTACATTTCTTATATAGTATATGAATTATAATACTAAATATAAATAAATAATTATAACTAATAGTAAGAGAAAATGGGGCAAAGTTGACTCTGTTCCTTGGAGTCAATGGATAATTGACCGTGTCGCATCTATTTTCTCTAGTTTTTGCTTCACATCTTCTTTTTCTTCGTTGAATTTCTCCATGGATACCCGTAAAGAATTGAACCAAAAATGGAAATATGACGCCTTCTTGAGCTTTAGAGGGGAAGATACCCGCAACAATTTTATTTCCCATCTCCACAAACGCTTGGAAGAGAGAGGAATCAACGTATTCAAAGACGATGAGAAGCTTGAAAGAGGAAGACCCATTTCTGCAGAACTATTGAAAGCCATCGAAGAATCCAGAATTGCAGTTATCGTCTTCTCTGAGAACTATGCTTCGTCCAAATGGTGCTTGGAGGAACTCACCAAAATTATGGAGTGTGCTGAAAAGAAGGGACAGGAAGTGATCCCAATATTCCACAATGTCGACCCATCAGATGTACGTCGGCAAAGCAATAGCGTTGGGGTAGGACTGGCCAAACTCGAGGCAGATCTGAATTGCAGTGATTTGGGGAAGGTGCAAAGGTGGAAAGATGCTCTCTGTAAAGCAGCCAATATAGCAGGATGGGATGTTGGTAAAACTGCTAATAGGTAAATAAATAAAAGTGTAATTGTACTAGCTGATGAGTTTTTTAATCTTATCGCCATCATCACCAAAGAGCTATCAAACTGATTAATTGTGTGTTTGGTAAGAAGATATGATTTCCTAGATAATGTTTTCATGGAAAGTAAGTGAATCTCTTACTTATTTTTTAGTATATCTTGTAGGTAAGCAGAGAAATATAATCTCAAACGCATTTATACGATTATCTAGCAAAGTGTTATGGATTTGGGGTGGCAGGGTGAGATGGTTTGGGATGGGAGGAAACAGTAAATTTGGAATACTATTTATGCAACTTATTTTTTGTATTTTATTTTCCTCATTTTCAAGGAGTTTGTTTCCTAGAGAAAATATTTTTCAAATATTTTGAAATAACCAAACATAGGAAAATTGAAAAATCTGTACCAAACACACCATAAAAGGTCAATTTGTGGTTTGGTTTGCCATCATTAATTCTGCTGGTCAACTACTTGTGAAGTTGTATCAAACAAAAAGACTTACAGAGGTGAGGGTTGGAAGTCTATAGTCTTCTAAGTAAATAGCTCAACATTCAACCAAGTTCACTATGTAGCCTTCTTTGTAGCATATGTGTTTACGAATTTTAGAAAATATACACACAAGATATCAAGTTTTACAAAGAGACCACGGATTCACGTGCACCATTTTTAACATGTAAATTCACCGTTGTATATGTGATCTGTTGTATGTGTGAAAGAGATATTGAAAATATTGACCATCTCTCATACACTATTGTCAATTTTATGCCTGCATTTCAGAATCCATGAAGCTAATTTCCATAGAGAGGAGATAAGTGAGAGAGATAAATGTGGGAGAAGAAGAGAATTTTTTTTTTAAAATTCTGTAATGTATCATTACAATTAATGGAATGGCCTTCTTTTATAGGCCATAACTAACTAATGACAGCTGGCAACAACAATAACAACCTTTAACCACCTACTCAAGCTTACTTATTCTGTTATTTAACTATCACTATTCAATAATCCCCCTAAAGCTTTAGTCTAAGTATGCATTGAAGACTCCAAGCTTGGACAACAACATAAGATGAGAAGCTGCACCTAGACCTTTTGTAAGAAGATCAGCAGGTTGTTGTTTGGTGTTAACATAGGTAGGCTGCAACAATCCACTCTTGATTCTCTCCCTTGCAGTCTATTTCAATATACTTAGTTCTCTCGTGAACGATAGGACTGACAGCAATCTGCATTGCTGCTTTACTGTCACAATGCAACTTCAGTGGTGTTGTAACATCACATTCAGCTACTTTAAAACTCCTATTAGCCAAGTAATCTCTGCTATTACACCAGTCATACTCCTATATTCAGCCTCAGCACAGCTTTTGCTCACTATATGTTGTTTTTTAGACTTTGAAGAAATGAGGGAGTCCCCTAGCTTGACTATATATCCACTTACAGATCTAGTGTTAGAGAAGGCTCCCAGTTTGAGTCACAGAATGCTCGTGTTCTAGGCTCAATCTTCTACTTAATAACAGTCCTTGACCAGGACAACTTTTGATGTATTTGACTAGCGTCAAGGCTGCTTCCCAGTGTGATAGCTTAGGTTGTTGCATGAACTATGGGAGCACTTAAACAGCAAAACTGATATCAGGCCTGGGTGATGGTGAGATAGAGCAATCTTCCTATCAGCCTTTGATAGCCTGTAACATCCTTGAATGTAGGATCATCAGTAACTCCAGATAACTCATCATATTGTACTGTGGTAAGCTTGAGACTTGCTTCTAAGGGTGTGTTCACTGGTATTGCTCCATTAAGATCAGTATCTGTGATTAGTTCAAGAGCATACTTTCTTTGGTTGAGTAATATACCAGTACCAGACCTCATTATCTCAATGCCTCAAAAATATTTGAGATCGCCAACATCTTTCATATTGAACTTGCTATGAAGAGAGTCTTTTAACTCTTGTATCAATTTGCTACTATTGCCTGTTAGAAGTATATAATCCACATAGAAAAGGATAACAACTATATTCTGACCATTCTTTTTTGTGAAAAGAGAGTGATCATAGGAGCTTTGTGAATAACCAGTGCTAAGTGAGCTTCAGTTAATTTTAGATTCCATTGCCAGGAGGCTTGTTTCAAGCCACAATGAAACTTGATCAGCTTACACATCTTGTAATCCCCCTGCCTCTGAAAGCCCTGTGGCATCTCCATGTAGACATCTTCTGTAAGATCACCGTTCAAAAAGGCATTATGTACATCCATTTGGTAAAGAGGCCAATTGTGTGAGGCTGCTACACTGATGACAGTCCTGATTGTGACCATTTTTGCTGCAGGGGAGGTGGTCTCATGGTAGACTAGGCCTTCTTGTTGACTAAAGCCCTTAGCAACCAGCCTTGCTTTATGCCCATTAGCTTTGAGTTTGACTTTGTATACCCATTTAGCCAATGGCCTTGTTTCCAAGGGGAAGATCAACTTCTTTCCAGGTCTTATTTTCTTCTAATGCACCAATTTCATCCTTCGTTGCTGCAACCCACTCCTGACTCCTTGAGGCTTCCTTGAACTAGAAGGCTTGGAGATATTTGAAAGAGCAGTCAAAAAGGATTTGTAGGAACAGCTTATTTTGGAGTAAATAACATAACTCCCAATAGGATATAGACAAGAAGTATGAGCTTGCTTTGAAGAGTAGGCACAACATAATCCTTATGCCAAATATGAGGCCTGATAGATCTACTTGGCCAGTTGGCCTTATATTAGTAGATTCAGAATTGGTTGTAGCTGGTGTTGGTACTGAAACATCTTCTGATATAGGTGTTACCTCTTCTATAGCTGGTATATTATCTTCCTCAGAGGCTGATAGTGAGTTCTCAGATTGTTGTATGTTACTATCTATTTCAACTGATTGAACTATAAACTCATCTTGTATACTCTCATGCTGCAAAGTATCATTAAGATCAGTATCATCTTCATGAGAATCAGGTACATCATGACCTTTTTTCATTTCTATAGGTTGTAGTATCTTGTGATGGAGGGAAGAGTGGCACTAGAAACTCATTCATAATACACCGATTCATGTGAACTGACTTGAAAGGAAATTCATGTTCTATAATCTAGCATCCCTGCAAACATGAAATGACTGTTATTCTAGATCAAGTACTCTGTACCGTTTCTGAGTTTCTGCATATCCCATAAAAACTCCCTTCTTTGCTCTAGGAGCAAATTTGTTTGACCTAGGTATAACAGAGGTAAAACACAGACCTCCAAACACCCTCAGATGATCCAATTTTGGTTAGGTGCCATGTAGTAATTCATGTGGAGATTTTCCTTGTAACACTGAGTTGGGATTTTTATTGATCAAATAAAATGTTGTTTTTACACAATGTCCCCAATAAGAAATGGGAATGGGAGCTTAAAATCTTAAGGGCCTAGTAGTGTTTAATATATGTCTTATGTTTTCTTTCAACCATCCCGTTTTGTTGAGGTGTGTATGCACAAGAACTTTGATGTACAATACCAAGAGAAGCAAATAAATCTCTACATTTAGAGTTCATGAATTTTGTTTCATTATTAAACCTCAACACTTTCACTTTAATGCCAAATTGAGTATTCACCATTATCAAGAAATCTTTCAATTCAGAATGTACTTCAACCTTTGATTGAATCAAACAAATCCAAGAAAGCCTGCTGTGATCATCAACTGTAGTACCAAAATATCGTTTTCTATCATAGGTTTGTGTTTTACAGGGGCCGCATACATCTACATGTATTAGCTGAAATATAGTACTAGACTTATGCAAACTATCATGAAAACTGGCCTACTTTGTTTGGCCTGAGGACATATGTGACAGCATGATTGTGAGATAACTTGGCACTTAGGGATGATACATGTTTCATTGCTGTGAAGGATGGATGGCCAAGTCTCGAATGCCATAATGTGGTTGAGTTGTCATTCCTTATTGCAGCACCTACTACTGGCTTTATTGAATCCTTTAACAAGTATACACCTTCAGATTCTCTACCAATCCCGATCACTTTCCCACGGTAAAGATCCTGTAGCACACAGAAGTTAGGGAAAAAACTAACACTACATAACAAGTCCCTAGTCAACTTGGAAACTGACAACAACTTCCTGTGCATGTCCATAATAATAGAACTTCCTGTGCATGTAATTTGAGCTCTATTACCCGTGGGTAACTGGACAGTGCTTGATCTTTTATCACTTATGCACTTCAGATCAGTTAACAAGCCTTTGCACGATGTGACATGATGAGTGCCTCCTGAGTCAACTATCCATTCATATTCATAAATGTTAGGTGCCTGTGACACATTATCTGCCAAATTTGCTCTGCACTCATTAGCACTTCCTGCACTTGTGAGACCTGTATTATGTCTGAGATTCTTTACATGATTGTACTCCGCTTCAATAAGTTTGAGTTCATGTTCTTGTCTCTCAGTGTTTGTATAGTTGGTATAGGATCTGAAACCAGGTGCCCCAGTCTGAGTTTTATAAGTGTTGGTACCTTGTCCTTGTTTCCTCTTTCTTTTGAAATCTGTAGGATATCCTACAACCTATAAGAGTCCTTACTTAGATGATTCCTGTAGCCATAGTGTTCACATGCAGTGTCTATTAACTTCTTTCCTTTGAATCCTGGTTTTCTATTTGTCAGCACAGTGAATGGTTCTTTATGAGTATTTACAACACCTAGTAGCCTTTGGCTTTCTTCTTGAACTCGTGAGGCATATGCCTGCTTGACACTAAGTACAGTAGTTTTGAGCAATATATCACTTCTTACATGACTATAAGACTTGTTTAAGCCCATTAGGAACATCAATAGCCCCAGATGATTAAGGTGTTCAATATGAGGTTTTGCTTCAGCACAGTTGCACAATGGAGCTGGTACTAATACATCCAATTCATCCCACAGATCTTGCAATTTAGAATAGTAGGTGGGTAACAGAATCAATACCTTGTTTTAGAAGAGCTACTTTTGTCCATAACTGATGTACTTTGGTAAGATTAGATCTATCAGACCTCTCCTTGAAATCATCCCAGATTCGTTTAGCATTCTAGGGGCATACACAATTGTGGTGATCAATTCTGGAGCTACTGTACTGCTAATCCACGAAAGCATGGTGGCATTTAACCTTTCCCATTGAGTTGCTAATTCTCCTTTGTATGAGCTTTTAAGCAAGTTCCATCAACAAATCTGAGCTTGTTCTTTATCGACAATGCAAGTCGTAACAATCTGCTCCATAGGTCATAGTTTTCTGGACCTGTAAGCTTTATTGCAATTAGAGCTGTAACTAGTGTATCTGAAGGTTGCAGATAAAGGGGATTGTTGTGTTCTAGGGTTGCATCTGTTAGCTCTGCCATAACAGAGCTTCAATTTGTGAATTCGATAGGCAGCTTATCAAGTAATCCCAGTTCTGCTGCTCTGGTACCATGTCAATTTTATGCCTGCATATCAGATTCCATAAGCTAATTTCCATGGAGTGGAGATACGTGAGCAAGATAAATGTGGGAGAAGAAGAGAATTTTGTTTAATTTCTGTAGTGTATCATTACAATGAAGGGAATGGCCTTCTTTTATAGGCCATAACTAACTAATGACAGTTGGCAACAACTATAACAACCTTTAACGACCCAGTCAAGCTTACCTATTCTGTTATTTAACTATCACTATTCAATAACTATCTTGTAGCATCTCAAATATGGATAATGCCTACTTGGAAATGAAGGGACGTAGTGGCCGACTAAAAAAAGATTTTAGAATTGATCCCAACATGCTTTTGGTGGGTTATTTGGCTAGAAATAAATCAAAGATGTTTAAAGAGTAAATAGTTGTCTATTTTCTACGCTTAAGTTTAAATGCATCTCTTTGTTAGCCTTCTCATGTAGGATGGAGAATATCTACGATGTTGGTTATATGAGAGAGCTTCTTAGCTCCTAGCAGAATCATAAAGAAGTTTGAATTTTCTGTAACCGCTATATCATTATACATGTACAACACTAAATGCTGATTTTATGAATATATTGTTTATTTAATGATCTCAGAAAAGGGTTTTAAGAGTCTAGAGTAGAAAAGAACTCACAAACAGCAAATGAACATTTTCTTCACAGAAGAACTTACAATTAAGCTGGAGCGAGCACTTTGAAAATGTTTCTTAACCCTAGCTCTAGCTGCATGTAAGAGCTCAGTTCAAATGTTACATGAGCAGAGTACCAACATCTAGCACTTTGCTCCTTTGTAATCATTTGAACCGCTATGGTTAATGATTATACTGATTAAAATGGGTTAAAGTTGTTATATGAAGTTAGATTGTATGATCTTGGCCTCTCGCTTCTTGGCTGAAAATACAATATATGTAATATCATCTGCTCATTCGACCAATTACCAAATTAGTCTATCTGCTTTGGCACCAATAGAGTGGCAGGAACAGATGACTATTTGCCTGGAATAATCTTGATTTATCTTTTAAATTTCTTTTTTCTTATTCAGAATTTAAAGCTCGGCAAACAATGTTATGCCTTTTGAAACCAAGATTTGTTTTCACCTGTCAACATCTATCTCCACACAATTCTTTTTATTCTTAGAAAACACAACTCAAATTGCATTAAGCTGACTACATAATTACCTTATAAAAAGCAACAAAAACACTGACTACATAATGATGAAAATCTGGTTTGAATTTAATCTTGTTCAAATAAAGTTTGATCTTTGTTCAAAATGGGAATGAAAATGTTTCCGTATGCTGGAATCTGTAAGATGGGTGGAGTAAAGGGAAGCTTTGAGCAAAAACATTAATAGGATTTCATGTCACTATAACTATCTTGTTTCTTTGCACATATTATACAAGTTTCAAAGAAGAATTACATTAATATGGGTTCTGCTTCGCATTGAATATATTTCACTCTCTTTCTTATTAATTATTATATTTTTACTTAGCACAGGAACGAAGCAGAATGTATTGACCAGATTATAAACAAAAAATTTCAAAATCTGCACCACACAGTTTCAGCTAATGAGAAGTATTTAGTGGGAATTGAATCTCGTACTGGTGGAGTGGAATCTTTGTTGAAAGTTGGATTAGGTGGTGTCCGTTTTGTGGGGATATGGGGGATGGGTGGCGTGGGGAAGACAACAGTTGCAAGAAAAATCTTTGACAATATTTCTAACCAGTTTCAAGGGTCTTGTTTTCTTGCAAATGTTCGAGAAGATTCAAAGAAGCATGGGATGAAACACTTGCAAATGACACTTCTTTCAAGAATCCTAAATGAAAAATCTATGAATTTAGCAAGTTTCTATGAAGGAGCTGACATGATAAGAAGAAAGCTTTGCCGCAGGAAGGTTTTAATTATTTTTGATGATGTGGATGATGACCACCAGTTGGAGTATTTAGTTGGAAAGCATGATTGGTTTGGTGATGGCAGTCGAATCATTACAACAACCAGAAATGCAGATTTACTTCGTTGCCATGATGCGTTATATTCTGTCCCTGAATTGGCTAAATGCGAGGCTCTTGAACTTTTTAGTTGGTACGCCTTTAGGAATAGGACTCCTGATAAAGAGTTTTTCAAATTCTCCAAGTCCGTAGTTGATTATGCTAAAGGCTTACCGTTAGCTCTTATGGTCTTGGGTTCTTTTCTCTACAAACGAGGCATATCTGACTGGAGAAGTGCATTGGATAGACTCAAAGATACTGGATACGAAGAAATTGTTAAGAAGCTCAGCTTAAGTCTAGATGGATTGACCTATGAAGACAAGAATATATTTCTTGATATTGCATGCTTCTTCAGGGGAAAACGGAGAGATGATGTGATAACAATTCTAAATAGTTTTGGCTACAAATCGGAGATTGGAATGGATGTTCTTTCTAAAAAGTCACTTATTTATATTTCAGAGGGAATGATTGAAATGCATGATTTGATAGAGCAAATGGGTCAGCAAGTGGCACGTGATGTTGATCAGGACAAACCATGGAATCATAGTCGAATATGGCATGAAAAAGATATAGAAACTGTTCTTTCCACAAATCAGGTTTGTATGTCCTCTAATCACTTTGAGGATGCTTGAGATTTGTCATTTTCCTTTGCATTCTTTCGGGATTCCTAAAAACTAGACACTAGACATCGAGGTATACAACCCTTTGGGGCTAGAACATTTTTCAACATCTTCGCCACAAGCATGCTCTTGTAACTCTGAACGTTCTTGTTCCTGCAAATTTGCACGCTTGGGTCTCTCATTTATTTTTAGTATTAACATCTTCGTCCAATAAAATAAGAACAAAGTAAAATTAATGTGTATTTTGTGTGTTATCACAATTCAACTCTACAAACTTTAGTGATTTTTCTGTTTTGATAAGTAATTAAAGATTTTACAAATACTTGAACTTAGCCAGAGCCACAGAACATGACTACAGATTGTGCAGATCCTCTATTGTATCTAGGATTGCATCTTCATCATGTACAATAACCAGGTTGCACCAGAAAGCTAGCAAAAATATACATTTTTGTTTAAGGATATATATTTTCCTTTTGTTTCCTTAAAATATTCTGCTATTTCTTTCAAGCCATATGGTCCACCAAATGGCTTGAGGAATGGTATTCCAAGTCTTTGTGATCTCTTGCACAGCCCCTCTTTGTTCCGGATTACCATAGCTCAAAAGTGGATTTTGTATGGTCTAAGACATGCCAAATATTGTTAAAAAACACTCATCACAACTGATTAGTAACTCTACAATGCAAGAAGAGGTGGCCAACATCTTCAGAGTGTTCTTCACACCGTGTGCACCTACTGCAAAGTTGAAATCCCCTCTTTTGGAGGTTGGAATAAGTGAGAGAAGCTTCCCTAGCCAGAATCCATGAGAAGCAAGAGACTTTTAAAGGAGTGTTGCTAAACCCGATCTTTTTCGAAAGCCAAGAAACCCAGTCCAACATATTGTAGCAACTTCTGACTGTAAAGATACCTGTGGGATGCCCCTTCCATATGATCGAATCCATTTTATTATAGCCAAATCTATGTTGCTAAGCAGCTGAAACAAAAGACATGCCTTTCCACTTCCCAGACATTTAAATTCTTTCTAAGAAAGAGATTCCAGCCTTGCGTTGAATAAAATTCAGGAATTACCACATTATGCTGCGAAGAGAAACTATGTATGTGTCTGTTCATTTTATTTGTCTTAATGGAACAGCTTAGTGATCACTTTCTTTCCTATTTGTAGATAGTGAGTGATGTAAATTTGTTTTTACTTGCTAAGTAATTCTTCGTAGCATCTTTTCTCAGTAACGTTGTTATTTGTCTCAGTTAATTCCCTAATGTCAGTATGCTCTGTCAAAGCAAAATAGGATCTTACTCTTTGATGTGAATTCTGGTTTACGTAGTTCTTTTCTTTTCTTTTCAGTGTACAGAGTCGGTTAAAGGCATAATGGTTCCAATTGGGTCAGTCCAACATATATGCAAGTGGAGCAAAGCTTTTAGAAATATGCCTTGTCTTAGGTTACTCATTGTCAAAGAGGAGGAGGTTCGACATTATGAACCAGTTTCTGACACTATCGAATATCTCCCCAGTAGCTTGAAATGGCTTGATTGGTCTTACTACAGTTTTGAATCTTTACCAGCAAGTTTCCAACCACGAAACCTTGTTGGGCTCAACATGACTTTTAGTTCTCTTGTTGAAATTTGCAAGGAACCAAAGGTATTGGTTGATCTCTTTCTTTTACAGTTCTCTAAGCATTGATTTTTCTTTTACAGAAAGAGTTAATTAAAACTGAGATTTTATTCTTCACCTTTTTATAACCAGGCATTTGACAAGTTGACAATTCTCAATTTAAGTTTTTCACAAAATTTACTCCAAACACCCAATTTTTCTGAGATTCCAAATCTGCAAAGAATTGTGCTGAAAAGTTGCGTAAGATTGGTTGAGGTTCATCCATCCATTGGCAATCTCAAAAAGCTGATTTCTCTGAACATGATGAACTGTAGAAATCTCATGTTCTTACTGAGCAGTATGCAAATGGAATCTCTTGAGAGCCTCAACCTGTCTGGTTGTGAGAAATTAGAAGCGCTTCCAGAAATTCAGGGGAATATGGAATTACTATCAGAGCTTCTTTTGGGATGTACTGCGATTCGGGAACTGCCATCGTCAATAGGACGGCTATTTGGCATCAGCTTACTTGATTTGCATTCATGTGAAAATTTTCTAAGACTTCCAGCCAGTGTTAGCAAAATGAGAAAACTGAGAGTTTTGATTCTTAAAGGCTGCTCAAATCTGGCAGTTGTTCCAGAAAGTCTGGGTGATCTAGAAGAGTTGGAGGAGCTTTATGCTGGAAACACTGCCATTTGGCGACTACCAGATTCTATGAAAAAGCTAAACAAACTTAAAATCCTATCACTAAAATGTAGACGGGAGATAAATTCTGAATTTGCTACAGGTGCGATATTCCCTTGTGCATATGGTGGTTTGATGGCTTTGAAAAGTTTGGATCTCAGTGGATGCAATTTATCTGGTGGCAAGCTTATTGCTATTACATGCTTGACTACTTTAGTTGAACTAAACCTGAGCAAAAACAAGTTTGTTTCTCTACCTGATAAAATCAGTCAACTTTCTCGACTTGAATATCTCAACTTAACACACTGTCATGAACTGAAGAAACTTCCCAAACTTCCTCAAAGTATAAAGGAGCTGTATGCAGAAGATTTTCTGGCTATACAAAGTATTCAAGCTCTGCGGATATATCTGAGGTTGTGTTTGCTCTCATTCACCAATTATAGTTTTAATCAACAATCATATACAGAAAAGAGCAATGATAACTCACTTTTGGATCAGATTCTCAACTTGTTTCTTTCAGCGGGTATAGGTTATCAGATGACTTACTCTATACTCTTTCCTGAGCATACAGTTCCTACATGGTTTAAACATCAGAGTATTGAGGATAAAATCTTGCTTAAACTGCCCCCCGATTGGTATGATAATAGGTTCGAGGGCTTTGCTATATGCTGTGTCACTTGCATGGGACCAGGTTTCCATGATCCTGGTTCTGGGCTCTTAGGGAAGTATGACCATACGTTCATCAAAGCCAAATTGATATGCAATAATCAACCAGAAGAGCTTAAAGTGCTGGAGAAAGAATGTAAAGTCAGTACCATGTCTAGAAGTTTTAGCTGGTGTGTTTGCTTTGCCTACATACCATTTCATTCTTTGCTGCAGTTGTCTGACTCAGAAGTTAGAGACTTTAACCAGTATGGCCTATTTGAGGCATCTATCCAAAGGAAACTGACGAGACAATGGGGAGTTCATTTAATTTACAAGCCAGAAAGACAATTCTTCGAGAGTAGAACTGAGAAAGAGTTGCTTGACGAGAAGTTCAGTCAATCAAAGCCAACTCGAGCAAAAATATTAAAAATAGATGTTGAAGTAACATCATTTGCAAAAGCAGTTCAAGAGTATACTGGTTGGACAGACGCAGACCCCTAAGGAATGACCCTATGGCACCTTCTCTTGAGGGGCCAGACTGATGTAGCTCCATAAAATGATGCCTTCGAGGGATTACAAGAGTTCAAACTTAAGGTAAGCACTTATTATTTCTGGTGTAAAATTAGTTTTTCAGGTACATTAGATTTTGAATGCAATGAAGAATTGGGTTAATTAAATAATAAAAGAATTAGGCAAAATATATAATAGTAATTAAATTAAAAGTTATGAAACTAGTAAGTTGCGTGTTGTCTTGATTTTAATAAAAGATATTAATATGTGAAAAGTAAAAGTTTAATAGAAATATAAGTTGCATAAACTAAAAACTAAATTTGAATAAGGAGCAGCCATGGGAAATGTTACGGAAAACAAAGTTGTCCCCTGGAAAAACTTTGTATAAAGTCTGCTTTGCACAAGATATCTTAGTGATAAAAGGATGTTCAATGTGCAATAGTTGCTACCTGTGTAAATGGAAACTCGAAATTGAATGTTAAAGAGAATGTGTCTCCATTCATGTATAGAAAAATACATTATTATTCTAGGAAAATTACACAAAATGAATCTAATGTGAAATTATTTACCCTTGATGGACCAAATCCAAAATATTTACCCTTAATGGACCCACGATCCAAACTATTTGTCTTCTTACCCCACTTTCCCCTTTTTTATTTCGTCCTGTTATCATGAATACTATGTGAATACTATGAAATACTCCCTTGTGATACTCTAGCAGTATATATATACCGTACCAGTATTATATAGAATGAGCTCAATTTTCTGTGATACTCTAGCAGTATATAGATACCCAACTGGTATCATATAGGATTATGTTTTCTTTCTAAGAAATAAATAAAAAACAAATAAAAAAATTATTTAACTTTAATTAGTAGAAAATATATTTGTTGATGATACTCCATCGGTATATTTATACCATGTCAGTATCGTATAGGACTAGTAAATTTTTAAAGTTACAAAATTATTTATTAAACTCTAAAGTAGTAAAAAATATATTCTTGTGATACTCCTTCAGTATATTGATACCCTATTGTTATCATATAATTTTAAGCTCTTTTTTCAATAAATAAAATAATTAAGAGAAAATTATTAAAGTTACAAACTTATTTATTAAAT
>JAOTQJ010000096.1:15116054-15128284 GCA_025642045.1 Solanum sejunctum | reverse complement strand
CTTCAAATCGCTGATGTATTTACAAAAGCTTTGACGCGCCCACGACACAAATTTCTCAGTAGCAAATTGATGTTGATCAACTTACCAACATCAATTTGAGGGGGGATGTCAATATATTATTCTTTCCAGTAGGAGTTGGCACATGACTGTCCATTTACAGATTGTACACAGCAGCTGTACATGGCTGTCCATTTACAGATTGTACATTGCTGCACATGGATGTACATGGTTGTCCATTTACAGATTATATATAGTTGTACAGATTGTATATAGTTGTACATGGCTGTCCATTTAATCTAATTGTTTGTATAAATAGATGAAGGAAATATATGAAAGATATACCTTTCTTTGAGCATAAAAGAAAAATATTTTCAGAAATTCTCTTTTATTTTGTCACTAACTTCTTTGTATCTGTTTAGGAGGTCACTATAAGAATGACATTGCATCAACTGTAGTTCTGAAGGAAACCATGGCCATAGAACATTTAACGCTAAAAATCATGCTAATCTTTGGTTCCGCAACTGGAAAGAGGCTGTGATTTACTACTGGTCTGAGAACTTGTGTAAATTAGTCTAAAAGTCAGTGCAGTTAGCTTCTCATGCCATATGTTACTTTGGAGTATATAAGTGGTATGACACAGACAAGCTCAATGATCGTAAACAGGTGAAAATCCAAATCTCATCTTGCTTGCCACTGATAATGACTCAGTGATATTGTCCGTTTTAGGCTTAGATCCACACAACTTTAAAACAGATTGCCTAAACTCAGTTGTTTTGCTACCATCTTTAATGACCCAACTTGCTAGTGGTGTTGTCCATTCTGGGCTAGATTCGCATGACTTTAAAATGTGTCATTAAGGTGTAAGGCTTGCTTACTTATATACCTAATATTTTTTTTTGTATTATCGATGTGAGACCATGTAACAACCACTTACCAAAGGACATTGTTCTTATTCTTCTATAAAGAAGAGTTGATTATTGTGTACCGTATGAATTCTCGAGCAGCATGCAGACCCATAGGGACCAAAATTTGTAGAAAGGATGACTTTATTCTATGAGCGGAAAGTTGAGTCAGAGATGCAACAAAAAGCATAACCGTTGGAATATTTGAATGTGATGTTGAATCTAGAAAAACATATCAGATTACTAAGAGATTTAGCATGGGTCTGTTTAGCGTCTAAATAGGTCCAAACCCTTTATCAGTGGTTTACGTGTAAGACATCGATTTCTTATCAAGAAAGTCCCCAAAAATATATACATCACAATCCATCCTTGTTACACCAACAATACAAAAAATGCAAGGCTCTAAATTTAATCAACCATACTGCTTATTATCAGTTTATTTATTCCTTGTTTCTGAAATTTACTTTTCTAACAAAAATTAGGTACAATAACAATATTATTTTTATTATTAATAAGAAAACAGATTGTGTTTCACCTTTTAGACATATCTCATGTAGGGATCGCGCACGCTCGCATCCTAACCCCATATTAATATAATATTTGTTCGCTTTGGGTTGATCCCTCACGAATTTGGTTTTGAACAACTCCCAAAAATCCTTATACTAATGAAGTTGGATGAACACTTATATATTGCTATATTTTTCTTTCATTTGAAGATGTGGGATGGGTTGCACATCCCCAACAATCAACTCCACATAAAAAAATGTTCTAATATTTTGATGCATTATGGAAGACACTGATGTATTGGAACTTCATTGGCAGCTCAAAATTGTACCTACTCATTAAATGTCACAAGAATTGGAATTATTGATATTAGTTATCCTTCAGTGTCTTGTATTAATTTCCACATAGACTAGTCTATTTTAGAGTATGAATAGTTGACATTCGAGATATCACTACAACAGAAAGGCAACCCAATGCTAAATGAAGCTATTGATAAATTGTCTGGTTGACATCTTACAAATAAAGTGAGAATAGAACAATAACAACTTATATAATTGAACACGCACAATTTCAAGAAAGAAAACTTTTACGGATAAACAATCATATACTAGTTAATTAGCTAACATAATTATAGCTCGCGATAGATATCTAGTTGTAATTACAGTGAGTTTTGTACAATTCGTGTGATTTATACGAATATTGTGTGGGAATACAGTTTGAATTTTGTATAATCCATGCGATTAACGTTGTGCACGAATCAGTTTGTATAGTGAAATATACAAATACTGCAAATTGTGTAGTGAATTATACAAACACTATAAAAAAAATTGTGAATTGTATAATCGATTATACAAATACTGCAATAACTATAGTTACGAAATGTAATTACTTAAATAATAATTATAAAGCATAATTAAGATATTTTTGAGTGGCTATACGCGAAATTCCTCTTTAAAGAATGTATTCAGTTTCTTCAACTATATTTGACGTTTTTTAATGTCTATTTCATCGAATAAAAATTGTTACTCACAAAACTATAAGTCAACTAGCATGGATAATATGGATTTGACTTTGGTATAAGTAGAGCACAAAAATTACGAGTTCAACGAAACTTAATAATTCTAATTCAAATATTATAATTTTATTGAAAAATTCATTAAACATATATATATAATAAATTTTTGAACTCATAAACTTCTAATTTTAAATTCACATGGGCATAGTTACTGTAGATAGTAAAAATGCATTAGCATTCTGATAAATATGGAACATGTTAAACTTCTAGACAAGATTAATAATAGAAATTAGTTATTTTGGTAAACGGTTGCAATAAACCCTGGATCATCAAGTAAAAAACAATGCTTCATTTATCTCCTAGTATTCAGTGTCTGATTCGATAGGACCAGGAAGAGAGGGTTGATGTAATTCAGCTCGAACGAAGTGAGAGGGTCTTTTGGCTTCCTTCTCCCTTCAGTCCAGTTTGAACCTGTCCCGACAACGAAAACCTTTCTACTACAAGGTGAGGCTCTGCCCTTCCCCTAGAATCCACTCCGGGTCAAAGAAGCAACTAAACTTCTTGAGCAGCCGGGATATTGAACAATGAACATTTGAAAGGCGATTTCATATATATACTCTTTCATAATATTCCATTGTAATCTCTGATCTATCCCTACCTATAGAATGGTAGAATAGATTCCTGGTTTGGAACATCAGACGCCTTCTCATGAGACCGATTCGTTTGGTCCAAAAAGGAGAGCGGAAAATTTACGGATTTCCAATCAATGCAACTATTTATTATGATGTTTTCACAATTATCCTCTTTTGAAAGTACACTTTGGGGTTCTGAAAAAGGATTAGGCGTATCAACTCTAGATGTGGGTTGAGCCACCTGCCCCTCAGAATTAGCAGTATCCATTCCTTGATCGTGACGCGAGGCTGGTAACCTCCGTCACATACACCCGCCCCTACTTTAGTTCTCTTTTGGGAGCTTATAAGGGCATTCCGTTAGTAACGGGAAGGTTAGCTCAAGTGATAGAGGGAGGTGGTAAGAGACGAATCTTTGCAATATATAATTACGTAAAAAACTTAATCCTCAACTAAAGCAAAAAGTTAACTTTCCTGTCCACCAAAGTAAAATTGTTAATATCTGATAACTATAATAAAAGTTACTCCAAATTTGTAAAACTAATTTAGTTGCTACTACCAAATACTGATAGCTTGTCCCCTTCATTTAAAAAGTACTTGCATAATTAAATATTCTCTTTGGAGGTGCAAACTTTTCAAAAAAGCTTTAACCCTCACAATATCTAAAAGATTTTTTTAAGTAGAGTTTATCGAAATCATATAGTATAAAGAATTAATTATGATTTTTTTTATATTTTTTTAATTTGCAACATCTTTTAAAAATATAGCTATTAGGATACGTTAATTTGACAATTTGGATATATTAATTCAATTCTCAATATAAAAATTAGGATTTTTGAGTATCGACAGGTAATATTTAAAATATAATATAATAAGTGTAAAAATAATTTAAGAATTAAAATAAATGTATTTAGATTACTGAATTAATCCGAATAAAAAAATAAAATTTTTAAGATTTTTTAGAATAGATGAAAATGATAAATAAAGGAGTGTAACAAGCTAATTATGCAATTATATACATTATCAAAAAAAGACAAAACAAAACTAACGGACCTACCAGTGTCCATGTCAATTGCCATTCACTCAGCCGCCTAATAATTCCATGAATAAGAAGAAGAAGAAGACTATTTTTCAAAAAAAAAGTGTCTTATATTTTAATTTTATTTTTATTTTATTTTTTATTAATTTGTATTAAAAAATTATTTTAAAAATACTAAATAAAATTAAATTGGACTTGAAAAACTCAAATCATATGATGCACACCTTTTTCAAATCAAATTAAATTAAAATTTGCTAAAATTAAATTAAAAAATTGATATCTACTCTTAATATAACCACTTAACAAACATCTTCACGTAAAATGAAACAAAAGAGATGACAAACAAGCCATGATCATCCCTTTTAGTTTTATTCATTATCCAAAGAAAGATAGTAGGACAAAACACATGGATGTTTAGGTGAAAAAGCTTATCCAAAAAGGGTATATGCACAAATACAAATTTAATTTGCCCAATCCTTTTCATCAAGAGAAGCAGCCAACTTTGGTAGGTAAGAGTAACATGGGCTCTTTGCCCTTTTTATGGGCCATGTTCTACAATTGAAAAATGTCGTCTTATCCATTTTATTCTTTCATATCAACCAATAATTTAAAGAGAGATTCACATATGATCATGTACATCATCAATAAATCTCACAAAGTTGTTAAAGAGAGTACATTTTCTTTGTACCCCTTGAAGTTCTTGATAATTATATAGACTTCCTTTATAGTATTGAAAATTACAAAATTAGCCCTTGTTTTGTTATTAAGTATTATTTGGTAAAGTGCATTAAAAATGATAATGCGTGAATTAAATTTGTGTATTACTAATATCTTATTTAGTATACTTTTTCAACATATGTATAATTGATACATGGTATTAGTAATGTAAGAATGTTAATGCATTCATTAAAATATTAATACACTACTCAAATATTGCATAAGAGATACTTTCAACATAACTAATACAAGCATAACTAATACTAATATTACTAAATCATTATATTCAATATTTTCTTATACACCCTACCAAACGATAAAAATTATTGGAAAGGTCCAACAGGTCCTTACCAGTATTATATATCTATTTTATAATCTATTAGGGGTTGTTTGATTGGGGGTTAAGCTATCCTAGGGATAACTATTCCAAGATAAATTATTCCATCATATATATTAAACTATCTCACTATGTATATGATATAATTTATCATATCATTAAAATATAAATAGTTAGATATATAATTACATGATTACCTGATACTTTTAACTAAATATAAAATAAAATAATTATATATTATATTTTAAAACTATTATACCTTATACCCCGCATAAATCGACTCCTTATGGTTATCACACTATTACGAAGAGCCAAAGAGTGTATATATTTTGTTCCTTAAATATGTATGTCTTATAAAGCAACTTGTTCTTGCATATTTTGTTAATTTGTCTTTGGTCCCTCATGTATATGGGAAAAAAAGTAAACTGGTCCTTCATGTTTTGTTTTGCTCATAGTTAGTTCCTCAAGTTTTTCCAATAAAGTAAATTAAGACCCGTTTGTTTATATTAAAGATTAAAACCATTACCTAATTAAATATATTTGAATTAAAATATGTATTAAAATTAAATATTTAAATTTGAATATGCATCTGAATGTTTAGATATTTATTAAGATCTAAATATTTAATTTTGTTTGTGCTATCAACATATGAATGCATTTGTATAAAATTTATTTTTGTGAGTGTCGATTGAAGGTGGAAGATAGTTGGCTCATGATTATTGTTGCAAACAATAGTTAATGACGATAATGAATGACAGTATTTATTATGGAGGAAATATCATATTTGCAATGGATAACATATAGTGACGTTAGAACTTTATTATAAACATTAATCATTCAATTCAAATAATTATATTTCTTTAAAAAAACACTCAAATTAATAATCAACATTTGAAGGTTAATTCAAATCTTTATTAAATACAAACAAATGGGATAATAATAATCTCATTTATTATTTTCCTTTAAATAAAAATATATAGAACCCAATAAAAGTTAATATATTTATAAGTGTATAAATGTCTTGTAAACTTGTTTATCATATATTCACAATACAAGAATTATTTGTAATTATCTAAACCTTTGAGTGTAGAGATAAAATTATTTCAAACTTAGAACCCCACGACCCCACCCCCAAGGAAAAAACTATATTAAGGTGAAAGTAGTAGACCCCAGGAATTGATGAGAAGAGACATTGGTAGTTGTAACATCTAGGCTCACTTGCTTACCAACCACTGCCTATCTATCCTTTATTAATTTGTCTCTATCCTCTTTATTTATTACGATAATAATATACCTAATAAAATTTTATAAATAAAATCTAAAGATGATAAAATATATGCAGATTTTATTGTTAATTCATAAAAATAGAGAGATTATTTTTTGAGAATTCTCATCTCAAAATCGTCTCTCTTTATTATATTTCATTATTAATATTAATTAAATTTAAATTTGATCGAATAATTTTATATTTGGATAAAATGTATTTTAATATAGAATAATTTTATATTTGGGTAAAACTTATTTTAATACATATAGAGATGATTGCATTTTTAGGATTTAAATCAGAACTTTTGATTAATAATAAAATATTTATGAATTCACCACCATCTTTGTTGTCTTTTCTTAATATTTCAATTCATGGCCAATGGGAGATTTTGATAATTTTGTATTTTCTTAAATTTATTAAAAAAAATTAATTTGTTTAAAAAAGAATCATTTTTACTTTTGTGGTCACTCTTTAATTTTAATTTTTCACGTAATATGTTTAAAATCACAAGATTAATGATTATTGTGCTACATTTAACATATTTTTAATTCAAGATCAGAAGATTCAATTTTTTAATTTTCTTAAAACAAATTAAAATCGACCAAACAAATCAAAATGGGGGAGATTTATTAAGTCAATGCCAACTTTTTATCATTCACTCTTGTTGCCTTGACACAAGAACAATCTAGATTTAGTAATTTTCAATAGAGTTGATCTGTTAATAATATTCTCAGCCAACAATTGTGTAAACCAGATAATATTTTGAATTTTGAGAAAAAGGCCGGTAAAATATTGTGGAGCCTATATCATGTTAAAAATATTAGCTTGATCTTCTAGAAGAAATTAAAATAACAATATTATGTGTTAATTTTTTATTGAAAGAATTGGTAGGATAGGAATCTTAAGCAACAAATAAGATAGTGCAAGTGAAGGTTGACACTAAAAAGTTGTTTGTTCAAAGTTAAAAATGATGATTTCATTTGATGAAGACAGAAAATATAAAATAACTAAAATTAAACTTTATTCTAGTTCGTTATGGTCAATAATGGATATGATGAAATTGACTCCATCTCTAAATTACAATATTTTTAAAAATAAAAATAAGAACAATAAAGTTACCATCACATGATGTTTTTCGGTTATTAGGTGGTGACCTAATTGTTGCTATCCTACTTTTGTATACGTAACAAAATTTCATATTATATATAACATGAATTTCAAAAGTTAAATAACAAGAAGAGTTTATCATAATTTACTTGCGAACATTTTAAATATTTTTATTTATAATTCTTGTTAGTTGTATTATTTTTTATTTAATTTTTAAGTATATAAATTTAAAAATTGTATGTGAAACACGATAAAAATGAAAAAGAATAATTTTTAACAAAGAATTACATCATATAAATTGAGCCAGGATCATATTAATTATGCAACATTCGAGTTTCTATGCTACGCATGACATTCCTTTAGGGCAAAAATTGATTGAAATAGTCTTAATTTTATTTTATTTTTTTTAAAAAAAAAACTACAGAAGTAATATGCAATTAATAATTTCTACTTTATAGAAACTGCAAAATAATTGCTTTCATAAAATGTTACACATGTCATTTATATTAAGCAAAAAAACAATTGAACTTGTCTAAAATTAAGCGCCTATACGGTCAATATTGAGAAATAATTTCTTAAAATGCGGTGCAAAAAATAGTTTTTGATATATAGTTAGATTTTCTTCACTAAATAAAAGACATATAGTGATCAAATCAAGTATTTATTTATTTATTATTCTTATTTCTTGTATGATCTCATGGGTCCCAAACAATTCTATGGTCATAATTCTACAAGTTAATTAGTAGAATAATAACACACCTTATATGGACAAACCATTGAAAGAATCATATGATTATATTTTAATTTGAAAACTGTACAAAGCATACCACAGAGAGCATTATAATTTTGTTGGTATATGCTATATTTTATGAATTAATTAAAATGATCGTTTGAGTGTTTTATAAAATTTGGACTTAGTAAATATTTTCGTCAGCCAAATGAAAATTTGCTATCGAGTGCTTTTAGACGTAACAAAATGTTATTGAATAATTCCAATTTAGGGATGGTTTGGTATGAGATGCTTTCAAATTTTTTTAAATATAGATATATATATATATTAAAAAAATATAAAGTTTTCTTACAAATAAAAAACTGGCTTTTAAAAAAAAATAGAGAAAATAAATAAATAATCATTGATACTTATCGATGATCTCCTCCCCAAAACCTAATACGCTCACACACGGGCGAAATTTCTTTTTGTTAGAGGGTTCGTCCGAACCCTCTTCAACAAAAAATTATATTATTTATATTAGTTAAAATAATTTTTTATATGTATATGATAGTATCGAACTTCTTTCGACTAGTTCATATGGATATTTTTATAGATTTTGAACCCCTTGGTAGCAATCCTGACTCTGCCACTGCACTCACACACGCGAGCGAGCCTCAACACAATATGTTGTTGTGTCTGAATAGATTACATAGTAATAATTTTAACTTGTTTACTATAAGTTAAATATCACAAAAATAAGTAAGAAATTTAATCAAAAAAATATTTTATTTCATACCAAACTCATCCTTATAGAGTTGAAATTACTTCTAAAGAGCAATTGCTTGCCCATTAAATTTGTGCCCCCAAATATCTCACAATCACAAGGTGGGCCAAATTGACAAGCATCTCTTAAGCTTTTGACTAAGGAATTAGAAAATTCATTTTGCTATAGCTATACTAGTAAGTAATAATTATGATGAAATTTAGTTGATTAGAATGATTACTTGCAAAACCAGAAAAGCACAAGGAAATTAATTTTTCTGTAATATAAAATACCAACTTTGAACAACTATACAGAGAGTGCAACAGCCATCATATATATAGTATTTTTGTGGGTGTTGAAACTCGAAAGCCGCAGATTGAATAAATTAAAGAGGACTTTTATTTATTGATTTAATTTAATAAATAGCAACACTAACAATTATTTGCCTAATTTCTTAGGTTATAATTCAATTTATATTATGGCACCGAATCAGATCGTGAATAGCATCCACGCTAATTTTTTTGATGGGAGAATCATACGATAGTCTAACTAAGCAACTAAAACAATCAGCCATTTAAGGTGTGGAAATGGAATTAATAGGTCAAAATTAAGTTCTCATAGATTCAAATAAAATCTAGATAATCCGAAAAGTAACCCTTAGAACCTAAAAGTCATTGTACCAAAAATTTAAGTGTCCAATATAAGGCGATGCAATCCCAAGCTATTAATTCATGTTCAATATACAGTTCACAATACCAAACTCAAGAAAAAGTCAATAATGGTTCTCTCATGGACCCATACTCAAACTGTCAACGTGTCGAAACATGGCACCCGATTGAATAATGTATCGGAATGTAAAGAGGATCTAATAATGTATCAGAAAATTTGACATGTGATCCACAATAACAATAACAATTATAGCAACAGTGAATGGTTACAATTTGCACAATCAAGAAACGGATTTCATGGTACATAATTATTCATAACTAGCGATTTTTTTAGGTTCATTGCGTCTTTCTCTATTCACTTACATGCATGCAATACTAAGATTACAATTATCAAGCACAGATATCACAGACATAAAATCAAACCATCACCAATCTCAATATAAGCCTTGAAAATCTCTATAGAATTGGAACTTTATCCTTTTCGAATGTCTCGTTCTTCGTCTAAAAACAAAAAAAATTATGAAGAATCAACAAACAATGACTTATAATATTCGGATTATATCAAAATCCTAACCCTTGACAACATTCATGCTCATCTCCCTAGCTAGGGCTTTTTTGCACTATTAATCTTCAATCAAAAACCTTCTTCGAAGAGAATTCTCCTAGATTCTAATGTCTAGAAATTCAAATTACAAGTTAGAAGAACAATTAACTTACCTTTATTAGTAGAATTAGTGAAAAACTAGAGAAAAATTGCCCTAAGTTGTTTATGATCTCTCAAGAATGAAGTAAGAGAAATAAAAACGATTTTGAATTTTTTCTAACTTAAACACGGAGTCAGAAACTCGGGATTTGCATCCCAAACTTTCATTTTACAACATACTCTCAAACCATGATATTCTAAAATCAACTTTTAGCGCCAAGATTAATTTTGGGAGTTCTACTTGCACAAATTCGATTCTGTAAAGCTGTATAGGCTCCTTATTGTCTTAACATTCAATTCAAAAAATCAAATTCATAATCAAAAACCCAATCCATTACTAAATTATTTCACGCCTTATCTTACTTAAATTTCGTCCAAATTTGATCTAGGCTTAAAATTTTACAAGTTTTTTGGCCCAAATTATTTCCTCATTAGTCTATCCATAACCATGGGGATAGTCGTTACAATTTATTACGAACAAGTATTTATAATTATAATTTAAGTAATTTTCTGGTGTATTTTTTGAATTTTCAAATGGATTGCTAGGGTGATGTGTTTTCCATTTTTGAATTTTCAAATGGACTGCTAGGACGATGTGTTTTCCATTTTTCTCTAGCAAACTTTTGACCTATATTACTCGTGAATCATTTTATCTGTGTAAATTTACATAAAGATCCAGAGAAATTAATTACCATGTTTTAAGCTAGTTTTTAAAGAAAAAAAATGTCAGAAGCAAGATATTACTGATACAATATTGAGAAATACAATAGTGATTGATTGTTTGAACTTTTGCCTTATCGATAATTTCCCACCTAGTTATTTCCCTTTTATCCCCAACCTTGAAGGAAAAAAAATTGATAAGACGTTAATCCATACCTAAAAAATTAACATCACAAAAGCCTTTTAAAAGAAAAAATGAATTCACTCAACCATGAAAATGATATTAGAACTTAAATAGCACAAAGCAGTTAGAAAAAAAGTTTCCCTCATTATCACTCAACTTTAAATTTGATTTAATCAAACGATTTAATTGATAAATAGTTTAGATTAAATCTTATTTTTAATTCATTATTTCTTTTTCCAATTTTGATATATTTGCACGCAAAATTTAATTCTAAAATTTGCGATAATTTTTCATCAGTAAATTTGACTGTTCTCATTTGTCTTGCGTAAACACCGTCTTTTTTTTAACATCGAAAATTAGCACACACTCTCCCTCTTTATTCAGCATTGTTTTTTTTTAAAAAAAAAAAAAGAGGTTGAATTCGTTGAAGCCTTGCAATTTGCATTGTCTCTATTGTAAAGTAATTTATATATTCTATTACGGGATAAATTAATTCACATATCTTGAAAATAATGAAGGAAGTAAATTTCTTAAAAATTCAAAGAAAAATTGTGGGTTCCAAATAAATTTTTATTTTTCTTACTTTTTCGAATTATTACTCTAAACTCAAGACAATAACAATATGGCAATAAAAGGGTATAAATTCAACACTAGTGGCTTTGTTATTTAGTGTGATGATTGAAAATTATCCACTAATTTAGCTTGAGATTTTCAGTTTGACTTCTAATGATATAAATTTTTTAATAGGAAAAAACACTCATTCTTTTATGTACTTATATTCTATGAAGATTTGAATTAATTACAAGTAGACGTACGCAAAAGTTGGTCTAATCAATAAAGTAAACTCCAAAGTTAGGTAATTTTTATAAATTTTTTATTGAACTATCATCAATTCAATTTTTTATTCTAAGATTTCTACTTAATTGTTTAATTAATAATTCAATTAGCTTATATCAGAATTATTTTTCATCTTGATTATATAATAGCGACTTTAGATTTTACATACAAATATATTTTTCTTTA
>JAOTQJ010000096.1:15093818-15115954 GCA_025642045.1 Solanum sejunctum | reverse complement strand
TGATTAATTTTATAATTAAATTAAATATATTTTAAAATAAAAATTTATATATTTAACAATTATAAAAAATATATTATTAGTTATGAGTTTTTATATTTAATAAAATATATTTTAAAATATTAATCAATATTTATGATGCTGAACATAAAACCTCCGACAACTAGCATGGGAGGGAGAGAGTACCTAGTAATTTAATTATTGATTTAAAATATTATTTCCTTCATCTTAATTTATACAAGTTAGTTTGACTTGACACAAAATTTAAGGAAAACGTATAAATTTTTTTTTTTGAAACTTGTGATATAAAATAAGACATGAATATTTGTGTGCCTATAAATTATTTCATTAATAATAAAATTGATATAAAGTCATATTGTTACTAAATATTTTTCCTGTTTATTTTTACTTGTCACTATCAGTTATCGAGGTCAAATTATATGAAGTTTCATCAATATTTTAAGATATACTTTTTCATCATACTAATATGAGAAGGATTGCAACTTATAGAATTTTTTCTTATAGTTTTTAACCATTTAAATTTAAGACTTCAAATATTAAATTTAGCTATTTCAATTTATCTTTGAAGTTTAGTCAAGTTGATCTCAAAAAGTAAAATAGTGACATGTAAACAAATGAACAGAGAAAATATATAAAGTATGTGTTCTTAAACTGATTAAAAAAATGAATCATTGTTGAAGTAGGTTTTAGGCCTAACTCACACCTCAAAAGTTAGCTCAAAGGAAAAAGAATTGCTTAAACCTTATAAGGAGACCACCCATCCCATTAATCATCAATGTAGGACTTTATGTCTTGGATTGCCTAAACCTTAATCAAAAGCATCTGCTCGTGGACAATTTTTTGGGGGCTCAACATTGGGTGAGACGGGCCCTGCTTTGATACCATGTTGAAGAAAGTCTTAGGCCTAACTCACACTCCAAGCTAGTTCAAAGGGAGGATGATTGTCTAAACCTTATAAGAAGATCACTCATCCCATTAATCATCAATGTGGGACTTTGTGTCTCAACAATCATGTAGATTGAAACAAATGAATACTAAATTAAAAAACGATAATATATAAATTGGATCGAACCAATCAATCAACACCTTGATTGCAAGTTAGCTAGCTGTGCATTTATATTCAATATAATTAAATCGAAAAAAGAAGTTAGGAGCATAGTAAAGGAAAAGTGTCATCAGAAAAGAAAAGACAAAGTAGAGGCTGATCACATGGAACTGAGTCTTATCTACATCAACAAATCATCTTGTTCTTTTCCACATATGACGCAGCAAAGCTGTGCAGGAGAGGGGTTAGGTACATAACAAAACAAACACTGTAAAATGACCCTCCAAAATAATTATTATTGGGTCGATTCTATTTTTAAAAAATGTTACTCCTAAATTATATTATTTTTATATAAACTTATGACAATCGGTAATATGAATCGTGATTGTTGTTCCTGAGTTAATTGTAAGAGAACATTTTGTGATAAGGAATAGAATTAAAGAAAATTAAAATTGGCTGTAAAAGAGATGGGAGCATATGATGTGAGAATATGAATGTTTGAGTGTTGATTACAACAAATACAATAAAAGCAAAACATTATTAAAAGGGTAAACGCCATCTGCCCGTAACGTGCTTTCTCCTAAATGCAAGCACATGCACATGCACATTCTTATTCTTCTAAGCTAACTTACGTATTCGATGTGTCTTCATTAATTATCCATCACAAATATTATCCCTTATATTTGATTAGTGCAAAATATTATTTTAAATATACTTATATATGAACTAAATAAACAATATTCTTTCTATTTCAAAACGAATGATCTGACTTGATTTGACAAAAAATTTTAAAAAATAAGGAATTTTTTTTAATTGTGTGGTTCTATATTAAAATTATGTCAAATTAATGTACCAAAATATTCTTTGATCATGTAATCTTAAATGTGCCACGTGAAAATTTGAAACCAAAATGTTGTCAAAGAAGAAAGGAGGTCATTCTTAGGGGTGGGAAAATATCAGAATGATACAGACAGAGTGAGATGACGATGAGTTGTGTTGATCGAAAGATGAATAGGATACAGTTAATATAGACGTTGAGACAAAAAGTCTCACATTGGTGGTTAATGAGATGGGTAGACTCCTTATAAAACTTAAGCAATCCTTCTCCCTTTGAATTAACTTTTGGGGTATGAGTTATGCCTAAAACTTAATTCATCATGGTATCAGAGCAGGACCCGTCTTATCCAATGTTGGACTCTCTAAAAAATTGTCCACACATCAGATGTTAAGCACTGGCCGTGAAGTTCATCAATAGAACATAACATAACATCACGACATACCTTATTTTCTCTATTTTTCGCTGAAAAAATCATTTATCTCATTTTAAATATTTTTAAAAAAGTTTTTAGAGAACATCTTTTTAAAACATTTTGCTCAATCAAAAATGAAAAAATTCTCCTGAATGTTTTCCCCGTCCCTTTTTAATCATCTTTAGAGTATCTGTGTCATTTTTTTATTAGAGCATTATCTAAATAGAGGAAGTTACTAATGTTTTTCGTTTTGCTTTATCTTGTGACAAGTCATTTAAAACTTCATATTTTTACGGCACGACTTTATCACATCACATTAAAGATTGTTTAGCTAAGTTTTTTTCTTTTTTCCTTATGATAAGGAAGTAAGAGTTGAATTGACAATTAATAAAATAGAAGTGTTGACATTTGAATTCATCTATAGATCGACCTAAGTTTTCAAATGAAGAAAACGGAATTTTGTGTGTAACATGAGAGCCAGTTCAAGTGTTTAGCCGCCCAAACTTAATATTGTATTTTTAATGCAAAATATAAATTTTTTAAAGTGAAAATTCACAAAATTTTAGTAAATTAGTTTATTTAAAAAAGAATGATTTATTTTCTTTTTGGGAGAAACTATAATTTCAACTTTTTATATAACATGTTTAGGGTCACAAGATTAAAGAACATTTAGATACATAAGTTAGGATCACAAAATTAAAAGAAGTTTCTTTATTTTTTCAAACTCTTTGTCAAGTTAAATCAGATAATTTTTTTAAAATGGAGAAAATTCTATTATATTTGAGTTCACAATTTTAAAATTCAGTGAAGTTAATGTTAAGTAGCTAATAGATCAAATCCATCAAAATAAAATCGTATTGATCAAATCAAAATAATTTTAACTTTTTTTGTGGCAAAGTATAACATTTTTTTGTATAATTTTCAATCATCTAAATTTTAGATTTTAAATATTAAATTTACCTACTTCAATTTAACTATGAAATTTAATGAAATTGACCTCGAAAAGCTAAACACTGACCAGTAAAAGTGAATAGAGGGAGTAGTAAATAAATATGTAATCTTTTTTTTTTTCTTTTGCAACTTATAATTCTCTTTGAGCAAATTGAAATTTTATATATAAAAAAAGTATCATATTAAAATCCAAAACTTTATCAATTATTTCAAACGTTATATATTAATGTAACATTTTTATCTCTAAAATTATACAAATATACACATAAGTTTAAATTTAAAATTATTTGAAAAACAACTTTACCCACATATAATGGGAAAAATATATGGGCCAGCTTGGAGGCAAAAGTTTGCCATTTCCAACTGGATTTTCTTAAAAAAGAAGTTTTATTTTATATTTAGGTGAGGTATTAAAATAGGACATAGGAATGAAGAATCCCATACTTATACTGTATTAGCACATGACCATCCCCACCCATGCCTACCCACCTAACTTTAACTAACACATTGTTTTCTTCTATTTTCTTTTTTCTTTTTTTACTACTTTAAGCCAGAGATTGGGTTACCTACCTTCCAAACATGTCACATGTTCTTTCCATCTTTCTTTATTTTTAAGTTTTATTAAAAAAATTTAAAATATAAAAAAATAAATTCACCAAAGAGTTGCATAGGTCATCAACATCTACTACCCCTTCTCTTTATTTTCACTTTATTCGATATTCTTTGATTTAACATAATAAAGATTTTTTTTTAAAAATTTGTAATATAAAATAATTTTTATATATTTATGTAATTGAAAATTATTTTATTAAGAGTAAAAAAAAATTTTTAAAGTTAAATTGCTTTCGAAAGTAATTAAGATAATATTATAAAAAAAAATATCACATAATATAAGATTAAAAAAAATATATTTATATTTGTTCATATATAAACAATATATTTTTTCATAAAAGTAAGTTCAAATGAACTCCATCGACCTTACCAAGCTCCACCCAATTCAAAGTTAAAAACCACAACCAATAAAAGTAAGGGGTTATATTCTATTTCATTTGTTTGGATATTAAAAAAATAGAAGGAAGATTCCCTTATTTCCCACTCAATCCAACCAAACTAAAATCTCACACAACCAACGTAGCATTATTCTCACACAACCAACATTAAAAGATGTAATACAATGAATGAGATTATTTTTTCTTTAATTAAAAGTTCGAGTTCGAGTCATGGAAATAAATAAATCTTTGGTGAAAGTGTTTTTCCTCCTAATTAGAGTTCTATACAACACAAATTCGAATATAATCAAATTTTAATGTAGATATCAGACATTAAATGAAAAAAGAAAAAATCTCACACAACCAACGTAGCATTATTCTCTTTTAGTGAGTTAGTTGTGTTATTAGGTGGAGGAAAATCCGCCATTCTTTCTGGAACCTTAATATAAAGCCGTACAGGATTCCCAACAAACACATTACACATTTATTAGTTAATTTGTACTAAAATTAAACAAACATTTGACAGCTTAACCATTGGCCAAACGCCACTTGATCCAATTCCAAATCATACGTTTTTATTATATTCTTTTTTTCCATACAACATCCATTTGTGCTCTTATGGTTTGAAATTTCAATTGTCTGCATTGACACTACATAACATTTAATTTTAATTTAAAGTTTATTATTCGCTTTTCAAAAGACGAAAGTTGACTAGTATTTTAACATAGGAAAAGTTGTAACTTTCCAATATTTATAGCATAGTTATTAAATATTTAAATTTTAATTATAAAAATATTAAGTTAATCTAATTTGATTTAACTTGAGACTTTTCGGATATTAATACAATCTTTGTTTTACTTTATATACTTTCATATTTTTTAATAAATTTGGATTTGCAAAAAGCTTTATATATGCATTGAGACTTGTGTACCTACCCCCATTATTTGATAGAACATAGCACTAGTGCCTCCACCTTGTAGACCAAATTTTACCATTCCACTCAAAAAACAGCAGCACAAAATAACAATGTCGAAGAAACCTACCATTCTTGGTTTACTCAATGTTTCTAAGTACAATTTAAGTAGTTGAACTCGTAAAATTAGGTCTTGAATTGATTAGCTTAAAAAGAAAAGAAAATTATCTAAATCTTTGTCATTTCGAGAAGAATAAAAAAGAATAATTTATTAATTCATACGTAAGAGTAAATTATTGGTTCAAAATTAATTTGCGATTTTTCTGTAATACATACGTAGAATTTATTAATCCAGCTGACTTTGTTGGCTCATAAATTTGTAGCCACTACCAGATCATTTAATAAACTTATTTAATTTTATTATTATTATATATATGCTCAGTTGATAAAATTATGTGCTTTTTATTAGTCAAAATTAGAATCTATCACCAGATGAATTCCTTCAGATAAGATTTGGTTGGTCGAATCTTGTCAATTCCTTACTCGAAAGTTCTTCTTTTTTGTTTTTAATTGAAAAAACGACTTTCAGAAAGAAGAAAAATAGAGCATTCCTTCAAAAATAAAATGATGCTATTATTATTTTCAAAGTCAGATAGATATTATAATATTAGAATATATTATCAAATTGAACCACAGTATATGTGATTTCTTAGTTTTTTTTATATATTTAAAATATTTTTTTAAAACTAAAAATATATTTTGACTTTCTTACTTCGAAAAGTACCATCTTTTATGAGGAGGAGAATAGAAGTAAATTACTAAATTGTGTGTGAAAAAGACACTTGTGATGAACTGGACCAAAGAAAAGAAAATAATGTGGCTTTCCTCACGGAATTTATGTGACAAAATGTCTTTTGCCATACAGAAAGACATTATTGTGATGTACACTACGTAGCCAGAAAATACTTCACATGGCCAAAAATATTGTTAGGTGAAATTACTATACCATATTGAAAAATAAAAGAAACAACTCAATTATTATAACGATATAGAACCCTAGAAGCCGCAAATCAAAAGGAAAGGTTATTATTAATTCAAATTTTGAAAAGCTAAAGTTTGACTCAATCGTTCAATTTTACTATCTTATTTTTCTTATAATTTTATATTGGATACAATTCTGTAAACTTAAGGAGTAAAATCTACTTGAAATATATTCACATGCAAAATTACAACTTAAGATTTTATAGCAATTATGATTTTGTAAAATTATGTTTATGATTAAAATTGCCCAATTTATTCCTAAATTACGAAAGATATCTCTAATATTAATACTAGTAATTGTTGTATCTTCACTTGCGAAATTACAACTTAATATTTTATAGTAATTATAATTTTGTAAAATTATATTTATGGTAAAAATTGCCCAATTTTCTTCCTAAATTACGAAAGATATCTTTCCTAGACTAAAATTTACTTCATACCTGACCTTTTCAATATTGATTCTAGTATGTTTTATTTTTACATTTAACAACAATATATGAATTAAAGTAGAAGAGAAATCAAATAGATTGAAATTGGAAAATTAAATACATATTCCAATTCATAGCCTGGTAAGACGTTGCAACAAATGTACTACTACAAAGGTTTTTGTGAGTAGATGATTACAATTAGAAGGCAAAAAATGAAAAACAAAAAAAAATAATATCTAAACCTAAAATATAAAATATTCACTTATCACAAAATGGTAGTATTTAAGAAGAAAAAAAATATTTAGTACTAGTACTTAATTATCCAAAAAAGCCAGGTCAGCAAAATCTGTAAAATCCCGTTGTGTTTTTGCATTTACCACAACACTGACCACCAATACCACCTTGAAATCCAATTTGCCAACACAAACAAACTGTTTTCGCCACCAACTCCGCCGCCGGTACTGCCGCAATTGGTGGCGGTGCTACGGTGGTCAAGAAGTTGTATGAGGCGGTTGACTCCGGTGAAGAAATATGACCAGTTTGTAATGGCAACCCAATTGAAAGTTCAAGATTTATCATAACTTGTGAGGGTATTTTTGGAATAATAATTTCAAGTGGCTTTGTTTCCTCGGTAGTAGTGCCACTGTTACATTTTGTTTCATCGTATGATGATGACGTGGCAATTGCAATATTGGGATTTTGGTCAACGTTGTTTTGGAAATCCATGTTGATATTTTTGGCTGTTGCGGTGGCGGTGATGATGGTGGGGAGGGTGGTAGTAGTGGAGTTGGTGGCAGCGTTGAGTAGACGGTGCGTTTGAGGATCAATGCCGCGGCTGATGAGTTTTCGCTTAATATGCGTGTTCCAATAATTCTTGATTTCATTGTCAGTTCGTCCAGGTAACCTTCCAGCTATAACTGACCATCTGCAAAGAAAATTTATATACAAAATATTATTTAAAAATGTAAAATAAGAAGAAAACAAGGAAAGTAGCTCAGCAGAAATTGGAATATATAAATCTAAAAATAGATGCATAGTCAGAGAATATCAAAAATAAACAATTTTTGTTTTGAGCTAAAAATTTCAAATGCTTCTTTTATAAGAAACTACTTATTGTTTTTACTGAAAATAGAGTTAATTGATCACTTTTTGACCATATCCAAAAGAAATAGTTATTGTCTTGAATTTTCAACAAAAGTTCTAAATTGTAAAGACTAAAGATTATAAAGTGGCCATTTCTGAATTTTACCCAAGTTTAAAACTTTCTACTTGCCATCACAAAATATTTCAAATTAGTAAAACTAAACTTTATTATAATAAATAAATAGTACTTACTACTTAAAAAGGACTTTAGAATCTCAAGATTTTGTAGGTTTGGAATTCCAAGAAACAGAGAACTCTTTCCCCACTTGTTGAAAAAAATTCATTACAAATATAACCACTTTTTTTTCTCTAGAACATCTACTAAGTTCTTATGTGATCCAAAAATTGGCCAAATAAAAGAAACAAAATTGACTTTTTATTCCAATTTTCACACATTTTTTGATAGGAGTCTTACTTATAATAAGTTTTAAAAAAATCATAAATAAGAAAGAAAGAGAAGGTATACATACTTGTTTCCAAGTAAACTATGGAGTTTGATAATTAATTCATCTTCTTCTTCAGTAAAATTTCCTCTTTTGAGATCAGGCCTTAAATAATTTATCCATCTCAATCTGCAGCTCTTTCCACATCTTGACAATCCTAAATATTTTTTTAAAAAAATCCATAAATAATCATGAAAATTAAAATATTTATCAAAGGAAAAAAAAGGTCTCAAATCTTTGTATCTTCTTTTCACAAACCATAAAAAAAAAATCAAGGTATTCTGTTGTGACAAAAGATCCAAAATTATTATAACACCCCAAAAATAAAAAAAAAATTTTTTTTGATATATACAGTACAGTTTTTCGACAATGAATACCTGCAGCTTTAGGGAGAGACCGCCAACAGCCTTCTCCGTGTGCACGTATATAATTGATGAGTCGTTGATCTTCTTCTTTAGTCCATGCTCCTTTATTTGTATGAGCTTTTTCACAACAAGGTGAACGTCCCATGCTTTGAAATTTTTCTTTTTTCTCTGTTTATTCGAGTATTTGATACTAATAGAGAAAAAGAGTTTGATGATAATCAAGTAGGGCTAAGCTAAGGGGGTAGGCTTTCTTTCACTATTGTTGATAAGACTAAAACTGTTTGGTACTTTGTAAGTCTGTAATGGAGTTTGGAGAAAAGGGGAATAGAAATAGAAAGATATATATTGTGGGTGGGGTAGCCTTAAAAAGTGTTAGGTAGGAGGTGTGGGGTAAAGACTTTTAATTTAATTTGCTAATTTGATGAGACTTGGAACTATTCACTTTTTGTTAAACCGATGGGTCTTTCTTTTTTTAGATTTTTCTTGGAGGTTGGGTATGGGGTGGGTGGGGGCCAACAACCATTTAATTGCAAGAGGTCGTATTATTTTGAGATTAATTAATTTTGTATTTTTAATTAAATTTATGAGGATTTTTTTTAATGTTTAATAAGTGAATATTTGGATATTTTTTCATATTTGTTTTTTTGTTTATTGAACTTTTATATTTTCTACAAGATAAGTTACATCATATATTTATAATTTCATAAAAGGTAATAATGAAAAGTATGGTGTAAATTTTATTTTTTAATTTTTTTCTTAATACGTGTGTATTACTTCATAAATTAATTAAAATGGGACAGAAGAAGTATCGTTTAAACGTAGAATATCATTATATTTAGTAAGCATTTAATAAAAATAGAGGAATATTTGCATAATCACTCAAAAAAAATTTAATTATATTCTATAACTATAGTTTGAGTAATTACATTTCGTAACTATAATTATAGTAACATTTGTATAATTTACTAAATATTTTATATACATTTGTATAATTCACTATACAATTCACAGTGTATGTATATTTCGCTATACAATTTTATTCGCGCATAACTTTTGTATAATCGTGCGCAATATTTGTATAAATCGCGTGAATTATACAAAACTCAAACTGTAAAGTATAGTTACAGTTAGATATTTGTTACAAAGTATAATTAATTCAAACTATAATTATTTTAGCTAATTAACTAGTATATGTTTGATTATTCACGTAATTTTTCCTTAAAGAATATCTTTTTAAGCTACAAATCTGAAATAAGATCAATGTATATCTATAATTTCAAATCTTACTTATAAGATAAAATAATAAATGTATTGTTATTTTAATTTTTATTTGTTGCGTTTCTCAGAAAAGATATTAATTATGAATACAAGGAATTTATATTTAATGCACTGGTAATACAGATACATGACTGAAGAAAAGGAATTGTAATAATATAAATAGAGTCTCATATTAAGTTTGATTTGATAATCGAAAAATGTAATTTTTTTCAACTATAATTTATGTGATAGTATTTAATTATGTGCTAACAAGAAAAAAAAGAATTTTAAGAACTTACCATTTAAAACAAGCTATTGATATTGTGATTATAATCATTTTATTAAGAAAAAAATAGAATTTTTAAAATTGGATTATTACTAAATTCTTTCTGAGAATACAACAACAACAATAACATACCCAATGAAATCTCATAAGTGAGATCGAGAAAAGTAAAATATACAAAGATCTTATTATTATTGCACAAAAATAAAGAGGTTATTTTCTGAAAACTTTCATCTAAAAAATATATAAACAGAATAAATTAAATATAAAAAAAAAAGAAAAAGAAAAAGAAAAAAAAAGAAAAAAAGAGTGACTAATAATAAAAAATATATAATAATATATAAATATAATAAAATTAACATATATAAAATGGAATAATAATAACATAAAATATAAAAATATAATTAATTTTACTATCTATTATATAATAATAGTTTAAAAAATTATAAAAGTTAATACATATGTGGAATTAGATAAATAGAGATTACTTGAAGTTTACATATGCCTCCTCCACTAGGAAAGTGGTGAAGAAAAATGATGCAATTCGCAAGGAGAGAGATTGGATTTGGTAGGTAGATTTTCCTTTATGATGAGTTGTCCTTTGTTCTTCCAAGTGGGTCCATCTTTATATGTGGGAACCACTTTCACATTATCACTTGACACGTGGACCGTACATGTGGTAGTTTGGACTTGCCCCACGATTCATATTTCTCAAACGCCCTATTTATTACTTCCTCATGTCTCGTAGTTTTTGACTTAATATAATATTTAAAAAAAATTAAATTTAATAATATGTATTTATATGATTGATATAACATTTAATAAAATTAAATTTATAATTTAAAATAATTTTTATGTATTTATATAATTAAAATTATTTCATTAATTAAAATAAAATTAGATCCTTTTTGCATCAACAAAAAAAAAAAGAATGTCATAGACAAAAGAGTACTTAGTTTTCCTAAATTTAAGAGAAAAAAATAATATCAAAAGTATACTTAAATTATTTCTTTTTTTGAATTTTATATTTAAATCATTATAAATATGAATTTTAGCCTATCACTTATTAATTTAAAAAATATATATCTTTTTTGCATTACATTTTCTTTATAATGTGTACATTATATTCTTTTTTTGTTAAAAAAATTTATCACGTATTAACGTGGACAAAATATTTTATCTTGATAAAAATTAAATAAATTATTAATATTAATTAAAAATTAAAATATCACTATAAAAAAAATTAAAATATTTTGCTTGCCCAACTCCATCACCTCCCACCACTATACCCACCACTCATCTAACACTTATCCCCCACCCCCCTAATTTTTCTTTTATTCTTTAAGTTTTTTAAAAATAATTCTTACTTCATTCCTCTGACCCCACTCCCCAACTCACTCTCCCTTCCAAATTTTTTTCTTACATATTATTTTTATTTTTTTAAAACTATTATACCACTTTTTTTTATAAAAGAAAGTTTTTAAAAATAATTCTTACTTCATTCCTCTGACCCCACCCCCCACTCACTCTCCCTTCCAAAATTTTATCTTGCATATTATTTTTACTTTTTTAAAAAATTATATACCACTTAATCCCTTGCTCTCAATTTTTTTCTATTTCTTTTTTACATATATATTTTTTTTAAAAAAAATCTGCTTGGTGGCAAAAAAATTTTAAAATAAAATTTTTATTTCATATATATATATATATAATATGGAATTGGCTGGAGGAGGAGGTGGTCATGTGGAGTAAGGAAAAATTTTATTTTATTTTTAATTTTCTTTTAGAATAGTGATATTTTAATCTTTAAATTTTAACTATTATTAATAGTTTATTTAAATTTGTCAAAGTGAAATATTTTATTTAAGTGAAATATCATCTAGTAACTTTTTTAAAAAAATAAAAAGTGATATTTTATCCATATGAAATGTCACGTGGCAAGATTTTTTTAAATAAAAGAGAGAGTGTTATTAGGTCCGAAACTAATCGTTTCATATCAAAAGAGACTGTTATTTCACTTGCAAACGTCTCAAAAATTCGATATTTGAATGATAAAATTGATTCATCGTTGTTATAGTCGTTTTCTTCCTCTTTCAATCAATTTCTCGAGTTCAATAGGATCCAATTCTTTAATTTTTTCGAGCCTACTAATCTTATATAGAAATTATTGTGCTCATGTTAGCAATGCGACACAATTAATATAAGTTATCATTTTCAGGTGCATAATTCAGCTGCAATAATAAATAATTTTTTTAAAAATATATATATAGTAAGAATCTAGACCACTCAAAGTCGAATAAAAATTGATTTGAAGATGAATTTTTAATGAAAAAAAGATATTTTAAATAGTAACATTAAAATTTTAACGGTGGAATTGTCACGCCCCGGAAGAGTACCCTAGACGTTTGCTAGCCCCCAAGCAGACACTCAATCTCTTTGCTATCGTCGAGTCAATTCATAAGCAGAAAAGAAGTGATATAATGAATAAAAATATTATCCTATCAGTGGGCACATACTATCAACATCAGTCTATCGCAAAACAACAGAATAGATAACTAAAATCTCAATATAAAGAAAAGAAGTATGAGGAAAAATAACCCTCGACATTAACATCAACATCCACGTCTACGTCTATGAAGCCTCTACACTATCGTTTAAGACGGTACCATGATAGGCCATGTCTACCAACTATTAAGTAAAAGACTATTTAATCATAAAAATAAATATCCTCCGAATGTTGGGGAGGACTTTCCACTGTTAGGAATAAAGAGCTCTGAACCTCAACGATCGAGTTGATGAAGTCCTCGGTCTATCGATTCTGCATCATAAAACAATGTAGCGCCAAAGGGGCGTTAGTATGTGGAATGTACTGTATATTAAACGGGCTAAAAAAAGAAAATAGTATAATTGATACTCATCAATTACTCGGTCTCACCTCACTAGATATCAAGCATCAAACCTTCACATTACATCGGAATTCTATCATCATGAAATCTATCTGGGAGTTTCTATAATCAACAACCACTACTTATGAGCCGATAGTGATACAATGAAGAGATATCATTGCCACATTTGTCCAGTACCTTGCCACTGTAAAGGACGAGTCTGTCAATGGATGCAAAAGTCTGTCAAGTCCTCTTTGGGGACAAAGGAAAAATCTGCTTTCACAGTCCAATACTCTCCTACGCTGGCCACGTAGTTAATGGGTTCGAGTGGGACACACTCTTACCCATTTCGGTGCTAATACTCCTCCCAGAACTCAACATGCTCATAAATCAATCAATCCTTCAAGAACTATCATCACGCAACCTCTACAGGCAACATTTATCTATCCAATCTAAGGGAATTATACCCGTTTGACTCTATCAACAATAATTTCAGTTATCATAATCATCAACACACTCCATTTAGGACTCAAACTCAGTCAGACATCATTTGCTGAAATTCAAGACTCTAGACATCCCTCTAAGTTCATTATTCAAGTACTTATAGGGAGAAAGTTTTAAGTTTCAAGTCATAATCACATAGTAATGAAAATATACAGTACAAGGTAAATATGATGATCATCAAACTTAGATATAAAAACATATTTTAAAGAATTAGAACAAGAACTTAAGATACTATTCAAGAATTTAATACGAACATTCAAGAAATTTCAAGAAAACATGATTCAAGATTTTCTACGTATGATTGATTCATTCTAACTCTATATTGGCACATGGGAGATTAATCTCATACATTTGGATAGCCTTTACATATTTGGGATGAAAATCCTTTGAAGAACATGGAAGATTTTTGATAACTTGCTTGACTTTCCTCTTCTTCTCTCTGACTTGGTGTAAGAAAATTTTGAAAATAATGGGTCTAAAACCTTTTGTATGAAAATAGTCTTAAAAACTAACTTGGGATATAAAAATATGTCGGGAAGGATGAAATTGCTCTTCTCGAATTAAAAGAAAAATTTTGGATTCCTCCTACAAATATTACACTTTTTCGTGAATTTTTGATTATCGTCGAATTTTTGAAAAAAACCAAACTGTGGTTCCGCATTGCGGAAGGGACATAGAACCTCACTGTTTTAAGCTTACTTTGGAAAAATTAAGTCATTTTTTTTTGCAATAAAGCCAAGTCGAGATCATTTTCTGATTTAGTTTTTCGCACTGATCGTAAATCCGTTCTCGAATTTTCCATCAAATCTTGGGAAGATATGTTGTGCGCACGATCAAATTTAGGGGTATTTTAGTAACTTTACAAGGTGTTACATCATCTCCCCCTTGAAATCATTCATCCTCGAATTATGAGTACAGGTCGAACGGGGACTCGAATAACCTCAGAATTTCTCTCATTCCTCACTCAGGAACACTCGAACTCTCCCTATCCATCATCTATCTATCTTTGTGTTAGACTTGGGAATGGAATAAAATAAGACGTCAACTTAATGGAAAGGAATACTCGAAATTGATAAGAATATTTACCTTCGACGTCATCATCGCTTGGCACGAACAGATGTGGGTACTTGAGCTTTATCGCTTTCTCAGCTTTCCACGTAGCTTCCTCAACAAATTGATTCCTCCATAAGACCTTAACAGAGGCTCTCTCTTTGTTTCTCAGCTTACGAATATGTCTAGAAATTCCTTATACGATAACTTGTCCTTCATACTTGTACTTTTCTCAGGAATTGCTAAGGCTGGATTCCCCAAACACTTCTTCAGCATAAATATATGGAACACTAGGTGAACTCCATCTAACTCGGAGGGTAAGTCTAACTCGTAAGCAACCTTACAAATGTTACTTATAATCTGGTATGGCCCCATGTAACGGGGACTCGCCTTTCCCTTCTTACCAAATCTCATGACACCCTTCACGGGTGACACTTTCAAGTACACCCAATTATCTACCTCAAACTCCAAGTCCCTTATTCTCACATCTGTATATGACTTCTGGTGACTCTAAGTTGTCTTCAACCTTTCCCAAATGACTTTCACCTTCTCCATAGACTAGTGTATGAGGTGAGGCCCAATCAACTCAGCTTTGCCCACCTCTAACCAGCCAATTAGAGATCTACACCTCCTCTCGTACAATACCTCATACGGGGCCATCTAAATGCTCGCATAATAGCTATTATTATATGCGAACTCAATCAATGGTAAGTGATCATCCCAATTTCCTTTGCAATCAATCACTCATTCCCTTAACATATCCTCCAAAATTTGGATAGTGCGCGCTACCTACCCGTTTGTTTGAGGGTGAAAATCGATACTCAAATTCACTTTCGTACCTAATCCATTCTAGAACAATCTCCAAAATTGAGAGGTGAATTGAGCTCCTCTGTTTGAGATGATAGACAAGGGAACCCATGCAAACTCACGATCTCCCAAGCGTAGAGTCGGGCATACTCTTCAGCCATATAGGTTATTTTCATCGCCAAGAAGTGGGCTAATTTAGTCATCCTGTCTACAATCACCCAAATTGAATCATGTTGCTTTCTGGATTGGGGTAAACTCATGAGGAAGTCCATGTTGATCTCTTCTTATTTCCATTTCAGAATTTCTAAGTTTTGAGCTAACCTACGAGGTTTCTGATGTTCAACCTTAACCTGTTGGCAATTGGGGCACTTGAAACCGAACTCCGCAATGTTTTTATTCACCCCATCCATCAATAGATTTCCCTCAAGTCGTGGTAAATCTTGGTGGAGCCAGGATGAATAGAATTTCTTAGCTTCGTCCATGATTTTGTCTCGAAGACCATCAACATCAGGTATACATAATCTTCCTTGGTACCTTAATATCCCATCTCCCCCTTTGGAGTAAACCATTACCTTTTGCTTGTGAACCGCTTCTTTCAATTGGAGTAAGGCAGGGTCTTGGTCTTGCTTTTCCTTCACCTTAGACACTATGGATGAAATGGAACTATTCTGAACATTAACCCCGTCTTCGTTGTTCTCCTCAAGCTGCCCTCCCAATCGAACCAATCTATGCACTTCCTTGGCTAATTCTCTCTTCCCCTCTTCTATATAGGCAGTGCTACCTATAGACATTCTGCTAAAAGCATCATCAACAACGTTAGCCTTACCTGGGTGGTAGGGGATACTCATATCATAATCCTTGAGCAACTCTAGCCACCTCATTTGCCGCAGGTTGAGTTCTTTCTGACTGAACACATACTGCAAGCTATCGTGGTCAGTGAACACGTTTATATGCACTCCATACAGATTAGTGATGCCAGATCTTAAGTGCGAACACCACTGCTACCAACTCAAAATCATGAGTCGGATAATTCTTCTCATGGATCGTAAGTTGTCTGGAAGCATATACTATCACCTTCCCTATTTGTATAAGCACACACACCCAATCAAACTCTGGATGTATCACACTATATAACAAAGTCACTCATCCTGTCTGGCAAGTTCAACACTGGTGCTGTAGTCAATCTAGTCTTCAACTCCTGAAAGCTATTCTCATATCCCTCAGACCACTGAAACTTGGCCTTCTTCTGAGTCAACTTTGTCAAGGAGGCTGATAGAGAAGAGAAGCCCTCTACAAATCTACAGTAGTACCTGGCCAAACCCAAGAAACTTCTTATTTCTGTTGGAGAAGTTAGTCTTGGCAAGTTCTTAACTGCCACAATCTTCTGGCTATCCACTCGAATGCCATCTCCCAAAATGATATGGCCTAAGAAAGCCACTAAATTGAGCCAAAACTCACACTTGGAGAATTTTGCATACAACTCATGATCTTTGAGTGCTTGCAAAATCACTCTGAGGTGATTTGCATGCTCCTCCTCATTCCTCGAATACACCAAGATGTAATCAATAAACACGATTATGAACATGTCAAGATATGGTCTGAATACCCTGTTCATCAGGTCCATGAAAGCTGCAGGTGAATTTGTCAACCTGAAGGACATTACCAAGAACTCAAAGTGGCCATACTGTGTCCTAAAGGTTGTCTTAGGAATATCACTTTCCCTCACCTTCAACTGATGGTAACCCAAGCTGAGATCTATCTTGGAGAAATAAGTAGTACCCTGAAGCTGATCAAAGAGATCATCTATCTTAGGAAAAGGATACATACTCTTTATGGTCACATTGTTCAACTGTCGGTAGTCTATACATATCCTCAACGACTCATCTTTCTTATGCACGAATACGGTAGAAGCACCCCAAGGTGAGATACTAGGCCGTATGAGAGCTTTCTCTAACAAGTCTTTCAATTGCTCTTTCAGTTCTTTCAACTCTGTGGGGGCCATTCTATAGGGTGGAATTGAGATAGGTTTGGTTTCGGGTAGAATATCAATTCCAAAGTCAATCTCGCTATCAGGAGGGACTTCGGAAAGATCATCATGAAAGACCTCAAGAAACTCATTCACTATCGGGCTGACTCAAGAGTGAGAGAATCAATATCATCAGACTTCACGAGGTAGTAGATACAACCCTTAGATATCAACTTTTTAGCTTTAAGATAGGATATGAATTTACCCTTAGGGGCATCAGAACTCCCTTTCCACTCTAAGATAGGCTTATTAGTAAATTAGAACCTAACCATCCATGTTCTACAATTGACAGAATCATAATAGGCATGAAGCCAATCCATGCCCATTATCACATCGAAATCGATCATCTCCAACTCTATCAAATCAGCTAATGTGTCTTTATGATTAACACACACCACACAATCCCTATAAACTTTCTCACCTAAGATAAACTCTCCAGTAGGAATAGAGATAGAAAAGGGCTCAAGTAAATACTTAGAAAGAATACCAAAATTTCTACCCATATAAAGAGTTACAAAAGATAAATGGCACTTAGATCAATTAAGGCATAACAATCATAAGCGAAGACGCGAATCACACCCGTGACAACATCTGTTGTAGCCTCCTGCTCCTGATGGTTACCCATAGCTTAAAGGCAGTTTTTCCCACCTCCTGCACTCATAGTAGTAACACCCCTTTGTTGATTACCTGCTGGAGCTGCTATCGAAGACTGAGCTCTACCGCTCCCCTTACCTCGTCTCCTTTTCGAGCACTCATAGCTGAAATGACTAGCCTCACCACAATCATAACACATATCTTTGCCAGCACGACACTCCCCCTAATGAAGCTTACTATACTTGCTACAAGGTGTTTTTCCCCTAATACCTTGAGTCATACTAGCCTGAGATTGGGCGCTCGGGGTCCTAAAATTCTAATGACCATGAGATTTCTGATCATACCTGGTTGGTTGCGTGGGCACACTGGTTATGGATGGTACGGGATGTGATGATCTTTTCTGGAAATAAGATTTGTCACCTCTGTTCTGCCTTTGTGGGTTAGATTCATGTCCCGCTGACTTTACCTTTCTACTCAAGTGTTCCTCTCTATCCCTCATCTTACCTTCTTCCGACTGTTAGGCATACACAACAAGTCTAGAGATGTTCATACCTAAAATCAGTAAACAAACCTTACATTCTCTCTGCACATGTCTAGCTAGGCCAAATACAAATCTCCTTATCCTCTGCTTCATATCTTTCACCATCTCAGGGGAATACCTTGACAGTTTGATAAACTTGAGGCTATACTCTTTCGCAGTCATTCCTCCCTGCTTTAGATTCACGAACTCATCCGCCTTTGCTTTCCTTAACTCTTGAGGAAAAAAGTGATTAAGAAAGGCGGATTCAAACTTATCCCACATTGCCGGCTCCGTATCCTCATCTCTACTCCCCTCTCACTAAGTGTACCATACATTGGCCACGTCCTTTAGTTGGTAGGACGCAAGCTCAACTCCCTCAATCTTGGTTGCATGCATTGCCCTCAAGACTTTGTACATCTCGTCAATGAAATTCTATGGGTCCTCCTCCACCTTCGACCCTGTATACACTGGCGGGTTTATCCTCAGAAAGTCCCTGAGCCGGGTTGCAAATGAGGGCTTTTGTGATGTAGAACTAGGAGCCTGAGAACTGTGGCTATTTCCTTGGGAGGCCACCAACTGAGATAGCATAGTGATGGCTCCCCTGAATTCTGCCTCAGTAGTAGGAGCTGGCTGGGGCTGAGCAGAAGGCACCTGAGGGACCTCAACTATCCTAGTGGGGCTTACCTATCTTCTTGTCTCAGTCTGGTTGGGTATTCTCAACGATGGGAACAGTGGCATCTCTTTGGGAGGTTGTTCTCTTGGGAAACATTTTTTGTAAGCATAGAAAGCACGAGTTAAGAGTCAGAATTTCACAAGTTAGCTTCATAGCATAATTTCAGATCATAGAAGAAGAGTAACACTTCCTAATATTTTATAGCCTCCTACTTATGAAGTGTGGTGCACAACATACCCATAAACAAGATTCTACTAGACACGGCTTCGTAGACTCCCTAGGATACTCGAAATCTGAGCTCTGATATCAAGTTTGTCATGCTCCAGAAGGGTACATTAGATGTGATTGGTACTCAGAGACTATTGCTAGCCCTCAAGCGGACCACTTAGTCTTTTTGCCATCATTCAGTCAATTCATTATCGAAAAAGAAGTGATATAATGAATACAAATGTTATCCTATTTGTGAGCTTATACTATCAACATCAATCTATCACAAGACAACATAATAGTTAACGAAAATCTCAATATAAAGAAAGAAGTATGAGGGGAAAAAACCCTCGACATTAAGATTAACATCAACATCCACGTCTACGTCTACGAAGCTTCTATACTATGACCTAAGATGGTACCATGACAGGCAATAGCTACCAACTATTAAGTAAAATACTATCCAATCATAAAAATAAACATCTTCTAAATGCTGAGGAGAACTCATCAATGTCAGGAATGAAGAGCTCTGAACCTCAACGATCGGATTGCTGAAGTCCTCGATCTATTGAATCTGCATCATAAAATGATGCAGCACCAGATGGGCGTTAGTACGTGAAATATACTATATAAAATAGTCTAAAAAAAGAAAATAGTATAATTGACACTCATCAATCACTCAGACTCACCTCAGATATAAAAAACAATACTCTATCACCTCACTAGTTATCAAACATCAAATCTTCACATTGCATCGGAGTTCTATCATCGTGAAATATATCTAGGAGTTTTTATAACCGACAACCACTACTATGAGCCGATAGTAATACAATGAAGAGATATCGTTGCCACATTCGTCCAGTACTTTGTCGTAGTAAAGGACGAGTCTATCAATGGATCCAAAAGTTTATTAAGTCCTCTTTTGGGACAAAGAATACATCTGCTTTCATAGTTTAATCCTCTCCTACGCTGATTACGTAGTCAACGAGTTCAAATGGAACACACTCTTATTGATTTTGGTGCTAATACTCCTCCCAGGAATCAACATGCTCATAAATCTATCAATCCTTCAAGAACTCTCATCACACAACCTCTACGGGCAAGATTTATCTATCCAATCTAATGGAATTATACCTATTCGACTCTATCAACAATAATTTCAACTATCATAGTTATCAAAACACACCCATTCAGGACTTAAACTTAGTCAGACATCATTTGCGGACATTCAAGGCTCTAGACAACCCCCTGAGTTCATTATTCAAGTACTTATAGGGAGAAAGTTTTAAGGTTCATGTCACAATCACATAATAATAAAAATATATAGTACAAGTTAACATGATGATCATCAAACTTAGATATAAAACTATAGTTTAAATAATTAGAACAAGAAGTCAAGATAATATTCAAGAATTTAATACTAACATTCAAGAAATTTCAAGAAAATATGATTCAAGATTTTCTGCGAATGATTTCTTCATCCTAACTCTATATTGGCACATAGGAGATCAATCTCATGCTTTTGGATAACCTTTACATACCTGAGAATGAAAATCCTTTAAAGAACTTGGAAGATTTTTGATACCCGTGCTTGACTCTCCTCTTCTTCTCTCTAACTTAGCCTAAGAAAACTTTGAAAATAATGGGTCTAAACCCTTTTGTACGGAAAACATCTTAAAACTGACCTCGGGATATAAGAATATGTGGAGAAGGATGAAATTGTCCTTCTCAAATTAAAAGAAAAAAATTTGGATTCCTCCTGCACTAATGTGCGACGTGCACTAGTGTAATATTACACTTTTTTGCGAATTTTTGATTTTCATCAAATTTTTGAAAAAATCAAGTGTGGTTTCGCGTCCTCTTCGCTTCGTGGAAGGGACGCGGAATCCTCACTATTTTAAGCTTACTTTGAAAAAATTAATTTGCATTTTTTCGCGTTAAAGCCGAGTAGAGACCATTTTTCGACTCAATTTTTTCACACTGATCGCAAATTCAGTCCCGAATTTTCCATCAAAGCATGGGAAGATACGTTGTGAGCACGCCCCTAATTTCACGGGGTGTTACAGGAATATTCTTTAGCCGAAAACTAATGAAAGATTTTTTTTTTGCTCTATTTATAATAATTAAGGGGTATTTTTTTGCCTTTTTTTCATTTTTGTTAGGCCGAGGGTATTTTGAGCTAGAGAATTTATTAAAGGGGTATTTTTGAGTCAAAAATATAACGGGGGGTATTTTTAATCCAAAAATATAACGAAGGGGTATTTTTGAATCAAAAATATAATGAAAGGATATTTTTGCTCAATTTTAAATAGTTCTGAAGTATTTTTGACCCTTTTTTCCAAAAAACAATAGTCAAAATATATTTTTGACACCTACAATAAGAAAAACGACTTTTTTGGTCCAACATAAAATTGGAGAAATATCTTGCAAAGGTCTCTTGCGACCTCACTATTTGATCCTGGACTCAAGTCTTATAATCTAATTTTAACTTAAGACATGATTTTTGATCCCAACTTTCAATCTTGACTAGTGTTTTGATTTTTTTTTATTTGGAACCTAACTTGAGAATCGATCTAAACCTACAATGCAACTTTTAATTCTTATTTAATTCTTAATTATAACATTTTTATTTTCAGTATTATAAGGATTTTTTTATTATTAAAATAATATATTCTCTTACTAACTAAATATTAAAAATAAACAAGAAATTACTTATCATAAGGAATTGAATTATAACTTATAAA
>JAOTQJ010000096.1:15041880-15087305 GCA_025642045.1 Solanum sejunctum | reverse complement strand
AATAAATTAAATAAAAATAAAATTAAAATTAAAATTAAAATTAAAATTAAAATAAATAATTAATTTAGATAAATCGCCATTCGACCTCTCAAGCTGGCAGCAGAATGACGAGCTGCTTAGGCCGCTTAGTAATAAATTTGTTTGTCATGGATGATTGTAATGAATCACTTCAATACACCTGACTCCTTGTCAATTAATAGGAATAAAATTATAATTTTAATTGATTATTATTTTTTTAATAAAATTATTAAATTAAAATTTGATATTTAATAGTGAATTAGGGAGTATGGTATATGAATTTGTGATCTCATGGTAAAAAAAAAGTAAATAATTTACTTAATTAAATATTAAACCATTTATTTAAAGGTCTAAAAATTAATATCCACTTTTCATAATGTGCCACAGATTCTTGCTTCGTCACTACTCCTTCCTTCCTGCAACTATTTTATATTATCCAAACACTCTACTCATCTTTATCATCCACAAAGGAAAAGAAGAAAAAGATTAAAGATGATAAGTGTTTTTGCCATTCCTCTTGTTCTCACCATACTTATCACAGCAGGGGTCGTTTCTCCAAGTGATGTGAACATGTTCCCCACAAGAAACAGAGCAAAAGGCAAAAACAGAGCCAGAGGATATTAAAGACAAAATCAAAGAAAATGGTGGGTTTCATAGGCTGCATGCTAGAGAACTTGTCTGTGATGCTTTTGGCAAATGCCAACATAAGATAGCAAGCGCACTTGAAGGAACCAAACACTCTGTTTCTGTAAAGATTCATGAAATAGAAGAAGATGCTAAAGAGGCTTTTCATGGAGTAGCAAGCAAAGTCCATGAAGCTCCAGATAAGGTGAAAGGGAAAGGCAAAGAAAAAGCTAAGGATGTGGCTGACACAACAGATACATTAAAGGGTGATGTGGAGAGAAATGCATCAGAAGATCTTGAATTAATACAAGACAAAGTTAAAGAAGATATGCATAGGCTTAAAGCGGAAGGCAAAAGAAGATTCTTTTCCCATGTGTCAGCATACATTTTCTCATCCAAGAACTTTCGATCTTTAATGGGGATGATCCATTTGCTTGGATTTGCATTGTCTTATGTAGAGTGTGTTTGGGTGACCTTCATATCTAGTAACATTTTGCCAAAAGCTTTGCCGAAGCAGCAAGTTTCAGTGGTACAGAGCAAGATTAACCCTGTTTACTTCAAGACTGTCTTATGGCATCGCGGCGGCGTTTCTGGGCCATTACTTGAGCCTGAGCAGTCCATATTACGAGAATCGGACAGAAACAATCCAAGGTCTCATTTTTCTGGCTATATTCTCCATGACTATGTTCAATTCTTTCTACTTGGAGCCTCGAGCGACTAAGGTATGCATTTACTTCCTCTGTTTTTCTCATGCCAATACAGTCAAATTTACCACCGGGGTCAAACTTTCTTGCCACGACGAGCAAGGGGGTCAAATTTGATTTCAGCTGACGGTGACTTTGTGAGTGAATTAATTAGATATTATAATTTGATGTTAACTAACAATTAAATATCGTTATTTGATGGTGTCTCATGGACATCTCATAATACATAATTTTTTGAAATTTTTTATTACTCTTGCGTTAAGAAAAAAATAATTTTATTATTTTATTTTTATTTAATATTTATTAATTATTTTTTTAATTTTTTTAGTCGATCATATATATCTTTCCAAAGTTTATTAATTGTCAAGGATAACTAGGAAGACCAATGTAAGTTATGTATTGATTTTGTGAAATGACATATATTAAGGATTATGTATTTATATTAAGGATGATATATAAAAAAGATTGAGTAACAATAATATTATATTCAATAAATTTTTATTAATAAATGGGGGAGAATAAGGTATAAGTAAATTTTACCACTATCTTTTAAAAATAAAAGAATTATTTTTAAAAAATTAGAAATGTTCAAATAATTAATTTATAAGTTGAAAGTGTTCAGACACAATAAAAATCGATGAGGCCTTTTATTATGATTGTGTCGTGTGGTTTGCTAGAATATACATTTTCAAGTTTACATACAAAATCTTAATCTCGATTTCTTATATATTATGATAGTGATATGTTTAAATTGGCATCTCCATCTAGATGCATCTGGTGGGTGGGAGAGTGTTCTCTGGACAAAGAATTGCATTTTTAAAAGACTAAATAACTTAAAGAAAATTAAAATTCATTTTGAGATTTCAAGTTCAAATTCAATATTTTATTTATTATGTTAGATTAAATTTAAATGAGTTTTGAAAAATTGTTCAGGTGATGAGGGAGAGAATCAAGTTAGAGAAAGAGGAGGGTATTTGACATACAACCAAGCACTTCAAGTGTGGATACTTCGAAGGATCCAACAGGGACAAAAAACAACTCATGAACCTATTGAAACCCAACCAGAGGGAGCAGCAAGACTGAAACCACAAGTAGAGATACTGAGTCAGAGGCTAAAGAAGTTGAATGTTTTCTCAATGCACTCACACTAATCACCTTCTCCACTGCAGTCAATTGCTGCATTGTAGCACTTAGAAATTAATACTTCACTTGTTTCAGCATCCCTTTTAATCAGCTATGAAGGTCATCTTCATCTTATCATGTTTTAACTTCATTCTAACTCTTACGACTCATTTGGTTCCATATAACTTATGATGGGATAATTTGTGTTAGACATTATATTTTATTGAATGTTTGATTTATTAGATAAAGTTTAAAATTATATTATTTATTTATAAAAATATCCTTGACTTTATTAATTTTTTATACATTTTTTTTACTTTATTAGTTATTCAATATTCATTTTTAAAATAAATTTTTTATCTTATATAACTTAAATATTTTTATGTGTGTATGGTATGCATTTAAAATAATTTTTTTTTTCTAATTTAATTTAAATACAACTTCTAATTTTAAATTTATTGAAGTAAAAAGGATTTATGAAAAATTAAAATATAAGAAAAATAAGAATTAATAAATAAAAATTATATTATATAATGCAAATTTTTAATAGAAAAATATTAAGAAATATCATAAAAATAAAGAGGGAAGTTTGTGAATGTTATTATATATCGTATTAAAAATAATATAAATACACATAAATATTTAAAATGAGATATAAAAAAGGGTTTAAAATGGTAGCCATGTTATTTATTCATTTTATTCCCGGATAAGTTATTTCAGGATCAGTATATCCTCCAAGAAAAGGGATAACTTATCCTGGAACTATTTATTAGTCTCGACATAAGTTATTTTGGGTTTGTCAACCAAACATCAAATTAAAGTCAATTATATTTTTATCTTGGGATTATATGCATTAATCTTTCATACCAAACGATCCCTTAATTCTTTTAATATATTTGCATTTGTATTTTCATTTGAGTATTCTCATCATTACTATTTTTATTTTCTGAATATGTGTATTTTTGATAGATCAACATTTTATTTCATACAAAAGTGTGATGTACTAATTTTTATGATCTATTTTTATTTACAAAACATTTAAATACGAGTCATAATCAAATCCCAAGTTATTATGATAAACAACATTAGAACCAAGATATTTCAAAGTTTATTTAGATTATGAATTGAATTATAGTATGCGTAAGATGTTTTTATATTGCTAAAATCAATTACCAGCTTGAATTTTTTTCATCTTTTTACATCTTGCTTATATATTATCACAATTAAAAAAATCAGAGAACAATAAAAATTAGCTAAGTCAAGCTGGACTAATATGTTGAAGCTTAATTGGGTGTCAGAGCTTAGTGGAATATACTGCTGTGCAAATTGCGTGTGCATTCGGATTTAATTTCAATTCGAATTTAGTAATATAAAAAGTTAATATGAGCACATTTTTACGAGAGAAAAGATGCCTAGTGAAGATGAATATTTTTTGTACACGGGAAAAGCCTAGCAAAAGATTTCATAATAACATATTGAATATATTTTATAAATAAAATTTAGAAAGAGTACTAGCATATGTACAACCTTATTTATTTCTTCTCGTGATAAATTTCAACATACTTGATATAATTTAATAAATATTTTTTTTTTAAAAGTGAGATTTAGCAAAAAATGATAAATACTTAACCTTAGAGAAGAATAATGGGAACATTCGAGAACAGTTATAATACCTTTAGAGGAGAGATGAGAAAGAGACACGTGGAATTTCAAGAACCCCATGCAAGATGTACGCGTATTCATCTTCATCCAGCACCACCGGCTAACGTGGGAATTCCCACTTTAACTTCCTCATTCAAATCCCAAAATTACCTCTTTCCACTCTTCCTTTTCACTTTTCCAACACTTAGCTTAACCGTCGAGACAAAGATGATGAATGTTTTCGCCATTTCTCTAGTACTGACCACACTTGTAACAGCAGGGGTCTTCTCTCCGAACCCAGAGAAGAAAGAAGATGTTATAGTCAAAGAAGGTCATAGAGTTATAGTTGTTGAATATGAGCCAAATGATGGACAAACCAAGGTTTCAATTTCCTCACAAGAAACAGAGCATAAAGCAAAAACAGAGTATCTTTCAGATAAATTATCAGAAAAGGCAGAGGAAGTTAAAGAAAATGTGGGGCTTCATAGGTTGAATGCTAGAGAACTTGTTTGTGATGCTTTTGGAAAGTGCAAACATAAGATAGCAAGTGCACTGGAAGGGGCTAAAGACTCTGTTTCTGGAAAAGTACATGAAATTAAAGAAGATGCTAAAGAGGGTTTTGAGAAAGTGAAAGATAAAGCCCATGAAGCTTCAGAAAAGGCAAGTGAATTGAAAGAAAAAGCAAAAGAATCTGTTGTCAAGAAAGTGGATGAAGTGAAAGAAGGGGTTAAAGATGCTGCTGAGGAAGTGAGAATAAAAGCAGTTGACACGACAGATACACTGAAGAGTCATGTGATGAAGAATGCTTCGGAAGAACTTGATTTAATTGAAGATAAAGTGAAAGAAGATGTAGAAAGGCTTAAAGTAGAAGGTAAAAGAGACTATCATGTTGTTCGCAGGTTCTTTTCTCATGTATCAGCATACATCTTCTCCTCCAACTTCTTTCGATCTTTAATGGGAATAATCCATTTGCTGGGATTCGCATTGTCTTTTGGGGTTTCTGTTTGGATGTCTTTCATATCGAGTCATGTCTTGGCAAGGACTTTGCCGAAACAACAATTTGCTATGGTACAGAGCAAGATGTACCCTGTTTACTTCCAGACTCTGTCTTATGGCATCGCCACAGCGTTTTTGGGCCATATGTTGAGCCAGAGTCGCCCATATTACACGAATAGGACTGAAGCAGTTCAGGCTCTTGTTTTTCTGGCCATATTCTCCATGACTATGCTCAACTGTTTCTACTTGGAGCCTCGAGCCACTAAGGTATGCATTGACCACCTCTGTTTTTCCCCCTCAAAATTAACCACTAGTTTTTTTTCCGGGGAGAGGAAATGGGGATTAAAATGTGGGAAATCGAATTCTCATTGTGGTTGGTGAAAGTACAGATACCTAATTAATTGAGCTACTAAGATTTTCTAGTAGGTCAATTGGTAAATGGGCTTGAATGAGAAATTTTAGTAGCTCGGTTAGTTGTATTTGTATTGTCGGGGCTGGTGAGAGTTTGATTTTTCATTCAGTAATCTCTTTTCTTTTTAAAAAAATGAGAAAAATCTTAGTAGTTGGTGAGTGTTTGATTCCCACGTGTAATAATTCCCCGAAATCATGGCGAAAATGACGTCTACTCGTTTTGCAGGTGATGAAGGAGAGATTAAAACTAGAGAAAGAGGAAGGTAAAGGGAAAGACGTTTTTGACATAGAGCCAAGTACTTCAGGTGTGGATGCTTTGAAGGATCCAACAGCGATTAGAACAGGCAAAACAGCAACTCATGAACCTATTGAAACACAACAAGAGTTGTCAGAGGAAACAGCAAGATTGAAACCACAAGTGGAGAGATTGAGTCAGAGGCTAAAGAAGTTAAATGTTGTTTCGTCGTTTCTCAATACACTGACGCTGATGGGTCTCTCTTCTCACCTTGTTTACCTTAGCCAACTCCTCCATTGCACCAGCTGTTAGTACTCCTTTAACACTGTTGTCTCTGTAATTATTTGCACGTAAAAGATACTTCTAGCGTTTTTTTTCTGTTTACTTACTGTACAAGTGTTATTCTTGTACGTGAATATAATGTTTATTCAGTATGAGTAGGGGGTGGATTTGGGTCATTCTTGATTTTGGATTTTACTCTCAAATTAGAAGATGTATCAATTTTCGATTGGGTAATTTGGTATTATGAATTGCTGAATATTTTGGGAGCTCGTAGTCGTAGTTCTTGTATTTTATACTAGTTATAAAAGCTCATTAGCCCGATGTTAATTTATCTGACACCAACAGATTTTCTTTTATATTTTGAGTATTTTTGACGTTTAAGCATTTTTTACTTTTTAGAGGTTAAAAAAATCAAAAAATAAAATAAAAATTTACAAGTCTGATATAAGACTTTAAGTGGTTAGTTTAGTCTTAAAAAAGTTAAAAAATCACTTTAAAAAAAATTTATCCAAACATCCTTAAGTAGGCACAATATATGTGGATTGATCGTGCTTATTATTTTTTTCGTCTTAAATTAATTAAATTTATGATATAATATAAAAAATAAGATAAATTTTATATTATTTTTTTATTTTAAATTTTAAAAAATTTAATTATTTTGAATTTAAAAAAAATAAAAATTTAATTAAAAATTTAAGTAATCCTAGATGAAATGAGTAATTAATACTTGTTTGCAAAAGGGGAATACATAGGGAGTGATGATATAACTGAGACAACAATAAAAAGGAGTCTAAAATTTATGATATTAGGCAAAAACATTTTCAACATAACTAATCAATATTTGTTTCACTTTTAAAAAACAATAAGTGAACTACTATGAGGGAGAAAGAAGAGTAAATATCTTAGAAAATAAGAAGAGTAGTGAGAAGTGTCTTATCAATGAATTAAGAGCTATTCATTTATTGGAACTTATTTTTTCTCTTGATATCATCCATGATATCATGTCAAGGTTCAATTTATAAAATTATTTAATAATTTATTAAAATTTTTACTAAATTTTTATCTTAACATTTTATATCGATGAAGAATTATCTCCCTTCTAAATATTTACACTAATTCATCAAAAATCTTGTCAAAACAATTTTTCTATTTTGGTTTAACTGACATTATGTCAAAAATTATTCAGCTTGCAAAACTTCTATTGTCCAACAATATTTTTAATCTGTTGTTTGAATTTTAATTTTTTATAATTAGTAATAATTTAATTTAATTTTTTTTACTTACAAATTAATTTATATCAACACAAATAATCAAAAAATGTTTTAGATGATAAACTTAAAAAGAAAAGATGTTTCGAGAAGCATCGTTCAATGTCTATCTGTTAAAGCGAAATAATGTTCATGTCTAAAAGATGAACAAAACGTGGAGGATTACCCTTTTTTCCTTGTAAGAATATTTCCATTCTAGGAAATTTCTAAATTTGGAAAGGATCCTTTAGTTTGGGCACTATTTCCTCCGTCTCACAATAATTGATTTTTTGAAATTTTTTTCAAAGTTCAAAACAGTTGAATTTTTCAAAGTTCACGATGAATGTTTGAAACTTTTTTCATATTTGCCCTTGCATTAATTGAACTTTATATTTTCTAGGAAATCAATTACACTATATATTTATGATTTTATGAAGAATAATAATGGAAAGTATGGTGTAAATTTTGTTTTTTAAATATTTTTCCTAATATGTGTGTATTACCTCATGAATTCAGTTAATATGAGACAGAAAGAGTATTAAATTAGGTGTCAAAAATATTTAAAAGATTATTCAATTATAAAAAATTACCTATTGATAAGATCAAACAGTCCAGAACAAAATTTGACGTCAATTATAATTTGTGGCTGGTTCGGGAATAATAATAAATAAATCCCATAATTTTATTTATTTTTTGGGTTATGATTACATGACATAAAAATATACTATTGTATTTTGTGATGTAAAATGTGTTTTTATGTTAAATGTAGGTGAGTGATTTTTTCCAAAATAAATTTTAAATCGAGTGATTTTATTGATAGGGGAAGTAAAATTTAATGAGTTTGATAAATAATATTTCATAGTTGTGACCTTTGGAAAAAAAAAAGAAAAACATTGATGAGATTTTGGTATATTTATTTATGCTAGATATTATTCTTTAATTTTGTATGAGTTAAGTAGAAAATACTATTACGTTTTCTTTTAAAGATTTTTATGCTACACAACGATTCAAAAAGAATTATAATAAAAAATAATTTATATTTATAATTTTATCTAGTATGAAAAACATAAATATCGAATAATGAATGCAACTACTACCTGCTAAAATTTAGTAGTGAATTCTTTTAACTGATAAAAATAATAAAATTTCCTTTTTTATTTTTCTTCTATGAGGTATGGAGAGTTTATTCAATGGAAATGAAGTTTATATAGATTTTTGTTTCTTTTGAACAAGAGCAACCGGTAATTATAAAAAATTAAAAGAAAAACAAATGAAGATAGGAAAAAGAAGATCATTCTTGATTTTTAATAAAAATAATAATTTTGTTAATATATTTACTAGTGACACCTACAACCTATTAGGTGATTGAATTTCTTTTGATAAGTTGACTACAAGCGTTTAGTTTTTATTATCTTTTTAAGGAGACCTTATTTATTATTTTTGGTAATTAACAATTTCATCAATCACCAATTAATCAAGTTAAATTCGTCAAAACAACAAAGTGAGCATACTTTGTGCCATCTTATTGGTGATGTTGTTGCTCTACTGAAAAAAATAATAAAATTGGGGATGAGAAAATAATTACAAGGTTAAAAATTAAACTCTCAGAATGAAATTAAATTTTTAATATCTAATTAATGTTTAATTAAACTTTTAATATTTTAATTGACTTTCAATTAAATTCAAATTTGTGCATATATCACAAAAGTCAATTGTGGCGCTCTTTGCTTAAGAAATAATGACAGCTGCATTAAAAGTAGAGACAAATGAAAATTAGAAAAAAAAATATTTTATTTTATGTGGTACTTTTAACTTAGTATGATATTTAAAAAAATAATTAAAATTTATAATTTAAAATTATTCTTAGATATTTGTGTAGTTGAGAATCATTTCATTAAGCATAAATGAGGAATTTTAAAGGTAAATTATTTTTAATTAGATAAAAATAATATTTTTTTAAAACAAACCAAAATAGAAAGAGTGTCACATAAAATAAGACGTAGGGAATACTTTTTAAATAAAAATAACACTTTCCATTAATAGAAAAGACTTGAGACAAGGACAAATTAATATAGATATCACATTTCAAGAAAAAGAAATTGCTTCCTCCGTCTCATATTATTTGAATTTTTGAGATTTTTTTCAAGATTTAAAATATTTTAATTGTTCAAAGTTTAAGGTGAATGTTTAAAACTTTTTTCATATTTATCTTTTCATTTATTGAACTTTTATATTTTAAAGGACATAACTTATACATTTATGATTTTAGAAAGGACAATAATGAGAAATATAATATAAATTTTGTCTTTAAAATGGGATAGAGATAGTATTTCTTAGATCATCATCAATTGCTATTTTAAATTTTCATTATCAAACATTTAGCAGCTTTTTTAGCTTCAATCTCCTCCTCAACCTCTTGGAGTTTCATATCTAAATAAGTACGAAACTCAAGTCTATCATTCTTCTCCATATGATTCGTTATCGCGGGATTCTCCAAACATGCAACCAGGAGCGATTCCAATTTTTTTTTCTTTTTCTCAATCCTCGTCTTTCTTTCTTCTTCATGAGATTCCACTGGGTATGTTGTTATTGCTATTGTGGTCGTCTTTCTTTCTTCTTTATCACGCTCGAGAGCAACAAAAGAAAGGAGTTCCAAATTCTTATTCATTTTTGTTTCTAGTATGAATTATGCATTCATGTCTTCCACTATTTATAGGTAAATGAAGTTATATGATATGGAGTAATCTTTACTATTTTTCAGCTACTTCTCAATTTTTTTTCTTAATATATACAATATATTTGATTGTTTAACAGACTAAAAAGGAACGAAAATGTTAGCAATAAACTAATTTTTAAAAAAAATATATGTGAGAACAATCTTTTGAAGAAATGTTAACAGTGCAAATTAAATACCAATTTTTAGCATCTAACAAAGTTATTGGAAATATTTTTCACTCAATCAATTTTTCAAAATTTAAAATATACCCCTTGAACATACTAATGAATCTAATAAGTAAGTTAATCGAAAGAGACTGACTTACTATGGATGAGCATCTTCATATCCATTGAAATATATATTTTTGAAACATTAAAATTATTAGTTTAGCAATTGATTATATAATCGAGAGAAGTTTCATTAATTGTTCAATTTAAAAGTAATCACATATAAAAGTATGTATGGGGCATTTATTTTATACAACAAAAATTAAAATTAAATAATTAAATAAATATACTCTATGATTAAAAATGGTGTCAAGATCCTTTCTTCTAATCATACTAGAGGATGGCAAGCTCATGCAAGTACGGGCCTAATATGAAATGAATTAAAATAAGTATATATTTTATAAATTTCAGACATTATAATATTAATTTTTTTTATACTAACTATTTTCTAAATTACTAAAATTCTCATATTTTTTAGGTATATTGATACCTTAAAACTCATTTGATACCTGTTGAGAAAAAAGGAAACAAATCAATCAGTTACGCTAAAAATGAGGTTGAACTAAAAAATTAAATTCAATTGACCATTAATTACGATAACATTGTTGAAAGTAATTTCAGTTGCTATGTATGCGCAACAGAAACAATTTCAAAAATTCAAAAACCTCTGGAAAATCCTTGCAAGAACACGCAAAATTGAAGATGGCAACCAAGTTTCATCGCCGATATGATTTTTGAGAATATGCAGACAACGAATGATTCATTCTAAAAAGACGGCAACCAGGTTGGTCTTGATATCTTTGTTCCTAATTTTTTGATTCGTTCTTATGCTGATTGTGTATGTTTGGATGCAGCATACTTGGATCTTGACATAAGTTTTTATATTTTTTTGTCCGGTAGATACTTGATACTTAAAATTAAGTGCTTGATTTGGGTAGTTGATACTTGATTAAGAATTTCTGTGATTTTTTAGAATGATACTCATCGTTGGAATAGGAGCTTTAGGTACTTAATATTTTAAAAGAAGCAGAACTTGTGCTTATCAAACTACTGATAATTGATAGTTGACATAAGTTTTATATTTTTTTGCCTAGTTTTATATGACAATTCTATATTCAGATTAATGTATTAAGTGCAAGCTTAATGTATGAATTTTTTTAATCTTCTATTAATAAATTAAGTGGTTCAAATTTGTGTTTAACATTTCTCTTATTTCCTGTTTATTTTCAAATATAATAAAAGATATTTTTAAAAAAATTATGAACTTATAATAATTTAATATCCTTAATTATTCGTAAATTATCTATTATCTTCTATATTGTTAGAAAATTCTTCAACCACAAATTTAAAGTAAGAAAGTTACAAAAAATTATTAAACTCTAAATTAAAAGAAAATATATTCGTTGTGATATTTTGTTGGTATATTAATATCATATCGGTATCATATATGACTAAAGTTAATTATTTGTGATATTCATCGGTATATTGATATCTTATCGGTATCATACAGCTTTAAGATCTTTTTTAAAAAAATAAATGATTAAGAGAAAATCATAAAGTAACAAAATTATTTGGTAAATTCTAAATTAGTAGAAAATATATTCTTGTCATCCGCCAGTATATTGATACCCCTATCGATATTAGGGATCATCAACCGGCGCTTTGTTGAGGATCTTATCTCGCTATCAGTCTTGGGCGAGTCTTCCCTGCTTTGAAGGATACCACATCTATCTTTCTAGGTTTTGAGTTTAGTCCTATCTATTTTAATTTGAGGTAGCCATAAACATGTCATGGGCACCAGATAGACAATATTGATAGAAATTTCATATACTAAATGGTAATGAATTATTTTGATGTCTTTAACTTTTGATTAGTTTCATTTTATACTAGTATCATGATGTTGGATTTGAATTAATTGTTGGTTTCAAATTCTTTATTCAATTTGACCATTGATTAGCCCACTAGACTGTAGTATAAATATTTAAACTGAGTCTTCTACTGTATGATTAACGATGTGATCAGATCAAGTGGTTCAGTTGGGGACCAAAAATAATTTCTAAGTATTGATCATGTCAAGAATATCCTCCCCGAATGTGACACTCAATGTCTCAATTTATGTACCACTAATAAAATTTCTAAAGTGTTTAATAGTTTTATATCTCTTTCAAATATTTTAAGTTTTTACTTATTATAATCTATAGTATTTTTTATGTAATTTTTAAATAATAAATACTCTTTTTATCTCTATTTATGTTGCATTGATAGAATTTTGAAAATTCAAATTTGTATATGAGTTTTTAATATTTTTTGTAGTTAATTATCTTGATTTATAGTACTTTTTATGTGATTTTTGAATTTATAACACATAGAGAAAAAAAGATAAATAAATTAAAATAGAAAAATTAATAGGCTTTCGACTACTCTTGGCTTAAAAGAGGCATGTCCACGAACAAATATCCGCTTCTAGTATAGAAAAAAAATATTTTAATAGAATTGAATTAAGAATTCATATATTTGTTCAATTTTAATATTAGATTTTTATTTATTTGTTTAATTTTTGGTCGAATCCTTTTTTGAATTCTGTGCATAGCAAAAGTTTTAATACACCGTACTTATCCTTTTTAATCCAAGAATATTCATTTAAGCACCTACTTCAAAATTAGTATTATAAACTCCCTTAATTACTGACAAAGTTTTTATGGCTAAATTATGATTGAATTGAGAAATTATGTTAGATACAATATATTGCAAGTGAACATAATCATTTTTCCTGACCAAAACATCAATGGTTCTTCAGCCTATTGATTTATTTAATTTTATGTTTTATGAGATTTTTAGGCTGCTCAACAATTCACAAAATTCATAGCAAAAAAAAAAAGATATTATTTTGTTTTTATAATTTTATACAAAGTATAATTATGTCTAATACTGGATAATCAATGTATTTAGAGCATGAAGATTATAACCTGCTAAAATTAGGCAGATGAATTCTTTTCATAGTCTGATTTAAAATGTTAGGATCCCTTATTTCTTTTCAATTGCCTCCTTAATCTCCATGAGTTTCATGTCTAAATAAACAAGAAAATCAGGTATATCATTTTTGTTAATATGCTTTATTTTTTGTGGATCTTCCAAGCATGCAAATAGGAGCAGCTCCATCTTCTTTATTTTCTCATCCATTTTTGTAGTGAAAAGCTCACATAAATGTTTAGCAATATTTATAGGTAAATGAAGCTATAGTATCTACTATTTTTAGTTAGTTCATAATTTTTTATGTTAAACAACGACAACATATCTAGTGCAATTCCACGAAATTTTTTTTCCTTAATATATACAATTTGTTTGACTTTTTTTTAAATAGACTAAACAAAATAAAGGCATTAGTAACAAATTAATTCAATGTCCTTTTGTGGTGTGAAAACAATCTTAAAAAGAATTATTAATAGCACAAATTAAATAAATTTAATTAATATAATTGAAAAAAAAATTATTCTTCCATTTCATCAATTTTTCATAATTAAAAAATGAATGATTTGACCAGTTTTGCATATTAAGGATTGTAATAAGTAAAATGGTCAAAAGAAATTTACTATAAAAGAACATTTTATAGTAAATTTATATGAGCAGGATCATATTTTTCTTGATTCTTTTTTTCTTTAAATTATTTCAAAAAAATAATTTCTTTTCTTTTTTGACAAAACATTTTAATTTTTCAACTTTCTATATGAACAAACCACTATATTAAGAAACATTTTTACACGTTTTGATATAACTTTAATTTAGAATCACAATTTTTTTTAAAAAAAATAGCTTTGCATGAAATCAAACCAGATCATTAGCAATACTCCCTTTGTCTCAATTTACTTGTTCTACTTTTGTTTGTATAGTCCCTATGTTTCTACTCCATGTCTAGATACAAATTACAATATCTTCATAATAAGATAGGTTTCAAATTCAGACACCTTAACCTAAACAAACAAACAGGGCTCAAGTCTTCTCTGACAGTAGGTAATTGTACTGTACTCATATGAAGATTTGATCAATCATAACTTTTTGTTGCCAGAATAATGAAAAATAACAAACAAGATTCAACAAAATAACATTCTTTATCTGAAACAGAAGAAAACGTCTTTAGAATGTCATAACTAAAATAGATGATTTCCTTTGTGTGGATGTTTTTCTTATGCAAATGACATCATTATTCGTTTCATCTTTCATAATCCAGAGTGTGATAGTTAGCTTAATGTCAGTTTTTCTTACAATCATCACAGGCTTCTCAATGCAAATTACGTGATACACATTCTGGTTTAAATCTAACAAGAAAGTGCAAGTATCTAAACTCAATGGTGTTATGTTTTTTTATACAAAGAAGAAGATTACTCACCGGGGCAAAGAGTGAATAGCAGGCAACTGGTCCCTGTTATAATATACTATGACTGGGGATGTTGCCTTCTCCTCCATAGGCGGCAACATTATAATTTCTTCAGCTCCTTGACACTTCCAAGTAAAACATGATTTATGAACACCTGCTTATTTCCAGCGGATAACACTAACCTACTAAATCAACTTCTGCATATGCAACTAATACTAGAAAGAAGTTGACCATTAAACACGTCGCAAAAGGAGGAGCGGATTTATTGGGTAGATTATGGTGCACATGACCCCATGATCACTCTGTAAAACTAGGTATTTTATTTACATTATCTACAGGCAACCATACTCCAAGAAGGTTGAATGTTGAGTTATTTATCCTAAAGGAATAGGGATCAATTCATAAACATGCAACGTCTGAACAAAATACCCCAACCTGTTAACAAGGAAAGAGGAACACACATAAAAATATAAGTCTCCCAGTAAGAACAAAGTTAAACGAATATTGCCTTTCCAACTTCCAAGACATCCAGCTGTTAAACTTCACACTTATGTAACAATATTTATTGATTTGATTTTGCTTTCAACATGACAGGTCTGCAAAACATGATTACATCTTCAGAAAGTGAAGTGTTTCTGCTGCAGAAATTTGACTATTAAGCAAATTGACACTACATATACAACATGATACAACTACACCAGAAGAGTACAACCTAAATTTGATACTAAAAAACCGAAGCTGATTCTCGATTCTAAAGTAGCAAAGCTCTTGCAAATTTCCATTAATATCTACACATGAAGAACAATAGGATATAGAGGAGCGAATTGCCATGTCTAAATGGCGTGCTAAGCAAACTATTGCCTATATACTCTAGAGGGACTCTCTTCTTCTCATTATTGATCTTTCATTGAGCACACGCATTTCTTCTGATGCTCCGTAAGTTCCTGCAGATTAGATTTCTAAAATGAAACCCACCCTTGGATAGAATTGTGATAATTCATGTAAGTACATGATTCATTATACCAGTAACTACCATTAATCAAATCAGGTGACATAACTATATTGAAAGATCTCATAAAGTAATAACTCAAATATTATTAATCAGAAACTGGAAGCAATGTCTTCGCAAAAATGAAACAGGATAAATGAGACCAGCTAAGAAATTGCATGGGCCTGGCGTTGACTCGTTTTTTCTACTAATCTACAGAAGGTAGGAACCAACTGGTGGTTGTTTCTGAGGTTATCAACAGAGAAGATTTGACTATGCCACTTAATTTCTATTTGTCCAAGTTATTTTTCTTTTTGTCTAACTTTCTTTTCCAGTGAATTTCGGGATATTCAATCACAAGAGTGAACTTATGAATCACCTGAATCTGCCTCTGCAGAAACTTGACGTATTCAACTGCTTCTTCCAACATGTCGGCTGTGTTGGTTTGCTGTGTATGACAAAACTCAATGTCAGTCATGAAATTGCTTGAAGTATAATAAGAACAGCAGACAACTAGAGATAAAAATCAGTCAATCTATTTGCAGCTAATTTCACAATAAAGTGGTGCAAGCATCGAGATACTTGCTAGTTCACCCCAAATTCACCGAGATTTATTATCTTTTTATTATAAACCTTAGTTTTATCAGCTCATTCTCAATCAAAGAAAATCAAATTTTATAAACCCATAAAATATCACATTATTGTAAGACAGTTTTTCTTCTTTATTCTGTACCTTCTTAACTGTTGATCCTCATTAAACACATACATGACATCTTGTCCAGCACACAAATATGCAAAATGAGCAAGGTACTGTTTCTTAGACAGTCAAAACATTAAGGATCCCATAGACATAATATAAGAATTAGGGATAAATCAGGACATCAGCAAAACTAACATTGAGGTCTAAAAGAAGTTCATGGCGGCAGGCTCGACAAACGATATAGCAGTGAAAAAGGGTCCATAGGTGTGTAAAAGAGAGAAGAGTAAGAAGATTGAGATAATGAAGAGAGGGTACTGTACTACAGAAACTCTAAGATATTTTGAGAAGCCAAATCTAAGCTATCGCATACTCCAATTTTGAGTGTCCATCAATGGAAGGACATTTTTTACATCTCAAAATCTAAAATATTTTGGTATGCATTCAGGCGGAAAAAGGCATTTTGGTGTGCATTCTATAAAGAAGCAGGAGAATGCTCTCTTTGCTCTTTACTATGATAAGAACTCATTCTTTTCATAGAGTAGGTAAAACACTCATTTATACACCTGGAATAAACATATATGGATTCTTTAACCCAGATTTAAATTATACATCATATCAAAATGTACTTGGTGATATTATTGGTCATTGCTCAAGGTTAAGCACTCACTCACTAGATAAAAATTCATTTTTTATAAAGAAAAGACTCATCTATACACACAGAAACAATTAACATATATGCATTCATTAACAAAGACTTTGCTTATAGATCATGGGTCAAGACCTACTGGGTGATACTAGTGGTCAGTACCTAAGATTAAGCAACTGATCTATTGGTTGGATTTTTTGAAGTGTGGGAATATATTGTTTCTTAAATCTGGCTTTCATTTTACCCCACATAGTAATTGATGTTTGATCAAAATACTTGGTATGGAATGATACTCTAACCGTACTTTTTGGCACTCCCAACATGTTAATCCTAGCGAAGAACATATCTAGCATATCAAGCAACTTAAGAGTAAAAAACAACAACATACCCAGTGGAATCAAGCAACTTAAGAGTAATCTTGTAGATATCTAACCAATCACTCGATCTCTTTTCCCTAAGATCTGGCGTTTATTTCACCTGGCAACAAGGGGTTGAGATTTGACAGAATTGAGATTGGAGCTTTGTTTAGCAAAATATCAGTTTTTTAATGTTAAATGGCTATTGTGAGTTCATCATAAATGGACAAGAGGATGTTACTCGGATGATAAGCACCCTCCACCTCCAACTCGAAGGTTTTGGGTTCGAGTCAGCAAGGGAGAATCAAGGCAGGAACTCCTAAAGATTGGTAAATAAATAAAAAGAAGAAGAAAAGAGTTAAATCACAAATGGCTTGACATAAGCAAAGGAGACGTGCAACGAGGACAAACAGAATTTATCTTATTTCTGACAACTTCTAAATATTAGACCGACTCTATTGATGGTTGAAATTTGATGAACATTGACCATAATCAAGTAACCAACCCAAGAGAAAAATGGCAAACCATTTGGGAGGGACTCACTGGTATTAAAAAAGTGTTGGTCTTTTAAATATGGCTAAAACTTGGACGATTTGTTCTTGGAATTTTCTAAAATCATCTTTAAGATTGAACAATGTTATATAGAATCAGGTTCCAGCAAAACTGGATTCAAATTACATAAAATATATTTTTAATTCCTCGTAGCTACTCTTCTTCATTCATTCGGTAGACTCACCCATTAGGACCATTGATGTCATATAGAGGTTGATTATCAATTTGAGATTAAAGGTGTGTTTCTTGTTCATCATATTTCCTGTAGAGGGAGACACGATAGAAGTGTGAAGATAACAGGTGTCAAATCCCTCAAACTAGCACAAGTCAAAGCCCTCATAAAATTGCTATTTATGCACAACTTTAAAAGATGTAGAGGGAGTTTGCATAAATAAATTACCTTGTCCATATTTGGCACCAGTTCCTGAAGCTTCCTAATTCTGTCACTTATACGTGTTCGACGAACCTTGCAAAAAAGAAGTACAAGCGCATTAGACTAATGATTGGTTGAATTAAATTGCCTATAAAAAAAATAGAGAAGGGAAAAAAATGTTTTACCCGCTCTGCTATGCTGCGAGGATGAGTAGCACAGCCACGCTTTGCTCGAACCTTACAAGGCACCAGATCCTCCATGAGATTCTCCATTTCAGCATCCAGTGACCCACCAGAACCATGTAACTGCGCACGTGGCTCTCCCTTATACACCTCCCAACACAAACAACCATAAGTATGAAAATTTAATGAAAACAACAGAATTCAGGAACAAAAAAAGTTTTGAATCACACACACATTAGACAAACTTCTTTCAAAGTTTATGCGCAATTGTTTCCAACAATCTCATTAGATAGACATAAAACACAGTACAAAGGGTAGACAAACCTTTTTAAGGAAAGTCAATTCATGTACGCTATCTCAGATGAGATGAATAATCAAGACAGTATTAATTTACAAGTAAAAATCATTACTTTTCATTTTCAAGGTTGAATTAACTTTGACATAATAAAAATTGCAAGCTCACTTTAGGAAAAAAGCAAGGTAATATGCTAAATTCTTGAAATATATCCAAGCAGACAGAGATCGTGGGTTCAAGTCCCCCACCCCACCTCAAATCAATTTCACTGTACTTGCCTCAAGAATAATAACCCCTATTCATGGATAATAAAAGTTCAAACTTTTGGGTAAGTTGGTAAACTGTATACTAACCAACTGGGATGATAATTTTCTGGGGGAACTTTCCGAATCACCGTCTCGAGCTCGCTTGGCGGACTGAGAAACATCAACGGATGGGGAAAGAAAGTCCAAACTGGCCGGAATTCCATAGTTTGAGAAGTAACCATCAGAGCTGATTTGTGAAAGAAACTCCGCCGGAGAACTGTTCTGCCGGAGGAAATTGCTAGTACCGCCGGATTCAAACAGACCTGGATCGCCAGGGAAACCGGTTTCGGGTTTAAGCTCCGGGAGCTTCTTAGTTGATGGGTGACGTAGTGGTTTATTGAGTGTGTGTAAAATGGGAGAAGAAGGGTTAAGAACAACTTCGCTCTCAGTGTCGGATTCAAGAAGTGCATCTAACCATGTCGCCGGAGCTGAACGGTAACGGGAAAGTCCACCGCCTCCGACACCGGCACCGGCAGTTCCACGTTGCATCAGTGAAATTTTTCTAGCAAAAGGTTTCCTTTTTTGCCTCTTCAGGTGAAATTTTTGTTGTTCTTTTCAAAGTTAGTTTTTTTAAAAGTGAGCTAAAGAAGAAGATGGAGCAACAAAAGACTAGAAGGCTCTTTATGTATATTGTTTATTAGCGTATCTGTTTTGTATAGCGTAGGTATAAAAAATGGTATGATGAGTTTCTAATAGTTGACAAGTATTCTCCATCTTAACAAGAGGTATATAATTTTAAATGTGATTAAGCTAGATACCTTTCTTTATCTAATGCGTTGGTATATTTCAAGATTTTACAAATATTTAGAATATGTACAAAGAAATTCATAAACTTTAAAATATTTTTACAAATAATGTCAACCTCTCATGAAATTACACTTCTTTGTCGTATCATATTCATACATATTTTGTTATATCAAATGATATAGGATGGAGTGTTGGCTAATTAAAAATTCACATGTTCAAAAGATGCAGGTCGTGAAATAAGGATGTTTGAGATAGATGTGTAGACATACCAGCAATGATAAGATAAAGAATGAAACCATTTGAAAGAAGTTAGAAGTGACCCGTGTGGCTGACAAGATGAGAAAAACGAGTTGTGATATTTTGAACATGTGCAGAAAAGAAGTACTGATGCTAGTTTTAGGAAGTGTAAGAGGTTGGATGTAGGAGCTACAGAAAGGAGTAGAGTTAGACCAAAGAAATATTGGGGGAAGGTAATCAGACAAGATATGACAAAACTTGATGTTACCGAGGATATGATCTTAGAGAGAAAGAAGTGAAGGTCGCGAATTAGATTAGTAGACTAATAGGTTAGTAGGGTTATATTGATGTTTGCCTTGGATATAATATTATTAGACATTCGTGTCTTTATATCCTGTGTTGCCATTATCCATTTTATATATGTCAATTTTTTTATCCACATCTAATTTATTCTGCTTATGAGTTTTTTGATATGAGAATTCTCAGAAATAACCTCTCTACCTTTGTGAGGTAATAATAAAGTCTATGTATATTTTATTCTCTTCATAGCCTACTTGTAAAATTTTATTAAGTATTTTGTTATTATTATAAATGAGATCATTCATTTTTAGTGTTATACAAATTGTTAAGATTTGAAGGTTGGTGACCTTCTTAATAAAATAAATTGGGGGTAGGAAATACTTAGGCGAACTAGCATAATCCATAACCATCATTCTAATATTTGTCAACGAAAATTTTATAATTTAAACTCGCCATAGTTAATTAGGGAAAGAATATTTATCATTTTTCTATGAAAAGTCAGGCCAAAAGAATTCACTTAGCACTACATAAAAAAAGGAGCTTAGTCTTGATGTTACGTAATTATACGTATAGATAGTGTATGTCTGCGGGTGTTTTAATTTGCGGCGATGCAACGTTATTTGAGTCTACGCTGCGCAACCAAAGCCAACACGCAAGGGAGCGCGTGAAACCACGGCGAGTACCTTTCCCATTTAATCCTTTTTATCTTCAAAGCAAATAATAATAGAGTCTGGTTGAATGAGCTTATTGTTTTTAAATCATAAGTCACAAGTCATAAGTTAAAGATTTTAATTATAACTTTTCATTTATTTTGGTTATTTTAATTTAAAAATAAGTGCTTAAAATTTTAATTTTTCATATATATGTGCATGAAAATTTTTATATTTTAATAAATATTAAATTTGAAAAATAAAAAAATTAAACCTCCCCCACAAATATACGATCGATACATTAAAGATATAAACTTCATAATATTGTAAAAATTACTGATCTTTTTGATAGCATAGCATAGTGAAAATATCCTCTTGCAATGACTGTTCCATATTTCACAAAAGATTAATTATATTTCAAATATTAAAATAAAAGAACAAAAGAACAACTACCATAATAAAAGAACAACTACCATAATAAGTTTTGTTTAACTTTGTATTTTTTTTACATAAACTCATATGTTGTACTATTAAATCCACACATAAATATGAACATATATAATTGCCTCAGATGTATAAACTAAATATTAATATGAGACATAAAATAAAATTCAAACTCATGAATTTTTCAAATAAAATTATGCTTGTACTAGTGATTAGAAGATTGAAAATGATATCCAATTCTGAATAAGCCTTTTATCAATTTAGTAAAAACATGTTAAGAATGAAATTCCATTTTCAACCTCCAAATCATTAGATCAAATGTGATCCAATAAAGTCAGTAACTAAAGCTAACTTCTAATAAGAGGTTTGAATTTTTTTTTTATCCATACTCACTCATATGTATTGTAATATTTTTATAAGGTATAATATTTTAAATTTTAAATAAAAATTAATAGTGATAATATTATTGCAGTAATTTCAAGTTAATAAGTTAACCATGTGTATGCAATACATTACCTTAAATTTTGTTGCATAAGAAAATTTATCTAGTAGTATGAACATTTGAGTAATTTAATTCAAGGTTTAAAATATTTTTGTTATTCAAAAAACATAATCAGAAGAAGAAGAATCATCTTTTTATTCTTATTTTTTAATAAAGATTTTGCATTCTCTTTTTTTTTTCTGGCAAATTTTAACATTTCTGAGCAAAAATAAACTGATGAACTAATACTATAGAATTTTTAGGCCTTCAAATTTTTTAGGGCTTAAAATAAAGGGAAAACTAAGCTTACGCCTATTTGAAGCAAATTAATTATATTCATATATCCTTTTACATTTTATGCCTTCTAGTATTAAAATTTGTGCATTAATGTTATGTTGATATCAGCAGCATAAATATACGTAAATTTTACCATCACCATAAAAATATAGACGTTATTTTTGAAAAAAACCTCGTCTAAAAAATTAAGCCCCATGAACAGAAGATACTAGATATGAAAAAAAGAAAAAAGAAAAGAAAAAAAGAAAAACGACTAATAATGAAAAACAAATGATAGTATATATATACGATAAAAGTAACAAATATAAGATAAATAATGACAACACAGGACATAAAGACACGACTACTCCTTCTAACCTACCATATTACAAGGCTATCCATCCATCAATCTTTATTAAACCTATTAGTTTTCTACTCTAATACGCGACCTGCACTCCTTTCTATCTAAATTGGTGTCTTTGATGAGATAAAGTTTCGTCATATATATCTTGTCTGATCACCTCACTCAATATTTCTTTGGGCTGTCTCTATCTCGCGTAACCTTAAATCCAAAACCCTTTGCACCTCCTGACAGAAGCATCAATACTTTTTCTTTGCACATATCTAAATCATTGCAATCTTGCTTCCTTCATCAGTCACAAAGGTCACCTCTAATTTCTTTCGAATAATCACATTTCAAATTTTATCACTCTTAATATATTCATACATCTATCTTATACATTCTAAATACTGTATTTGTCAATTTAGAATTAAAATAAAAACTATGTCATTACTGAGGAGGTAATACTTATTCAACATTTTGTACTACTAATAAATAGTTAAACCGAACGGGGTCTAAGCATCATTCTCAAGATAATGACACAACAGAAATAACAAAAGGCTTATCTAAATTTTGTGGCAGAGGAAGAGCACAGATTCCAAATTAATGGGATTCGCGTGAGCAGAACGCGCGTGGAGTTATTTCTACCTTTCCTTGTCAATTTCTAGCTGTATAACTCATTGAAAATTGTACTGAAAAAAGAAATAAAAAAAGCAACTCATTGAAAATTGTGGCTAACATTTCAATCACTTCACCCTGACCACAAATTAAAAAGGAAAAAAAAAAAGAAAAGAAAAAGAGCAGCTTAGCCTTCCTATGGAAAGTAATACTCCATTTTTTAGAAAGACAAAAAAATAGTGAAACCCATTAATCCATGAATTATAAAAATGAAATTATTTAATATTATATTTGATATAAATTTTAGGTCCATATATAACTAATTTATGAATTAATTAATACACTTTACATAATATTAGTTAATACTTTCCATTTAATACAGGAGATTAAATAGGTAAAGACAAATATTCCTCCAATATTTTTTTATTTTTTCTGTTTTATATTTATAATTTTGTACTAGTAAATTTATTAATAAGTTAGCCTATAAATTTTATATATTTGTGGGTTCATAGTCATATAATATAAAAAATTAATAAATTTATCATATCAAATTTTTAAATTTTATTTATTTGTGGTTTTATATTTAAATTTTTTCATAATTAACTTAGTTGAGTGATTTTATTGATACAAAATAAAGTCCAATAATGTTAAATATAATCTCAAAGTTGAGTGATCTTGTAATATATAAACACTATATTAAAACTAGAATTTTTAAATTTTTTATGTATAAATATAGATTGTCTATTTTACAATTGTTTACCATCTTTTCTCTATTAATAATAGATGATCTATCTTTATTAAATTAAAGATTGACATTTTATTAATGATGAATTTATTAAGATTACAATTATTTATTCTCAAATAATTTAAGTGAGAAAATAGTAAACATAATGACATAATTATTATTTTTCTAACTAGTTAGAAATCACAAAAAAATCTATTTTGATTTAATTACATAAATAGAAAATTTCATAATAGTTAAAGGGCATAATTGGAAAGAATTTTTTTAAAGATTTTAAATCAAACACAAAATTAAATAAAAAATAATAAATTAAGGAATAAAAATAATTTTAACATTACTAATTTTTGTATTACTAATTCTTATATTATTTATTTTTGTACCAAATGATCCGCGAAGAGTAATGATATAAAAAGAAATATTTTAGTGGATGTGAGTGTTTTACGCTATGCTTTCCACGTTGTCCTTCATTATCTCCATTTCTTTTATTTGATGATGTCTAATTAATATTGAGTTTAACCATTAATTTGACTTAGTATAGTACGGATGATAAAAATAATTACGAGTAATATAAAAATGGTGACTGAAAGAGGAATTTGAATTTTGAAAGTTTCACCGATATAAATTAGTGTTAAATATTTTAAAATTTTTTAAAATAGAAAAGATAAATTGTGAAAATGAAATCTTTTCTATAATTTTCTGATAAAGTGGATTTGATGAACTAGGGTCATTTAGTTAGAATTATACAAATACTATTAGTAATATATGAATTAGTTATAAAAGAATTTATATGTTATATGAAAATTAATTATGTAAAATTTTTAATTATTCATAAATAGACTATTTTATTTTCTGTTTAGTTTAAAATAATATATAAAACTTCTTATTAGGTATATAGAATTTTAAATTACAAATCATACACTGTATTAATTTTATACATAAGTGTCTTGCCTCCTAATTACTATCAAACTTGATACTATATACTTATATAAGATTTAATACATGTATAATTCACTATCAAAATCAGCTATCAAACAACTCACATTCGCACAAATATCCTTATTTCGGAGTGGTCTTTGATTTTTATTTCCCTCTCAAAATTGTTGGCTTTAATTTTTACCTTTAAACTCTTAAGTAAAAAAAGTTGAAAATACTCTTAATATCAAAAAAAATCACAGCGCAAAAAAAAAAAAGGTATAAGCTTAGCGGCCCAAGTTATGCCCTAATTAAGAGAAATAATAGGCATAAGTTCAATTGAACAAGTTATGTTTAAGGCATAAGTTTAATGACTCAAGTTATGTCTCATCGTGACATCAGATCAAGGATACAAGTTATGCCCCGAGGCTAGAGTAAGCATGCTCAAGGCATAAATGTAGTAACACAAATTGTGTACGAAGACAAAGAAATTAAGCTTAAAGCACAATTTACGCCCCAAGGTAAGAAATCTAGTGGCCCAAAGTTGTGATATGACATAAGTTTTGTATCACAAATTGTGTCGAAAGGCATTCACCAACCCATAATTAGACAATTTGACATAATTATCTGATACAACAACATGATAGTAAATTGGTACGTACGTCGTTCTCAAGAAAGTAATAATGCAGATAAACATTGAAACATTGTGCATTACTAACGTTTGTCGCAACCCATTTAACACAATATATGTCCAAGATTCTTCCTTCCTCCAGTGGCTTTGGGATTGAACATAAATGATCTAATGGCATTAAGAACTAAAAGCAAAATGGTCACCTGGTCTGTATTGCGCTGAATTTGAAGCATCTTGTGTGTGTACACTACATCCTCGTTATCCCAACTCTGTCAGAATGCACCTCGCCTGCAAAACCTGAATTTCCTTATACCAACAACAACAACAATAACAACATTACCTCAATGCCTCAAAGGCTCTGGCCCATTGCGGGGTAAGAGGGTTGGATGTACGCAGCCTGACCCCTATGTTTAAAAACATAGCGCGACTGTTTCCAGATGACCCATGATGAGCGTCGAAAGTTGCATTGACTAACTGCTACTTTACAATTGAAAGAAGTGCAGACAGTTTAAAAAGTCATTTTGCTTTATTCCATCAAACCCCAAAACTAAAAAATAGTGAATCTTTGGCTCTATCCTTATACCAATTTAAGTTATAACTGTACACGCATGGTAATTAGAAACATTTATTAGAGACAAACTAGTTAAGAACATACACTATACTGGCAAATCATCCGAAGCCAGGAAGGAATCGCAAGTCATGATCCAAAACAGAGGTTACAAAGGGAGAGAAGTGTACAAATTAGTACACTTGAAATAGCAGATACATGCGTAATGTTGAAAAAATGAACAGTATTCAAAGCATAAAAACTACACCTTGCTTATGATTGATTAGCATATGGTCCAGCTTTGTTTACCCATAAGAGTGACTGAATCATTTTCTTGATACTGCAACAAACAACAGAAAGTCGTGCATCAATTAGATATTCCATAAACAAGATTTTTGAAAGTTCTATGCATATAGATGATATTAATTGGTGTTTGGACAAACTTAAAAATAATTTATTAGACTAAAAATTATATCAAGATTCATCATAGCGAGTGGGTAAAGCTGTGAAACAAGATATATGGAACCAATAACTCTATAATGCATAAGCCAAAGCAAGTCAAGAAATAAAACTAGCTCAAGATCCACAAGGCTCAAGTAGTATCCTTATTAGTCGAAAGGAATTAGTCCCCGCTGGGATTATTCGAAGAACGAATAAGAAAATTATTACTACTATTTAGGTAGGACTGATAAATATGGTTAAAAAAATGTTCATTATTCATTTATTGGGAAAAGGTTAATATATTTTTTTTAACACCAAAGAAAGAAAAGAAGATACTGTATGAGAATTTTACACTGTATTTTGTCTAATGGATATCGGAATTATGGAGACTTTGACTTTTGAGTGATCATACGACTTTGAAATATCCTCAAGAAATAAAGAATACAAAATATTAAAAATATCCTTAAACTTGATATAAATTATTAGTTTCATCTTCAAATTATTGATAATATTAAAAATATTTTTTTATTTGACTAACTGAACTTGAATACTTGTAACAAGAGTAAAATACACCTCTAAATTCTTGTCAAGTTAAAAGGTGATTTTAACACTTGTGATAGCTCAGAGATGCATTTTAATTTAGTCAGAGGTGTTTTTAAGACTGTTAGTAGTTCTAGGATAAAACTAATAACTTGAGCCAAGTTAAGAGATATTTTAATAGTTTTCGCAAAAAATAAGTATCCCGAGTACTATTATAGCAAAACTATTCATTATTTCTTTTGTCTATCTAAATTATTAATACTCCCTCTAGTCTCTTTATATGTTACCTTTTGTGATGATATTTGTATTAAGAAAAAAATAATTTTACTATTTTGTCCTTATTTAATGTACATTAATTATTTGTTTAGTTCTTCTAGTTGATCAAATATATATTTTCAAAACTCATTAATTATGAAGGATAAAATAAAAAGAATAATATTATTTATACATTAATTTTATAAAATAATATATATTAAAGATTATCTATTTATAATAAAAATTACATCTAAAAAGGACGAAGAAAGTAGTATTATAGTAAAATATATTTCTATTGAATTGGCTAAGCATTTGTTCTGAATCAATAACAGATGCATGTGGATTAACTTAACACCAAGTTATATATTAAAATAATAAATAGTTTGAGATATGAAACTAAAAATATGATTATTTAAATTATTTTTAATATTAAATCGAAATGCATTTTTATTAGGAGAATTTTCTTACCAAAACTTTTATTTTTATTTTTGAAAAGAAAAAACCCACAGATTGGGCAAGTCGTCTCGGACTCAAAAGTCAAACTCTTCGCTGACAAAAACTTCCGATCCATTAGTTAGACAAATGAGAGTGGACAAAGAGTTGCCAGTTTCGTCTCACTTTCTCATAGCAAACAGCACTACAAACTCCGAAAACACATACACACACACTAGTTAGCTCATTCCTCTAAACAATTAAGGCGTATTTCGAGGTTCCCTTCTTGTTTTCTGGTGTTTTTCAGACACTGTAAAGCTCAGAGCAATGCTCTCCTCCTTTCAATTCCTCACCATTTTCACTATCTGTTCTTTATTCTTAGCATGCCCAATTCTTGCAAAGGTACAATCTTGAAATCCTTACAAGTAGATAGCTTTTCAAATTTAATCTATCTTGCTTTCTGGGTTTGCTTCTAAATGAAAGTTTATTGAGTATTTGAGTGACACGGGTCTAAATAGAGCATATTCATCACTAAATTCATATAATCAACTCTTAAATTTGTGTGATTGAGGCATCATAAAGTATCTTCTTTTTTTCTTTCATTCTTTGGTGTCGGGGCTTTGACGAGGTCTTTCAAAAACAACCTCGTACATTTTACGTCTCAGGACCTCACTTATGAGATCCTGTGTTGTTGTTGTTGTTTGTTGTCGGGCTGTTACCATTACACCAAAGAAGGGTTCGACTTCGACCCAAGGCTTTATTTCTCTTAAAAGAATCATGATTTTCCTACAAATCTACAATAATGGAATATTTTGGACAATATTCATCTGCCCTATCCAAATAGCAGTAACATTTTTCTTGTTCGTTCTTCGAATAATGCTAGTAGAGACTAATGTCTTTCGGCTAATAAAGATACTACTCGAGCTGTACTTTGTAATTTTGAACTTGCTTGGCTTATGCATTATAGAATTATTGGTTCCTGCATAGTGTATGAGTGCAACCGCCGTGCTGGTACACAATGCCACTGTTTTAAGCACAAGAAAAATTGGGGGTGGGAAGTGGGCAACCAGTTTGGCGATAAAAATTATGCCTTGTTTCACCACTTTCTACACTAACTGTGTTGAGTCTTGGTGTGGTTTCTAGAACCTAATGAGTCATTATTGAGTTTGTCTAACCACCAATGTTAATTGTGCATCTAAAACTTGCAAGAATCTTGTTTATGAATTATCTAATTGGTGCACGACTTTCTGCTGTTTGCTGCAGTATCAAGAAAATGATTCAGTCACTTTATGGGTAAACAAAGCTGCAGCATATGCCAATCCACAAGAGACCTACAGTTATTATAGCCTTCCATATTGTCGTCCAGCTGATGGTGATCATAAACGGGGTGGCCTTGGCGAGGTTCTTGGAGGAAATGATCTTATTGATAGCCGAATTGACATAAAGTTTAAGAGTATGTTCTTCAACTTTTCACCATATTGTTTTTATGCTTTGAAACACTTCTTTTTACTATTATCCATCTTCTTTCAACAGGAGATGTGGAGAAAAGATCTATTTGTGAACTTAAATTGGATGCGTCAAAAATAGCACAGTTTAAGTATGCAATTGACAACTCATATTGGTTTGAATTTTTTATGGGTACAGTGTTTCATGACATCTCTATGATACTGTCAATTCTTTTCAATATTTATGCGTATATCTGCTATTTAAAGTGTACTAATTTCTACACTTTTTCCCTTTTGTAACATATGTTTTGGATCATGACTTGTGATCTTCCTTGCTTCAGATGATTTGCCAATGTGGGGTATGTTCTTAATTGGTTTGTCTGTAAATGTTTCTGATTACCATATACAGTTATAACATAAGTGATAGATAACTCACTTGGTATAAGGGAAATTCAGGTTTCGTGGGTGATTTGTATTCTGACAGAGTTGGAGGTAACAAGCATGTAGTGTACACACACAAGACGCTTCAAATTCAGTACAATAGAGACCAGGTGGCCATTTGTTTTTAGTTCGTGATGCATTGTGGCATATCAATGATCTGCAACTTAGTGTTGATAATCTGACTATACTCTCACTCCATTAGATCATTTCTATCTACATGAGTCAAGAGATCCCAAAGCCATTGGAGGAAGGAAGGACCTTGGACATGACATATTCTGTTAAATGGCTCCCTACAAACATCAGTTATGAAGATCGTTTCAATGTTTACCTGAATTACTACTTTTTTGAGAACGAGGTACATACCAATCTGTTATCCTATTATATTAGGTTCTTTAGTGGAAGCTTTTAGTGGGAGTATGATTATGCTTTATCAACATTTAGAATTCATTGACACTGTTTATTGATGATATGCTAGTATATGGTACCATAGATAATCCAAACCCAGCACTTGCTTACTTTCATAATGACTTTTTTATGGAAGAAAAACAAAGTTACTGCAGTTTTATGCTCTGTCAACCTGTGGATCTTATGGGGGTCCAGACCACAAGAAGTAGCTGCTTTCTGAACTGAAATTGTGACTAGTGGAGAAATCTTTGTTTCCTTCTATTCTAAACTTGTAAGGACTTTAGTCGAGATTGAGGAGTAGAAGTAGTTGTTATAGGAGATACTTTTGGCCTCAAAAAGTGTTTCTGCAGATAACTGCCATGCACAACTTCCTTGCGGCTTTCTACAGGGAAAAATGTGTTTTTAAAATTCAGTTATCTTTCTGGTTCTCGTTGGAAAATTACACTGCACGTGTAATGTCTATTCATTTATTTATGTAGAAATATGAAGTTTTGAGTACCCTTAACACAATATGAACTGCAGCTCAGTGGCCGAAGAGCTTAATGTGTTCCTCTTGTTGTGGGTTTGACTCTCACTAGAGACATTCTTTTTACCTTTTTGAATCCCCTTGAGAAGGTTTTGGTTGCGCCCCTGTGACCCGACTCCTAAAATGCCTTATTCCTTTTGCAGATTCATTGGTTCTCTATTTTCAATTCTATCATGATGGTAATTTTCCTCACTGGGTTAGTGTCTATGATTTTGATGCGCACTCTTCGCAATGATTATGCAAAATATGCTCGTGAAAATGATGATATGGAGACTCTGGTAAAGCTGTTTCTTTCAATTTATTATTGGCATGAACCTGTGTCCCATGGCATATCCTTATCGGAAAATAACTAATTTGGGGTGTTTGGTTTATTGAATTCTTGCATAGGAAAGGGATGTAATTGAAGAGACTGGTTGGAAACTTGTCCATGGTGACGTCTTCCGACCTCCACAAAATCTAGTTCTGCTTTCAGCAGTTGTTGGAACTGGTGCTCAGCTTGCAATACTTGTTCTCCTTGTCATTATATCAGCCTACATTCAAAAGATGTACATGAGGTATGTTTGCAACCTGTACTGATCATTATACATACCAGATGTGAAAATTGATGTTCATTGACCCATCAGGTTTCAGCACCCAACAACCAACTGATCTGCATCCCTCTTAGCTTATCTGTATCAGTCCCACTATGTGTTCTTTGTAATTAATTATTTGAATACCAACTACTACATAGATACCCAATTGTGTCAAACTGTCCAGGTGTGTCCTATTTTCTGATTATATGATCAGCATTACTGCATTTATAATGCTTCTCATACTTTTCTAAATTATATGGCTTAGGAGAGGAGCAGTTATTACAAGTTTTATTATATATTATGCTCTTACATCATTCATCTCTGGATATGTGAGTGGTGGACTGTACTCTCGTAACGCTGGTATGTGCTCCTCTCCCTGTTGTATCATTAGTTGTCTTCTTGTGTAGAAGTAGGTTATCATGATCAAGTTTGCCTGTGTAGCTGATAGTTCATTTACCCATTGAAGTCTTTTTTTCCCCTTTGAATCTTTTCAGGTGAAAATTGGATGAAGTCAATGGTCCTTACAGCATCACTTTTCCCCTTTTTGTGCTTTGGGATAGGATTCATTCTAAACACTATTGCTATATATTATGGATCCATAGCTGCTATTCCAGTTGGCACCATTGTAGTTGTTTTTGTTATTTGGGCTTTTATCTCGTTGCCTCTGTCCCTCCTTGGTACTGTTGTCGGAAGAAACTGGAGTGGTACACCAAACAATCCATGCCATGTTAAGAATATCCCTCGTCCTATCCCTGAGAAGAAATGGTACCTTAGACCATCTGTAATTTCTCTGGTGGGGGGTCTTCTGCCCTTTGCGAGCATTTTTATTGAGATGTATTTCGTCTTCGCTTCCTTCTGGACCTACATGGTAATTACTCTTTTTTTTGTATATAATAAAACATATCTTGAGATACTTCTTATGCTGTTTGTTCCTGGCATTTTTTAAGCAATATTTTAGACTCTTTTTAGCTGGAAGCATGAAGAAGTGTCAATAGATGCATTATGAATAATCATTTAGTTTGATTCTTTAGTAGTAGATGCTTTATCGTCACCTTCTTCTAATTTCTCCTTCTTTAGTAATTCGGGGTCCATAAGTGAAAAATTTTCTTGTTTCTAACTTAGCCTCTTTTCCAGATGATAAACTGAAAAGGTAATGATATTGGCTTGAATATCAGTTTTAGTGAGAGTTAAGACACATTTAAGGCATGTTAAGGACAAATATATATTGATCTACCAGTGAAAAGAAATCTAGTGTGTTTAATGTCCTAGAATCCTAATAAAGTCTTGTCGCCTTTCGCCTTCCAAAACACTGAGCCAGATATTGTCTTGTGATTAACTCAATCATTATATGTAGCCCAATTCAGATGAAGACTGTTTTATGTCATTGTCAATTACTACTCTCTTGTCGGTTATGCATGGATGTGCATAATATTTACTGTACATTGCTGGAGACTCAGCTGAGTTTATCTACTTATATTTCTGCAGTGTAGCTATTATTTGGCTGAAAAGTCTTTCAGTTTGTAATTCCACTAACTACGTTTTTAACAATATTCTTGACAGGTGCACTACTATGTGTATGGATTCATGCTCCTTGTATTCATTGTTCTGATCATTGTCACTGTTTGTGTGACAATTGTGGGAACATACTATTTGCTGAACGCGGAGAACTATAATTGGCAATGGACTTCATTCTTCTCAGCTGCCTCCACTGCTCTATATGTCTACCTATATGCTATATATTACTATCATGCCAAGACTAGGATGTCTGGTCTCTTCCAGACAAGCTTTTACTTTGGCTACACTCTTATGTTCTGTCTTGGTGTCAGTATCCTCTGTGGTAAGCTCTCTCAGTTTCATTTGCACTGTGCTAGATTTGTATATTAAGATCATACATCCATCTGTAAATATTCTTTCCTTTGACTCATTTCCCTGTCATTAACTCGATCAGTTGTTTCTTGGTTGATGTTCTGGCAACTCCAGGTGCTGTAGGGTATCTCGGCTCTAATTTGTTCGTCAGGAGGATTTTCAGAAATATCAAATGTGATTAAGTGCATGACGATGCACAATTACTCATCTGTTGAGAGCGAAGACATGCTCATGCAGTCATGCTCGACCTTATGTGAATGAACATGAGATAAAGCTACATTTTACATGGACTAGAACTAGCATTGTATCCTTGGATACATTGATTTCATGAAGCTATATGTAACATGGATAACTTGAAAGACCCTTTGTAGAATTTTTTTCCTTTTTGTATTCTATATTATGTGGTCTGTACAAATTTCCTGCACACATATTGCCTTATTGAAAGTCTATTCGATGCTTCCTTTGGAAATGAAACTTTTGATTTTGTTCTTTGTTTTGAAGTTCTTTTTCCTCTTGGCAAACAAAAACACTGCTTATATAAGTTTTTCAAAGCATAGTTAGTTGGTCCCAAGCCTACAAAAAAGGTCACAAATCTGCAACCATAGGTTAGAATGTTAAATTATTATTAAAAAAATATAAAAGTATTTATAACTTATATTTTAAACTAACTAAAAGAAATGTCATATCAATTGAGAAAGTATATATAGCATTATTCATAGTTATTATCAATAAAATAATATAGAAAATTTGTCATCCCTAGACGCATGTGACTTTTGTAGATATTTTTTTTTTCAAACTGTTACTGATCAATTAAAATCATGTAAAAATCTGTTTTAACAAAAAATATTTTTAAACAATAATTACTAGTAAATATAAGTTATTTATAATATTTATTAGCCTAGAATTTTTTTTTTAAAATGTAACATATTCTCATGAAATAGAGACTATAAAATAAATAAATTATTCTATTAAATATATAGATATAGATTAATATATTATTCAACTTTAAATTGATATATAAATGAATTGAATTGATATTTTATTTATACAGTAAAGAAGTTGTTGTGAGACGTAAGGCTTTTCATATACTATCTGCTTAAGCCATTTATAAATTATTTGCTTGATCACAAGCTTAAGAAAGCTACTTGTAAGTGACCTGCATGATTTCAAACATATCCAAAAAATAAAATAAAATTATATAATAGACATTACAATATAATATATTTGTAAAGATTTTCTCAGTTTTTTTTAAATGGATAATGTAACTCTTTAGAAATCTTACTAGAAAAAATTTAGTGGAAAAATTTTGAGTAAAAAAGTTAGAGTAACGTATCTAGTACTATATATTGCTAGTTGCTTTAAACACCCAACTCCCAAATAGCTCAAGTCGATAAGTAACAAGTAGTTTAAGTAAACAATTTACAACCACTTCTTAAAAAGTCTCACAATAATTTCTTTCCAATTTATTTGAATATCAATTTGAAGTTGCATAATATATTCATCTCTCTACATACTTTTTCTTGTGTGTTTACTTAATAATAAAACGCATGTGAAAGAGTTATTCGAACATGATAAGATCACATGTCATAATAAAATATGAAATTTGTTAATGTGAAATTCATACCACGAATGATTGAATTGATTTTTTATTTATAAAAGAAAATAAATTATTGTGAAGCTTTCCAAAAAATAGTTACCAGACTTTTTAGAAGCTACCTCAAGACTTACTTTTGAACAAGTCATTTTATTACATAATTAAAATATTTTATCAAATCTCTCTTCTATTAGTTTATTATTAAATCTTATTTTTAATCATGAGTAAATTATTTTTATCAAAAACAAAAATTTTCACTTTCCGAGGAAACCGCCAAACAGTTAAAATATTTAGTCCATTTTTGACAAACTAAACGACAAGAGTTTCTATGTTACGCCGTATCATATTTCTGATGGAACCACTCAACTTCAGCTCATTCTGTGGTGTCCAGTCTTGGTTGTCCCCATGGCCAACGGAGTCACCATCTCCGACGCCGAAACCCCCTTACTCGGCGACGTCGTTGAAGGCTCCGTTGACTATAAGGGTCGTCCGGCGACCCGATCCAGATCTGGTGGGTGGAGATCCGCATCTTTTATCATAGGTAATCCTTGTCTATGATTTTGGAATACTGCTAAAAATTTTCCATGTGTCGTCTTCAAAATTCGATATTTTTCCGATATGTCAATTATTTTCAGATCTTTCTGCAATTTTAGCTTCTGGGATGTCTTAAAAAACTGTTTTTTTTTTCGTTTTAAGTATTATCATTGATATTGGATCTTTCTGCAAGCTGGGTTGTCTTGAGAATATGATGTTTGTTTCATCTATTCTAAGGATATTCTATTTTTTCTGCAATTTTAGGTGATGGGTTGTCTTAAATTTTGATTCTTTTTCCTCTATTGTTACAACAACATACCTGGTGTGGAATCACGCAAGTGGAGTATGGTGTGGATAGATTATTATATAGACACTATAGAGGTAGAGATGCTATTTTTGAAAATCCTCGATTCAAGTGTAGCAAATTTAAGTGCAAAGAGTAATAGAGCAGTTAGGGAAAAACATAGCAACTAACAAAGGAAGCAGTGCAGATCTTGCAAGAAAGGAACAAGAAAAGCAAAATAGTGCCACAATCAAAGCACACTAAATAACAGACTACAATATTACAGCTTGTACGACAGCAAACACCTAAAACTCCTTTGCATGTTTTGTCCTAATACGCGTCCTCCACACCCTCCCATCCATGGTCATGTCTTCGCTAACTTGAAGTTGAGCCATGTCTTATCTAATCACTTTTCCCCAATACTTCTCCAGTGTACCTCTACGTCTTCTTGTACCTACTATAACCAACCTCTCATACCTCTTCACTGGGCATCTATGCATCTCCTCTTCATGCGTCCATCTCACTTCCCGCATTTTCACCACTATAGATGCCACTCCCACCTTTTTCTCTACTATTGTTGAATTTTCAAATCTTTCTGCCCTTTTTGCTGCTTGTTGTTTTAACAACTGATTTTTGCCTATTATTTATGGATTTGCAATTCTTTCTGCAATTTTAATATCTCTATTTTCTTCAAATGGAGCGAGATGAATACTAATATTGCCTGTACTTGACCTCAGCTGATTGGGAATTGAGGCATTATGAATTATTGTTATGATAATATTTGTTGCTGATTTGCAAATCTATCTCCAATTTTAGCAGCTGGATTGTCTTAAAAGCTGATCTCATCTCACATTCGCTGATTTTGAAAATTTATCTACAATTTTGGCTGCTGGATTTGAAACTTGATTATTTTCTTCCGTCTTATAGGGGTAGAGGTTGCAGAAAGATTTGCATATTATGGGATAGGTTCGAACCTAATCAGCTACCTAACGGGTCCACTAGGACAGTCAGTTGCGACAGCAGCTGAGAATGTAAATATTTGGAGTGGAACGGCATCACTTCTTCCACTTTTGGGTGCATTTATTGCTGATTCATATTTGGGTCGGTATTGGACCATCATCGTCTCCTCTGTGCTCTACATCCTGGTTAGTACCCATTCAGGCTTTTGATTTGACATGCTTGTACTTTGTTTTTTCCCACTTATGGTACAATAGGTTGTGGAAGTGCTTTGCTGGTAGGATTTGATCCTTGTTGCATAGGCGGATCACAATTTTAAGTCGGTGGTTGTAGGGAGTACTGAACTTATTCCTCTCTTATGACAATGAGAGCACGCAAAGCATAGACACATACATACACAGTTGAGGCGGAAGTAGTGGGTTTGCCAACACGACCTGTGTATGTAATGAATTCGCCTATGCCTCTTGTGACTTGGTTGAAATAAAAGTTGCGTTAAATGGTCAAAAACACACTTATAGGATTTTTCGAGTTTCATGCTGAACTATCAGGTTTATGAGTTTTCTACCTGAACTATCACCGACTATTTATCAAAGCACACCTCAACTATTATTTGTTTCCTTTTCCTACCTAAAACGCCATCCTTTTGGTAGGAAAAGGGAACAATTGATAGTTGATTTGTGTTTTGATAAATAGTTGGTGATAGATTTGGTAGGAAACTCGCACACCTGATAGTTCAGTATGTAACTCGAAAATTGGAATACTTTAGGTGTGTTTTTGACCTTTCGCTCATGAAAAAATGTTCTTAGTAAATTAGGATTAAAAAAGGCTAGTAAAAGATTGAGCTTTTTAGGGCCTATATCCCGTTTGCATATCTGGACATTGGTAGTTGATTATTGTTTGACATTTAATTGAATGGTTATGCATTTGTACTCAGTAGAAGTGAGATTAGGTTGTTTTGATTCATTTGGTTAATGATGACCGCACTTTAGTAAATTGCCTGGTTCTCTTTAGAGAAACATTATGAACAAGTTGCTTGCTGTGCCAAACATCACTTAGAGATATTTATTATTGAAGAGTATATGAATAAATGCATAGACCCTTATGGTCGGGCACTTCCTTGGGCCCTGCACATAGCGGGAGCTTTAGTGCACCGGACTTGCCCAAGAATTATATGTGCTTGGTATTGCAAAGTCATACGTGGTTTGGTTCTCATGCATCTTCATTGATGCCGTATTATTAGGAAGGCAAACAATATACTATCCTGCATGTGTAACATCGTTGACATTGTCTCTACTTGAAAGAGTAAATTCCTCAGTTTGGGTCTTGTACTGTTGCAGCCTGTAACTTAGCCTTATCTCCCATTGTTAGATATCTAGATAATACATGAAAGCAAGTATTAGCTATGTGAGGATGAAGAAATTGGGGAAGTGCATAGCATCTAACACAAGTAGCATAAAAGTGTGAACTTTGTGCATCCAAGGTAGTGTGGCCTAGTGGTCAATAAGGTGGACGTAAACCTTGGAGACCAGGGTTCAAATCCCATCTTTGACAAAAATAAACTAGGGTATTTATTGCCAAGCCCCTGTGATGGTGGGACGTTGCAATACCTGGCAGAATAGTTGAGGTGCGAGCTCAGACGCTACAATTATCAAATAAGAAAACAGTGCACTTCATGCTATAGGGTTTCCCCCTTATTGTGATAAAAAAAGAAAAGAGGGAGGGGGGGGGGGGGCAATCGTCTACCTGTTTTATTGATAAGGTATGATTATTCTAATACCTTATCAAAAGTTTGACCTACAAATGTGAAACAGACCTGCAAAAGTTTGACTGTGACTATGGTCCTCTGAAATTTGAATTTGATGTTCTAAAGTTGGCTCTTTAGAACCAGCATGTCTGTTAGAGCGGATAGACTCTTAGGCTATTGCTACCTCTTGACCCACAATGCTCTTCTCCAAGGGGTCATTTGGTTTAAAGGAATTAATAATGCAAGGATTGTAATGTGAGGATGAGTAATGCACAAATTGTAATGCAAGGATCAATCATGTAGATTGTAAAACATGAGTTATTTTGGTCATTTTAGTTTATTTATTTCATTTATCACTAATCCCTGTATTCTTATTTCACTTCCTATCCTGCGTAAAATAATATATGATGTAATACATGGATTTAACCCTCAAGGGTTGGCCTTTTAAGACTTGAGCCTTGGGGTTTGCTCCCTTTCAAGGTCTCAAGATCGAAACTCACTGGGTGCAAACAATTTCTGAGGGCCATCGGACTGGGTAAAACCTGAATTAACCGTGGTGCACTTGCGGGAAACTCCTTGCCGAGGGCCTATGCACTCCCGGGATTAGTCGGGGCTCTAAGAGACTTGGACACCCTGTGCAAATAAAAAAAAAAAAATACATGGATTCATGCCTAACTTATGCATGCATTATTTATTTTAGCAACAAAAATGACAACCAAACAGTGTGTGTAGTTATGCTGAGTTTTATCTAAAGTATAAAAAAATGTAACCAAATATTTTATTGCTTATGCTGAATTAGTGAATTTTATTCTGGTATTTTCACCCCTAATACTTGAAACCAGATGAGCACTTAGAGTATGGATCCTTCTGTAAGTTCCTAAAATAGCAAGCAACCTCTCTTCACCATAGTGAGAATGATAAAAACCATAGTCTCTGTACTATTGCCTGATTCGTTTAGGAATAAGAAAATTGTCTAGGTGAAATTTTTTAAGGAGAAAGCCATAATGATGGCATGATTCATGAACAAGTATGCCTCTCATTATTGACTGAAAGTACTGTCTTCTTTATGCTTTAGCAAAAATGAATTAGCAAGTAAAACATTTTTTGTTTGTTGAACTGCAGGGACTTGGCTTCTTGATGCTTTCAACTGTGCTCCCTTTCAGTCATTCTGACTGCCAAGATACTGTAACATGTTCTCCTCCCAAGTTCCAAATTATTTTCTTCTTCTTTTCTTTGTATCTAGTAGCTATTGGACAGGGAGGGCACAAGCCTTGTGTACAAGCTTTTGGAGCGGACCAGTTTGATGCTCATGACCCAGAGGAAAATAAAGCTAAAAGCTCATTCTTCAATTGGTGGTATTTTGGAATGTGTGGTGGGGTGCTTATTACCCTCACTATATTGAACTACATTCAAGATAACCTTAGCTGGGGTCTGGGATTTGGAATTCCCTGTATTGTCATGGGTGTAGCACTTATTGTTTTCTTGCTTGGAAGCTTCACTTATCGGTTTAGCCAAAGCAGTGATGAAAAAAACCCATTTGTTAGAATTGGTAATGTGTTCATTAATGCAGCTAGGAATTGGCAAACATCAGCTTCAGCTGTATCAGTGGAACAAGAAGTTCAGGGTATTCTGCCTCATGAAGGTTCTGACCAATTCAAGTGAGTATATTTTCCTTGATTTTTATAACTGGATGAATACGAGCCTGTTTGGCCAAGCTGTTGGGAGGCCAAAGCACTATTTTGGAAAATTGAGGTGTTTGGCTAATTAGTAAAACTGATTTTAAATAGAAGCAACATCAGTTTTTGTGAAGCTAAAAATTTTGCTTAAAAAATACCAGAAGCGAAAAATTACTTTTTTCAAGACAAATATATCCCTCATTAATTAATTAGCATATCTTGTCCAAAAAAATGTTTGTTTTTCTTTTGCCCTTAAAGCAACCTAATTACTCTTTTCGTATTTATAAGAGTGACAGTGTTATATTTCTTGATCTTTTAGTATATTTAAATCATCATGTTAATATTATATCAATATTTAATATTTTCTTTTATTTATCTATGTATTATATTGATTAAAAATTTTAATATGTACTATTTAATTTTAATTAAATAAAAGCAAAAAATTTAATTAAAGTCTCTCATAATAGATATTTAAAATAATTTTACTTTATAAAATAATCTTTAAAGGTGCATGATACTTATTGTTCTTTATAATTTCTCTCGGAGGCACTTTTTAGAAAAGATTAGCCAAAGAGAATTTGCTTATTGGAAGCACTTTTCAAATGAATTAGCCAAACACAAATTTTTTTTTCAGAACTTTTCTGAAAAGCTATTTTAATAAAAATGCTTCTCAAAATAATTTTTAGCTGCTTGGTCAAACAAGCTCTAAGAGGAGTTGATTTTTTCTGCTGCGTTTGATACTTTAATGGAAAAATACTACAGTTCTGTCACAGGTTAGGATAGCAGAAGTGTTTCTGGAATGGGCTCTAATGTGGTTTGATTTGTTAAGAATTAAAATGTTTTAGGAACTGGCTTCAAAGAGTTAATGACCGCGTAATATTCAGCTTTCTATTGAAAGTAAAAGCCCAATGCACGTGCGGACACTCAGATTTATTATGTATGGGATATTGCTAGCCGTTTAAATGAAATATGCTAGCCATTTAAATATATATTTTGTATAAGCCTTTCTCCTTTCTACCTTCAAGAAGGATAAGGTTGTGTATTCACCACTCTCCCTAGACCCTGTTTGTGGGATATTACTGGTATATTGTTGTTGTATATAAAGTCATTTTTTATCAAGTGTATTTAAAGACATCTCATTATTCAACATAGGTTCCTCAACAAGGCGTTGCTTGCACCCGATGGTTCCAAGGAAAATAGGAAAATTTGTACTATCAGCGAGGTTGAGGAGGCTAAGGCTATTCTTAGGTTGATTCCAATATGGACGTCGTGTTTGGTATATGCTATTGTGTTTTCACAGTCGTCCACTTTATTCACCAAGCAAGGTGCTACTTTGGAAAGATCTCTTGGTTCACATTTTGTAGTACCAGCTGCCTCATTACAATCTTTCATTAGCCTCTCTGTTGTCATTTTTATCCCTATATATGACCGTATTTTGGTTCCTGTTGCAAGAGTTGGAACTAGGAAGCCATCAGGCATAACAATGCTCCAAAGAATTGGAACTGGGATTTTCTTGTCTATACTATCAATGGTGATTGCAGCTATAATCGAGAAGAAACGTCTCCAAATTGCTTTAGAACATGGGCTGGTCGACATGCCAAAGGCAACAGTTCCCATGAGCATTTGCTGGTTAATACCCCAGTATATACTATTTGGTATTTCCGATGTATTCACTATGGTTGGTCTGCAGGAGTTCTTCTACGATCAGGTCCCAGTCGAGTTGAAAAGTATAGGTCTTTCTCTCTACCTCAGCATCTTTGGCATAGGGAGCTTCTTGAGCAGTTTCCTTATCTCTGTTACTGAGAACATCACTGGGAAAGATGGTCAGACCAGCTGGTTCTCGGACAACTTGAATCGGGCACATCTGGATTACTTCTATTGGGTTCTTGCTGCACTTAGTACTATCGGATTCACAGCTTACTTGTATTTTTCAAGATCTTATATATACAATAAGTCAAGTTCTCTCTAAGATGTATGGTGTACTTCTGTAGGATACTTTTAGCACGTAGAAATCGATGGTGCAACCGTGTAAAATAAAGGTCTTGTCCGTACTGTATTCTTGTCAAAGAACACCTTGTGCTGGTAGAAGCAATAGATATACATGCACTGCAGGCTGAGGTGCTTGTATCACAAATGTGAGACAGAGTTATGACATTATTTGTTGGTCATGTAATTGTTCGAAAACTAAGTATATGCAGATGTTTCATGTGGTGTGATTGTAGTTTCAGAATACTGTCATCTTAATGTAATTTGTCATCTGATTTTTTCAAGTGAAACAACTCAACTGCGCATTACTTGAGAACAATGAGAGGGTATCCCATTTATAAGTTACAAGAAGAGCATGTATCTAAAATCTGAGAAATAAGACATCAAAAGATCTCAAGCTATGATCAATCTAAAATATTGATTTTAAATACTAATCCAAGTGTCAATGTCTTCACAAGACAACATTCCTTGCGCAAAAACCTAGTAATAAGGTATCAAACAATCACCAAACCAGTTTTTTTTCCTCTAAATGTAAATGAAAGCAGAAAAGCCTTGTTTTCCTTCTTTTTTCATTTTCTTCAATTCTTTTGGAACTTTGATTTAGGAGAGGATAATATATGATGCCTGACAGGATCGTTACTCGTCATGAGTTCTCTTATGACATAAGTGCTCTTGGGTGGGCTGAGCCATTCCATCAAATCTTTGAGAAGGAACTCAATCTCGGTGTGGTGATGGGCTATATTTCTACAAGGCAAAAATTGAAACAGAACCATGGAATAGTGCACCTAAATGTCTTCATCAACGTTGTTTATTGACTGTAAGGTCGATCGAGAGACAAAAGGACCAATTTTATGATTACCATATCTAGTCAAATTCTTCTTTTCAAGCTTCAATGATCAAGGTGCAATAGCTGACTGCACAAAGATAGATATATAGACGGGGGAAGTTTCATCCCAAAATAAAAGAACATGCTTTTACCAATCCATCTCCTATGGCATATACAACTGAAATGTATATTGCATACTTCTAACTAATGTTTCAACTTTATTCAACCGTAAGAACTTGTATGTGAAAGTCATATCATCACATCTGAAGATTTACGCTTCAGAAACCGAACACAAAAGGAACAGAAAGAAACAAAAAAAGTAGAGATATAGACCTTTTAGCATCAAATTTCACATTCTTTTCTTCTTCTTTCTTTTAATATGAACTAACAAACCAGTTTCAGCAATTCCACCATCATGTTATGTTCAAAGTTCAAAAACCGATTTTAGGTTGTAAGGTGCAACGATGTCTGGAGTTCCATTCCACAGTACTTCAGCATATTGTTTGTAGGCCAGCTCAGAGGGATGAAAAGAGTCAAAAAACAAGTTGTCTCTCACATTTTTACACAACTCGTACTTTTTTACTTGTCTCTTCCCTCCACAACTATAAATCCCTCGAAATGGACCAGTCCCACAACAAGCCGTCTTTGATGTCTTAAAACCTAAACAAAGCAGAATTCAAAGTAAATGAAGAGCATAGACACATTCTTTAGATGACAATTAAACATTCTACGTCATATTTTCTTTACATTGTGAGTATAATTGTATTATGATATGAGCATAAATTTGTTGACACAGTGCAGACATGGGATGGAAAGACAGATAAAGAAACAAGCTATAGTACTTACCGCCATATTAACTATGTTAACATAATACAACAGTGCTCGAAGATAATGTTGAGACAAAACATACCATATTTTGTTGGATTATCAATGCTTTCTGAAAATACTTTGAACAAGTTGAATAATGTATAGTTAAATCCAGGCAATGGCTTCTCCAGTTGTTTGAGCATTCCTGGAAGAGCCGAATTATGCATCTTCGCCGTGTTTGTGATCTTCCCTATGGAATTGCTTTTAAGAGCTCTAACATTAGGGAGACGCCATAGGGGAATCATGTTAAGCATGACAAATTTTCTCCCTCCTTCATTGTAAATTCCCTGTAAAGCACAAAGCATTAGTATAGCTACTCTCTGGCCGATAATACAGTACTCTTTTCAAAATGGACTAGCTAATGACAGCGCTCATAACTTGTCCGATACCATACAAGTCTATAATACATACTGCTCAATTTGAATCAAAGACAAAATGCATGAAACTCACAAACATCATTTAGTAAAGCAAATATTACGTCTTAAATAGATAAAATTGGAAAAACTAACTCCAAAGAAATACGAAACAATTGGTTTGTATCAATAGGTTGACTACCTTCAGAACAGATGTCAAATTGCCTATAACCATCTGAAGATACTCTCTCTTAGGATATGAAGAATATGTTGACGAAGGAGCCAAGTAATCATTACCACCAGCACTAAAAATATATACAGCATTGGAGAGGATCTGTTTGGACTCCGTTGCCCCGACCTTCTTCTTCAACAGTTTTGTGACTCTTTTGAAATATTTCAACTGAGTTTTAAGATCTATAACCTGTCAAATGGAATCAATACTTCAGAGGTACATAAACAAATCTTGGTAATACTAAGTAACTTGCACATTTGACATAGAAGGAACTATAGTTACTTCAACAATCTTCCTATCAAGCTAGTTACTCCTCAATTTGTTTGTCGTACTTTTCCTTTTGGTCCCTTTAGAAAACAATATTTCTTTGCAATTATTGTTTATATCACTGACTGATTTGACAATCAAATTCAAAGATGAATAATTACATTAAACTTATTCCGAGGAAATGCCACTTACAAAACCACGATGAGTTTCGACCAAACAACCAGCACCGCCTGATGCAAAGTTTACTCCATGAACAAAATGTTGCTTCCCAATTTCAAAATACGAAGGAATCAACGGCAAATTAGCATATTCAGCTGCGAATACAACAAAAAAATCAAAGTCTCATGCCTCCACAGCAAAATAATAATTCTTGAAGGCCCATTGCAATCAAAGATTTCAAGATTAGTATAGAATCCTATGTAAAAAATGGATTTCTCATTTCCATTTGTGGACTTAATTCCTTTCGCATAACATAGTTGATCAAACACTCCCAAGTTATTTTTCGGTTAAAAAACACTCAAAGAGTATCTTAAAGAATGTTCTAAAGAACTGTAGGCAAATCTAGAATCTTGAATTTATGGTAGAAAGGGAAGTTTACTTAGTGGATTTTTTAAAATGGAAATACTAAATATTGTCGAACGTGTAACTAGAACTCTAGCTCTGCCCGTTTTTGGAAATATTTCTAAATAATTTAAGGTAAATTTTACCAATAAAATCAGGAATGAGACGTCCATCGGAGAACCTGCCCGTAGGATACTTGAAGAATGATTCTCCATACGGCCACCAATTTGCTTGGTACTCTGTCGTGGTGTTAATGTAGTTGTTATTTCCAGGATCGAACAGTGAGTCACCGAACACGAAGAGGGCAGCTTGAGGTCTGCTAATACACACAATTGGGTGAATAAAACAAGCAAAAAAGATAAAGATGCACACGCTTGAGTTCAAAGCCATTGGCCTACTTTAGAAAAAACAAAAATATGCATTACTCTCCTTTTCTTGTAGTCAGGTATACTAGTTGGCTGGGTGGAATGATTGGTATAAATATTATTTTTTAATTGTGAAAATAATTGAGTAGGGGACTGTTCCATTTGTAGTTGAAAAGAGTGTTGCATATATTTCAAAGGGATTCATGTCCTTGTTTTAGGATAGCAGCCAGATAAGAAAGAGGCATCCACAGGAGACAAAAGGATATTAAAAACTCTAATAAAAAAGAAAAGTCTTACTCATTCCACTTTGAATTGTATAATCTTAAATTAAGAGTTGAAT
>JAOTQJ010000096.1:14998766-15022667 GCA_025642045.1 Solanum sejunctum | reverse complement strand
CTTTCTTTCATGGAAGTCTCACTTATTAAGGAAGTATGGCAAAGATAGTTTATTCCTGCAGAGAGGACCTCACCCCAGTACACATAGAAGTACAGTCTACCTGTATTTAACTTTACTGGCTTTCTTATACCTATACTAGGAACCCGAGCCTACCTCTTCTGGTTGAAGTTTTGATGAATCGAGTATTCCCCTCCTGAGCCCAAATTTACCTGCACAGGGAAACATCTCAATAGGCCTAAGGCGGGGGGAAAGCACCACTACAGGGCCGGGGGAAGAAATCGACATGGGGAAGAGTCTGCAACAAAATAAATTGAATAGACAGAGAAGTTCGGTAAGCCTATTGATTCAAGCAAGTCCGACTAATTTAGGCGCCGCCTTCCAGACTTCTAAAAGCGGGTGGTTTTAAGTCCAACGCCCTATTATGGTTATAGAGACAAATGGTCCAATGGGAGCAAGAATTTTCAGGAACATTTGGAACAGTCCATTTTGGAGCAGAAGAGCCATTTTAAGTAGTGTTCGATCGATTACGTATTTGTCAATATTCGATTGATTGGTCTGAGGTTATCCACAAGAAAGATTTGTCTAAATCACTTTGTTTCTTTTTGTCCAAGTCACTTCGTTTCTTTTTGTCCAAGTCACTTCTTTTTTTGTCTAAGTTGCTTTTATTTTTGTCTAACTCACTTCCTTTTTTCTGTGTGAGTTTCGAAAATATCTCCATTCATAGGTCCGAGATCTACATCGATCCATATTTTTCATAGAGAAATCTCTGATCAAGGATAGACCAAGAGCCCCTTTCTATCATATCTAAGGGATTCCTAGGTTCGGGCAGAAGAAGCAATGTCACTCGACCATTATCAAACTAACTGCAATCTTTTTCTGTCCATGACTGTAGGTATTATATTTTTCTTTCAAAAATGACTAAAGAAAGAATCATGGTAACCACGAGCTGACGAAATTAGAAAATATTATCCATGAACATATTGAACAATTAATAATAGAGAAGTAAAGATTTCCAATGCAAGGCAAAAAGCCGATTATCGACGCTCTACTAATAGACCCCCTCCTTTGAACATAGATTCGAACTCCCACTCAGCATGGTTACTGGAGAAGGCTCATATTTCTCGAAAAAGTGATTTGATTGATGTGATTTGGTATGAGATTGATGATCTCAATGAGATTGATATTGCAATCTTTCTTCTTAGAATGTATTGATTTGACCCTATGAGCGGGACCAAGCATGTTGCCACCAGAAGTAGAATCCGTATTTCTTCTAGAAAAACTCGAGATTTTGATTCATAGAACTGGCCATAAAATATATATTCATCCATCTATCAGTTGCGTCTTCTTTACTGAATGAAAGAGGAACTTATTTCATAGGTAACAAGGATAGCAAGAAGGGGTTCAATGAAGGCTGCGATTGAGGTTTTCATTCCAGCTAGCAAGGAAAGGCCTTGTTTGGTCCTGTAGATTTCTATGCTTAGCCTGATAGGAAATAAGATATTCAAGTAAATAATTTTCTAGCAAATAAACAAAAATTGTAAAGGAGCAGGATCCCAAGCGGTGTCTGCTATAATAATAGAATATTCCAAAACATTTGCTTCTGAAAGAATTTGAACTAATTGTGCCATAGTTGAGCGTTTCTGTGCAATCGCTACATAGACACAATAGAGTGTCTCACTCGAAGAGGTGACCCTTGAGTTCAGTTACTTTTGGATGGGCTTAGATTTTGCTATCCCTTTGCACTGTGACTAGGCCCCCTTTTCTCTTCAAGCAAGAGCACGCTCCGAAGCTAACTTCGCTGCTAGTAGCCTCCTGAATGAACTGAATAGCTTCTTTCTGAAATCCTACATTCCCTATTCTTTGTTTGGTGGATGGACAACTGAGAGCTAAGTGAGGACCTTCTTTGAGATGCTCTTTTTGTAAAAGACTCCCTCCTATAGCTTATTGCGCTCGATCTATATCCTGCCTAAAAAACTCAGAAAAAATGCGCACAGACCATAATCGAGATTTGGATCAATGTCCCCATAAGAAAGGAGTATGCCGGCGTGTTTCAACAAGAACACTGAAAAAACATAATTCAGCTCCATGTAAGATATCTAAAGGATAGTTGAGCAATCTACATGATATATTTGCTCACATTCCATCACTCTATAACCAGAATAGGGCTCTGAACTTAAAACCACTTGCTTTTAGAAGTCTGGAAGGCGGTGCCTAAACTATTCAGACTTGCTTGAATCGATAGGCTTAGCGGACTTCTCTGTCTATTCAATTATTTTGTTGTAGACTCTTCCCCATGTCGATTTCTTCCCCTGGCCCTATAGTGGAGCTTGCCCCCTGCCCTAGGCCTATTGAGATCTTTCCCTGTGTAGGTAAATTTGGGCTCAGGAAGGGAATACCCGATTCATCGAAACTTCAACCAGAAGAGATAGGCTCAGGTTCCTGGTATAGGTGTAAGAAAGCTAGTAGAGCTAAATAGAGGTAGACTGTACTTCTATGCATACTAAGTTGAAACTGGAACAACTGGGAAACAGACAGGCGATGTATACACTCAAGTTTTCTGCTACATTCATTAAATTTGTATCAATAACAAAGTTATAAATTACATATACCTTTAAATTAAGTAAACCTTGAACAAATGAAAATATTGATTCCCAAATCGACAATTACTTGTAGAATGAAATCCAAAAGAAGATGTGCATAGTTTTTTGAATCCAAAGTATGTTGGGAAAAAGCAAACAAACACAAAAATAGATATGCTAAAAAATAATAGGAATAATATGAGAAAAATAATGACACCAAGAATTTTACGTGAAAATCTTTTTAAATAAGGAAAAAAACACGAGCGAAGAGGAGCAACTGATATTACTATAGTAAGGAATTTTACATTGTGTAGGTACGAGTACAATAATCAAAAGAGATTTCCACAGACATAAAAGAAATACTCTCTTTTGATTTTTCACCTTAATATAATATCGCTTACACTCTATTTTTCTTCACACACTATTTTTTGTTATATTGTCTATGATATACCTTATAGAAAAATACTCAATGTGTTTTTCTCTCTGTGGCTCTTTGCATTTGGCATGTCCTAAAAAAAAACCAAGAGGCTCTCAATGTATAGAGAACAAGAAGGGTATGCCTATGTCACTGATGACATAGGCTAATGTTAAAATGCCAATAAAAGAGGTTGGCTGGTTGCCAATTTTCATACATGAATTTAATTGGTTACCAACTTTCATCCACGAATTCCAACTTTGACAACCTATTCAGATCCATCCATCATAAGGATGGATGGGTATGGACCCCATCAAATCTCCCCCTTCAGACCCATCCATCATAAGGAGGTATCTCTCTCTTTTCAAGAGAGCACATGCCAACAAGTTCTTTACACAATTCAAACTTGTCCTTTTTCACAACCTTGGTCAGCATATCTGCAGGATTCTCATTTGTAGAGATCTTTTCAACCTGCATAGATTTGTCTTCTATCTTTTCTTAAAATCCAGTGGTATCTCACATCTATGTTTTTCGTTCTTGCATGGTACATCGAGTTCTTGATCAAGTCAATCGCATTTTGAATATCATAATAGATAACATACTCCATTTGTTGTAAACCAAGCTTTTGATGGAATTGTTTAAGTCATGTCATCTCTTTGCTAGCTTTAGGAGTGGCAATTTACTTAGCTTCAATTATAGATAGTGCAACACACTTCTAGAAATTTGACTGTCATGATATAGCTCCCTCTGAAAAAAAATATCCATTAGTGGATTTTCTATTAGCAAGGTCATCTACCATATTAGCATTTGTATAACCCTTCAAGATTGGACTAGAGCCTCCAAAACATAAGCATACATCTAATCTTCCTCTCAGATACCCAAGTATCCACTTTACAACTTCCTAATGCTCTTTTCAAGGATTATCGAGAAATCTACTGACAACAGCAACTATATGAGCAATATCTGGTCTAGTGCATATCATTGCATACATCAGACTTCCAACAATAGAGAAATATGGTATTTTGGCCATATTCTCTTTTTCCTCCCTAGTTGTAGTACACGTCTTCTTGCTTAACTTCATGTGACTGGAAAGAGGTGTGTTAATAATCTTAGTATTCTTCATATTGAAGTGCTCTAGTACATGTTCAATGTACTTCTTTTGTGACAAATAGATCTTTCTTTCATCTATGAGACAAGTGATCCTCATGCCCAAAATTTATTTGGCATAGCCCAAGTCTTCATAGAAATAGGCTTACACAACTCATTCTTCAACTCATCAATTTTGGACGTATCATTGCCCACAATAAATATATCATCCGCATACAGCAATAGGATGATAAAATCATCATCAAAAAATTTTGGTACAAATACACAATGGTCTGAAAAAGTCTTCTTGTAGCCTTGCTCCCGCATAACAGATTCAAACTTCTTGTACCATTGTCTAGGAGCTTGCTTTAGACCATAAAGACTCTTTTTGAGTTTGTATACTTTGGAACACTCAAGTTATTCTATATAAATATCCTCTTCTAGTTCACTGTGAAGAAAAGTCATCTTCACACCCATCTGCTCAATCTCTAAATTTAGACTAGAAGCCAAACCAAGAACTATACAAATTGAGGTCATTTTCAAGATAGGTGAAAATATTTCATCAAAATCAATACCCTTTCTTTAATCGAATCCCTTAATAACAAATCTAGCTTTGTATCTGGGCTTCTGGTTGTGTTCTTCAACTTTAACTTTGATCACCCACTTATTCTTCAAAGCTCTCATGCCCTTGGGCAATTTCACCAACTTATAAGTGTGATTCTCATGTAAATATTTCACCTCATGTTGCATGGATTCTATCCATTGATCCTTGTGCTCATCTTTCATAGCCTCTTTATAATATTTAGGTTCTTCTCCGTCAATGAGTAGCACATACTCATTTGATAAATAATGAGACGAGAGAACATGCTATTTTATGGACCTATTACGAGGAATATTTGATTCATCAACAACTTCATCAGCTGAAGGATCATCAATAACATCATTGTTACTATCAATATCAATATGTTGATCCTAAATGTGATCTTAGACATTGTTGTGATCATCAAGCCCACCAACATTATGCACACTTGCATGAGGAACTTGATCAAGATGTTCTACGCCATCAAAGCTGAAGGATTCCAGCTTTTCTACTTTTTCAATATCTTCAATTATTTGATTCTCCATAAAGACAATATTACGGCTTCTCACAAGCTTCTTTTCGATTTGATCGTATAGCTTGTAACCAAATTCATCAAGGACATGTCTAACGAAGATGCACTACCTTGTCTTGGCATCTTACTTTGACCACTCATCTTTTGATATATGTACAAACTCTTTGCAACAAAATACCGTCAAATGGTCATAGGAAACCTTCTTGACATACCAAAATTTGTTTGGAACATCACTTTGCAAAGCTATAGTAGGAAATAGATTAATCACATGTACAGCGGTTAATAAAGCCTTCCCCCAAAAGGAGTTTGGCAATTTTGCTTCAGAAAGCAAGCATTTAACTCTTTCCATCAAGGTCTTGTTAATACTATTTGTCAAACCATTAAGATGAGAAGTCTTCTAGTGTCTAATACCTTGATACTTGCAATATTTGTCAAATGATCCACATTATTCACCGCCATTATCAGTATAAATACATTTCAATTTCTTTCTCATTTCCCGCTCAATCAAAGCCTAAAACTGCTTAAAGACACCTAACACTTGGTCTTTAGTCTTTAATACATAGACCCAAAATTTTATCGAGCAATTATCAATGAAAGTCGCAAAGTAAAGTGCACCACCTAAAGTATTTGTCTTCATTGGATCACATAAATCAGAGTGCACCAACTTGAGCAACTTTGTATTTCTTGGAGGAAGGTTAGACTTGAAGGAAACACTATTTTGCTTTCCAACCAAGAAGTGATCATATTTTTCTAGTTTAGCACATTTGAAATCTAACAACAATTTCTTCTTGGCCAAAACGTTAATGAAACACCCCAAAGATGTGCCTTGGAATGCCCATTATAGTAATTTTCATATATCTTAAAATCCATGCGTGATGTTGAAAATCCAACATTATATTCTCGATCAGGTGAAAAAATTGAGCGGGGGATGGGTATAACTCAAATTTTAGAAGACCCATAACTAAAAATAATTTTCGCAAAATTTCAATTTCCAGAGAGCGTCTGCGCCCTGGTTGAGATGAGCCAGGGGCACGGAGCAGTGTAACTTGATCCTTAGCGTTTGGTTTGATTCACAAAATGGACGTGGACCAGTATTGGTTTCTCTTTGTTTTTTATTTTGGCCAAAGGTCATTGGGGTCATCCCCATGTCCTTTTACACGTGAAATCTCTCATACTTAACCATTTTTCAACTTTAATGTCACTCAAAAGCCTCTCTAAAACCTCTCCAACACTTTATCAAATATTCTCATCCAAATACAAGGATTTCAAGCTCACTTTGGATCTCAAGAAATCAATCCAAGCTTCAAGCCTCCTTCAAGTTTCCTCCAAGTTCATCACAAGCAAACCCAAGTTCAACGTATGTGGGTTTCATCCATTGAGTTCTTTCACTTATGGAGTCCAACCTTCCTATTTTATGAAAATTGCATGATTTTGAATTGTATTACCTATGAGTATCTTTTATTATGAAATATGAGCATGATTTGTCATGGGGCTCTTACCTAGTATTGTGGATTGTGCATGAATATCTGTTTTAAGTTTATATTTATGAATTGATCTTGGTCTATTGAGACTATGCATGTCTTGAACTATGAAAGCTATGAACTGTGATGAACTTTTGAGATGTATTTCATGATACCCAATTTGAGGTTTTACTGCAATGTTGGTGAGTTGATTTTGAATTGACTTACTCATTTTGTTATACTCTTGAGTTGCATGAATTTGAATAAGTATCATGTGTCCGCTAAGTGTTTGATAAAATATCATGTCAAGAATTCTCAAGTTATTTATATGATTTACAAGTCAAATATCTTCGTGATGATCAGGGGATTTCAAGCATGTGTTAAACTCATTAAAATATTTATGATTTTACAAGTATCAAGTTGTGCCCTATTTCAAGATTTTTACCACTTGTGAACCATTTATGTTTAAGCAAGGGTTCATTTATGATTGTTTACTTTCATGTTCCAGTTAGGCTCACGATTAAAGGTCAACATGTTTCAAGAGCTAATCATGTCATGTTTCCATGTTTCTTACAAGTTATATAATATATGATTGTTTCAAGTATTCCGTGAGATTAGACTTAGCACCGATTGAGTACTTTAGATGGGCCTTGACTCATGGGGTCCTTATATAAAGTCTTTAGTTTATAAACTATGTGCCCCATAGGACACCTTATCCTTGCTCACTAGTGGCTCCACCTAGTTGTTTCACCTACTCGAGGGGGTGTCATGCCTCGAATTGCACATGTTTGGTTCACTTTGGCAAGTCGACTATACCTAGCCAGGAGGTGTCATGCCTTGGATTCCAAGTTGAGCTACTTGGTCTATGTTGGTTAAGGACTGCTCCCACATATGTATGTTTTATATATTATGCAAGCCAATTTTTTACAAGCATGTTTACTTAAAGCATTGATCATACATAACAAATTGATATTGTATTTATTGTCTATATCTTATGCAGTTGACTACGTTGGCCTATATCTTTGTTGCATTGCATCCTACATACTTAGTACATTCAAACATACTAATGTATACTTTATGCCTAGATGATATCCATGTAGGGACCAGAGTTCAAGTTGATCATCCTCCTCCTCTACGTGGCTAGTACTATCCTTTGAAGCAAACTTTGGTGAGTCCTCATCTCTGAGGATAATACCTTCTTATTTTATGCTATTTTGATAGTCTTTTTTATGTTGACAATTTATTACTATAAGGGTGAGCTCGGGGAGTTTCTTGGCCCCTGCTCTATTCTATATGTAGAGGTGTTTTTGGATGTTGTGTTAGGTATGCTTTCAACCTTGACTAGTTCTTTACTTCTATGTTTATGAAAGATGATCCCTTAGTCCCGTTTCCCTTTTTACATTCAAATCTTATTGATGTCTATTTTTCTTCCGCAACCAAGGATGTGTGCATATTATGATAAAGAGGCTTGTTTAGGTTGTCTCTGGACTTCTCATTCGTAGTGTCACATGTAGGCCCTAGGCTGGGGTGGTCACAAACTTGGTATCAGAGCACTAGGTTGTTAATGGTCCTAAGAATCCAACACACCGCATCGATTAGAGTCTCACTCATAGTTGTGAAGTACGTCACAACTATGAATGGGAGGCTATGAGGTATTTTAGGAAATATGTCTCTTTTTCATGATCTATAACATATGGTTGAGATAAGTTCTCTAGGGCTTATTATTAATGTCTAACTATTGCATTTCAGAATATGTCTCAACCATTCAAAACAGTGGACAAAATGGTGATTGTCTCTCACTTAAGGGTAAATTTCCCAATAGTGACATTTTAAATGTAGAGGTTTGCAATGCTCTATGAGTATTGGCCAAATCTATGACCGCTCAACTCAATCAATTAGTGGATATGATGATATCTAATGTTCACACTATAATAAGAAAGTGGTCATTGTCAACAATTAACCTAACCGAAGTTTAAGGTAATATCCACAGGGAATACAGGGCTTGACTGCAAGACTTCACTACTAATCATTTCAAGCATCAATAATTAAAATCTTTAAATGGGGGAGGGGGTGTTTGTAATTCAAAAACAAAATAAAATAAACACTAACTATACACGAGGAAACACTCAATTTTGGGGACAACTTGGGAATTGTGTTCGTCATGGTTTGTCAACTCGATTACCCTAGATAACATATCTACAATTGGTGATTTGCATGTAGGATGGTAACTTAGGTTCTTCCAGCCCTCTTATGAAGACAAAGGTGAAATTTCACCACGGCAATTGGTCGGGAACCATGGTGTGCCAACTATCCGTCACCTATTATCCCAGTCAACCTCCCTTGGTTAGGCTTAGTTATTACATGAGAACACATAAATCAAATTCTGTGATCTACTTCCCTTTTCCTATTGGTCACTACCTTGGTCGGGATCGTGATAGTAGGCGGGGTTTGGTGTTGGCCACCACCAAATAACAATAATAATGAAAGGAAATAGATAATACATGTAAAACCCCAATCATAGAAATGCAAGAAACCTAGGTCATCTCAAGTCAATTACCCATAGTTCCCACAACCACAAGTTGTGGGTGCTTAGCTACTCATGGCTAAGGCAAAATGCACAAAAATGCAAATAATAGACATAGTTGAGAGTTTTACCAACACAATGAAAAGTGAAGACACCACACGTTGTAAATCCACAAGCTTTATAGATATCTTTAGTGTATAGCACAAGATTTACAATCCCCAAAATTGGTTTGCCAAGAGAATATAATAAACTAAGGTGAAACCCTAAAATATTCTTGAAAGAATATTCAAGAGCAATTTTCTAAGTCTACAAGATGTCTGATATCAAATAAAAACCTAACTTAAAGTATTTGTAGTTTATGCAAATAAACCCTAAAAATTATGCAGAAAAGATAGCTGGCAGTTGGTACACCTCACAGATATGACTTATAGGTTGACCTACGAGTCATAATCGGGGTCTGGTATCAGGTTCTTAGCATCTTGGACTCAACTGGCATAACCCACTGGTATGAGTTGTTGCTTGGGCTATGATTCGTATGTTCGTCTCATAGTTTTGATCTTTGATTTTTGGTCCAACATTTTGACTCTCTGATTCTTGCAACGAATCCACCTATAGAGTCATAGTGTGTCTTACGACTTATAGGATATCCTTATAGGAGTGACCTTTACTTGGCAGATTTGATATTGTTGGTCTTTGTTTCTTACTACAACATGCCTTACTACTCGTAAGTGGTCTCGTATGGCCTATGCTTTAGCAAAATTTGCAACTCTTCTTCAAAATCATTCCAACCTAACTTTTCTACAAGATCAACAAAAAAACACATCAAAACCATAAAAAGGCGCTTTAAAAACTCACAAAATCCCTTGTTTCAGGCACCAAATGTGCTGTATTTGACAACAAATTAGGATAACCTTGAGACATCAAATGGTAAGAGTGGGGAGAGAAAGGCCAAGAGAGACTGAGTTGAGGTTGTTTCATCTTCTGCTAGACTACCTATGCGCAAGTACCCACAGAAAAGGATCCCTTTTGCCACTTACCTAGAGTGTGGCAAGAAGCACTAGGGGAAGTGTTTGGCGGGCACTAGGGATAGTGTCAAGTGCGGCGGTGTTGGGTATAAGATGAGGGATTTCCCAATGGCCTCAAAGGAAGGAAGAAGGGTTCAATATGAAGATGGCAATAATGGAGTGACTCACCCTAGGTGCCTAAAATGTGAGAGAAAACATGGTGGCACATCTCGAAGAAAGATGCGTACATGCTTTGGGTATGGCGAGATGGACTACGAAATTTTGGATTATCCATATGCTCAATGAAAAGGCAAGGGTGATAGTGTTCAAGCTTCTTCTCTATACCACAAGCGTGAGAAGTACCATCCGAGAGATTATTTGGCCGGCTTGACTGTATGTTTTCACTATGGTGCAAAGGATGATAAGTCGAGGCATTATCTAGGGGTTACTTAGGATTATGAGGATGACCGGTGACGTTCTCAACCCTATCCCTCTAAGGGTCACTAGGTTTGGCATGGTGCTTCACCGGTATGTTAAAGGTTTTTTATTTTGATGCGTGTTCATAGATAGACCCGGGTGCCACTCTTTCTTTCATTACTCTTTTTGTTGTTAAAAAGCTTCATATATGTCCCGAATTGATGTGTGAACCCTATGAAGTGTCTACCCGCATTGGTGAGTATATTGTTGCTAAAGAGTCTATAGAAATTGCCCCGTGTTCATTTTGCATAATGTCTTACCTTGTGATTTTGTTGAGCTTGTCATGGTAGATTTTGATATTATTCTTGGGATGGATTGGTTGCATGCATATTATGCCTCAGTTGATTATATAACCCATAGGGTGAAATTCTAATTTCATGATGAACCCATTCTTGAGTGGGAGAGTAGTAATGTGGTGGTTAAGGATAGATTCATTTCTTGTATTAAAACCCAAAAGTTGATTTCTAAGGGTTGTATATATCATCTTGTAAAAGTTAGGGATGTTGAGTCCAAAATCCCTTCCGCTGAGTAGGTTTCGGTGGTTAAGGAGTTTCTTGATGTCTTTTCCGATGAGCTTCCTGGTTTTCCTCCCAAAAAAGAATAGTTTTTGGTATAGACCTTTTTTCCGATACTCAACCCATTTCCATTCCCCTTACCATATAGCCTGGCAGAGTTGAAGGATCAATTAAAGGATTTGTTGAAAAAGGATTTTATAAGGCCTAGTAAGTCACCTTGCGGTGCACCAATGTTATTTGTGAAGAAAAAGGATGATTCTCTTAGGATGTGAATCAATTACTGGCAACTTAATGGGGTTACCATAAAGAACAAGTATCATCTACAAAGAATCAATGACCGCTTTGATCAATTACAAGGGGCTAGTCACTTCTCTAAGATTGATCTTTGTTCCTGGTACCACCAAGTGAGAGTGAGGAAGTGTGATATTTCCAAGATGACTTTTCGGACTAGGTATGGGCATATTGAATTTGTGATTATGTTGTTTGGGTTGACTAATGCACCACTTATATTTATGGATCACATGAATAGGGTCTTTAGACCATCTTGATATGTTTTTGGTGGTCTTTATTGATGATATTTTGATTTATTCTCATAGTGAGGAAGAATATCTAGAGCATTTAAGGGTAGTGTTGTAAATTTTGAGGGAGGAGAGGTTGTATGCTAAATATTAAAAATGTGAATTTTTGTTGAAAGAAGTTGCATTTTTAGGGCAGGTAGTGTCGGTTGGTGGCATTAAGATGGATCCTTAGAAGATGGAGGTGATGTGGAATTGGCCTAGACCTTTGATTTTGATGGACATTAGGAGTTTCCTAGGTTTTTCAGGTTACCATCGAAGGTTTGTGAGCGGGTTCTCTTCTATTGCTTCTCCCATGACTAAATTAACCCAAAAGAAGGCAAAGTTTGTGCGGACAGATGTGTATGAAAAGAATTTTCAAACCTTGAAATACAAGCTTGTGTCCGCTTCTATTTTGGCTTTACCAGTAGGATTAAAGGGATTTGTGGTCTATTATGATGCCTCTAGAATTAGTTTGGGGTGTGTGTTGATTGAAAATGGCAAGGTTATAACGTATGCCTCTAGACAACTTAAGGTGAATTAGAAGAATTATCCCACCCATGATCTTGAACTAGCGGCCACGCTATTTACTTTGAAAATTTGTCGTCATTATTTATATGGGGTTGATGTTGATGTGTTTATCGACCATAAGAGTCTTCAATTTGTGTTCACCCAAAAAGATCTTAACTTGAGAGAAAAAAGGTGGTTAGACCTCCTTAAGGATTATGACATAAGTGTGCACTATCATCCCAGCAAAGGTAATGTTGCGGCTGATAATTTAAGTAAAGTGTCCACGGCTAGCCTTGCTCAAATTGATATGGGTGGCAAGGAGGTGGCTAGAGAAGTTCACCAGTTTGCTAGGTGGGGGTTAGGTTGGATGAAGTTGAAAATGGTGGTGTGGTGGTTATTGATGGTTCTAAATCTTCCTTGATTGAGCAAAACAAGATCTTGATCCCAACTTGCTAAAGTTGAAGACCTTGGTGAAACATGGTAAGGTAGAGGATTTGTCCCAAGGGGGAGATGGTACCCTTAGGTACCAAGGTAGGTTGTGTGTGCCTAATATTGATAACTTGAGAGAGTTGATTTTGAAGGAAGCATAATTTGTCCTACTCTATTCACCCCGATCCCACAAAGTTATTTAGAGATTTTATAGATATTTAGTGATGGGATGGTTTTACTTGGACCGGACGTGGTAATGGATACCATGGGGAAGGTAAACACTTATAAGGGGAAAGGTTGTAAAAGGATCAAAGTAGGCAAAAGTCTTACTCCGATGTGAGGAGAAGGGATCTCAACTTTAATATGTGTGATTGGGTCTACTTGAATATCTTATCCATGAAGGGTGTGGTCTGATTTCGCAAGAAAGATAAATTGAGCCCAAGATTTGTGGGTCCTTATAGAGTGTTGAGGAGAATTGGTAAGGTGACCTATGAATTGGAGTTTTCTATTAATATGAATATGATTCATCCAGTCTTCCATGTGTCTATGTTGAGGAGATGTGTTGGTGACCCAAATACTATAGTGCCCTTAGAAGTTATGGATATTGTGGAAGATAATTTGACCTATGAGGAGTTCCTGGTGGAGATTTAGATAGACAAGTGATGAGGTTGAGAAACAAAGATGTTGCATCCATCAAGGTCCTTTGGCGAAATCGACAAGTTGAAAGTGCCATATGGGAAGCCGAAGCGGACATGAGGAAGCAATATAAATATCTTTTCCACTCTACTCAGTCGAAGGTAATAACTTAAGTTCTCCCTATGATTTCAAGTCCTAAGTTTCAACCTTCGTGTCATTTCACATGCATTCATGATCATGGTAATAAGTTTATGATGATTTTTTGACATTTATATTAAGACTTTTTGACAATGATGTTTAAATGTAATTATTGCATTCATGTCGGGCTGAAATCTTCATGCATGTTTCTTGGACATTTGGGGATGAATGTTCCCAAGGGAGAGATATTGAAATGCCCCAAAAATATGCATCGGAATGTCCATAATGATAATTTCTATATATCTCAAAATGTGTTTGTGATTTCAAAAATCCAACTTTATCTTCTCGATCGGGGGCAAAATTTAGTGGGCAATGGGTATAACTCAGATTTTAGAAGATCCTTAGTGAAAAATTAAATACTTTTAAAATTTTAATTTCTAGAGAGCATCCACGCTCTGGCCGCGACGAGCAAGGGGCATGGAGTTGTGTAAGTTGGTCTAGTGTTGGTTTTTCCTTGTTTTTCTATTTTGGCAAAAGGGCATTGGGTTCATAGCCCCATACCCATTTAAACGTGAAATCTCTCATACTTAGCCATTTTTCAATTTTATGTCACTCAAAATCCTTTCTAAAACTTCTCCAACACTTTATCAAAAATTCTCATCCAAATTCAAGGATTTTAAGCTCAGTTTGGATCCTAAGAAATCAATCCAAGCTTCAAACCTCCTTCAAGTTTCCTCCAAGCTCTTTTCAAGAAAACCAAGTTTAAGGTATGTGGGTTTATCCATTGGGTCCTCTCACCATTAGAGTCCAACCTTCCTACTTTATGAAAATTGCATGATTTTGAATTGTTTTACCTATGTGTATCTTTGATTATGAAATATGAGCATGATTTATGATGGGATTTTTATCTAGCATTGTGGATTATGCATGAATATCTATTTTAAGCTTATAGTATGAATTAATCTTAGTCTATTGAGACTATGCATCTCTTGAACTATAAAAGCTATGAATTGTGATAAACTTTTGAGATGGATTTTATGATACCCAATTTGGGGTTTTACTACAATATTGGTGGGTTGATTTTGAATTCATTTACTCATTTTGTTATACTCTTGAGTTGCATGAATTTTAACAAGTATCGCGTGCCCACCAAGTATTTGATTTAATGTCATATCAAGAATTCTCAAGTTATTTACATGATTAAGGGCTTTCAAGCATGTATTAAACTCATTAAAATATCTAAGATTTTACAAGTATCAAGTTGTGTCATATTTCAAGATTTTTACCTCCTATGAGCCATTCATGTTTAAGCAAGGTTTCATATATGATTGTTTCCTCTCATGTTCAAGTTAGGCTGACCATTAGAGGTCAACATATTTCAAGAACTACTCATGTCATGTTTTCATATTTCTTACAAGTTATATAATATATGATTATTTCAAGTATTCCGTGCGATTAGACTTATCACCGATTGATTACTTTAAATGGGGGCTCGACTCATGGGGTCCATATACAAAGTCTTTAGTGTCCAAACTATGTGCCACCATTGGATACTTTACCCTTGCTCACTAGTGGATCCATCTAGTTGTTTCACCTACTCGAGGGGGTGTCATGCCTCAAATTGGACAAGTTTAGTTCACTTTAGCAAGTTGACTACACCTATCCGGGCGGTGTCATGCCCATCCACGTATGCTGAGGGGGTGTCATATCCTGGATTCCAAGTTATAGCTACTTGTTGTGTGTCGGTTAAGGTCTCCTCCCATATATGTATGTTTTATATATTATGCAAGCTGATTTTTTTACAAGCATGTTTACTTAAAGCATTGATCAAACATGACATATTGAGATTGTTTTTACTATTTATATTTTATACATTTTGATTACATTGGCCTATATCTTTCTTGCATTGCATCCCGCATACTTAGTATACTCAAATGTACTAACACATACTTTATGCCTACATGATATCACTATGTAGGGACCAGAGTTTCATTTGATCATTCTCCTCCTCCATGTCGCTAGTATGATCCTTTGGAGCAAGCTTCGGTGAGTCCTCAACTTCGAGACGAAATATCTTCTTATTTTATGCTATGTTGAGACTCTTTCTTATGTTGACAATTTATTAGTATGAGGGTGAGCCCATAGAGTGTCTTGGCCCCTACTCCATTCTACATATAGAGGTATTGTTGGATGTTTTGTTATGTACGCTTTCAAGCTTGACTATTTCTTTACTTCTATGTTTTTGAAAGATGATCCCTTAGTCCCATTTCCCTTTTCACATTTAAATCATATTTATATCTACTTTGCTTCTGCAACCAAGGATGTGTGCATGTTACAATCAAGAGGCTTGTTTGGGTTGTCTCCGGACTTCTCATTCGCGGTGTCATGGCTAGTCCCTAGGCGTGGGTCGTGATAGTTAACTGATGTGGCTAAGTCTCTTGTGTCATGATGTTGAAGGGTCATCAGTTTCAACTGCATTCACCATATTGGCACAGGTAGTAGTCATAGTCCAGTATAGACCATAATGTTTGTCACCACGAGCCACAACCAAGGAACCCTTAATGAGTTTTCATTTTCCTCCACTGTTAGTACTAACATATCTTTCATCATCTAATACACCAATAGAAATTAGGTGTAGACAAACATCAGGTGTATGTTTCACATTGTTCAGAACTAGTTTAGTTTTAACACTAGATTCTAAACAAATTGTACCAATACTAACTACCTTAGCTATAATCTCATTTTACATACTCAAGTTTCCAAAATCAGTAGAAGTATAGAAAGAGAAAAGACCTTTCCTTGATGTCACATGAGATGTGGCACCATTGTCCACAACCCAACTTGACTCATCATAAGAAATATTTATCAGATCCATATTAAGAACAGTAAGAAGATCTTTTGCGGCTACGCAATTTCATTGCCATCTTCTTTATTTTCTTCTTTTTCTTTGTTCTCCCTCTTTAATTTTCGGCAAAACTTCTTAGTGTGCCCTTTCATACCTCAATGATAGCACTCACATTTCTAAGTCTGCCTCTAGATTTTCTCCTATTGTGTTCTCCATTCAGAGAACCACTTTTTTATTTCTCCCCTAGGGCTCGTCACTAGGGTATCCAACAAAAAAAAAATATTGAGATTTGCTTCTCATCTCTTTGTTCAAGACACTGCTCTTGGCAAAATCCATAGAGAACACACCATCTGGAGTAGAATTTGACAAGGACATTCTAAATGTTTTCCAAGAATCTGGTAGGGAACTAAGTAGAAGCAAGCCTTTAATTTCTTCATCAAATTAAATACCTATAGCAGATAACTAGTTCATGATTCCTTGAAAATTATTCAAGTGATTTATCATCAGAGAATCATCAATATATTTTAAACTCAATATTTACTTTATTAAGATCATTTTATTGTTCTCAGTTTTCTGAGTTTACAAAATTTAAATAAGCTCCCATAGGGTTCGAATATGTGTTTCACCAAATATATGGTTCAACACATTATCATCAATCCACTGTCTAAAAAATTCACAAACTTGTCTATGCAATAGATTCCACTCTTCATCTGTTTCTATTTTCAGGCTTTATAGTAGTAAAGACTGGTTGATAGAAATTTCTAACATAAAGCTTTTTCATTTTTTTCTTCCAAATGATATAATTAGTGTCATTCAAAGTAATCATTCTACTAGTGTTGGCTTCCATTGTTTTTCTAAAAATTATTCCATGGCAAACTTGTGCTCTGATGCCACTCTATTGGGAAAAGGTGATAAATACAAAATAAATATGGTAAAATTAATAGGAATACAATGGGAAAAGTAATGACACCAAGAATTTTACATGGAAACCCTTTTAAATAAGAAAAAAACTACGGACCAATAGAAGCAATTGATATCACTATTGTTAGATTCGCACAACCTGCGAATTTGTCTACTCAAAGAACCAAGTTTGTAGACGTGTTTCCCAAAAGTAAAAATAGAATAAGACACAATAATTTTTACGTGGAAACACCTGGCTCACAAAAGGTAAAAAATCACGACCTATACCCCTATATAAATTTTCCTCAACTTCACTAAATCAAATAATCCTCAATAAAAGATTACAAGATTCTAGTAATCTATGACATGATAAACTTCGAAAGAACATCAACTACACATAAACCTCCCAAGGCTTATGTTCCCCAAGTCTTCGAGTTACTCCCAACTTGAAATAGTTTATAGATACTAAGCTAAGTAGAACAACATGACTCAACAAAGTAATGAAAAATTATTTCTTAGACTCAAAATAAATAATGAAAACAGTTTACTCAATAGACTCTAGACCTTGGAACTAGACTGGCTTTTTTTCTTGGTTTTTATCTCGGTGCTTAACTCTGAATATTTTTCCTCTTTAAATCTTGTTGTTTAGGAAGTCTTCTTCCATTCTAACTCCTTGACCTACGCCTCAAGCTTCATTAGACTTCTTATTCACTTGAAAGTCTTTCTTCATTCCAACTCCTTCCATAAGCTATAATTTCTGAACTGACGCACTACTTTGATGATGTGTCCTTATCTCTACGTAATCTATTGATACTGCACCCTCTGGCATCCTATCTTTGCATCTCAGAGCCAGTAAAATGAAGAACCTAATCAATCAACATGTTTCATGATCCATGGTCATCATCAAAACTTCTCTTGACTCAACATATTCCCCCTTTTGATAATGACAAACCTCATGAGTATCAACATCCATCTATCTCGACTATAGTTCCTAAGAGAGAACTTTAAGAATGAAATATGTTAAACAAGGGTTATAAACATTGTACAACTCAGATGTGACTTCCCCTTTTTGGTATCATTGAAAAACTAACTTTGAAACAATTTTACCTAAAATGAGTACACATAATCAAAATGTACAGAGTAAGCATCAAAAGACAGAGTGAACCAAGAACAACTTGTATGTATTTAAGATAGCAAAATTACATGCATGTTCATCATACAAGAGCAATCCAAGTACACAAATGAAACCTAAAATAACTACTTAGCATTCTAACATAGCAATTTATGTGATGAGTAGGCTTTCAAAAAGAGATAGGTCAGAGAAACAATTCAGGTGGAAGGAGCAGTGGAAGGAATCAATAGAGCGAGCTTAATTTCAACATGTTTACCCCTTTCCTTGTTCAACTTATCTTCAAGATCTGATATCTTGGAAAGTAAGGCACTTCTCTCTTGGGCAAAGTCCTGATGGGTAGTGGCTGATTCCGCTGTCTTGGCATCTAAGGTAAGTTGAAGCCTATCTATAGTAGTGCCAATATGCTGCATAGAAATAGGTAAGGTAGCATGGTTCACTTGTCCAAGAACATCTTTTGGTATCTTCATAGTCTAAACTTAATAGGAACAGAGAATGCCTCCAGGATTAGGGACAGCCAGAACTATAAGGAAGACTATGCCCATTTTTTTCTTGGACAGGACACGTTGTATATGCTGAAGGATGAGGCTAGGTAGACTAATGGGAACCTCAAAATCAATCAGTCTCATCAGTGTTAAGTCAAGAAAATTTGCCTCAGATCTTCTTTCTTTCCTAGGATGAGAATTTTATGAACCACATCAAAGTATAGAAGGTGAATAGATGACATGTCCTTACACTAAACACGCATGTGCTGATCAGGATTGGGTTACCAAAGAATTTTCTAGTAATATGCAAGGCAAAGGGTAGATTGTCAAGTAGTGGCCATTCTTGGCGGACATAGTGAGCCCATCCCTTCAAAAGAATTCCTAGGATACTCCCAATATTAGAAATCCTAAGAGCTATTGATTTTCCCTTGACAGTAGGGAGGAAGACAGAATCTTGTACCATACCCTTCTCAGAGAACTCATACATCTAGGTCCTTGTGAATTTTCTTTGAGTATTGTGCAAGAGAAACAAGTCGGACCAACCCTGAAAAGCCATTTTATATAGGAGAACATCCATTTCAGGCCCCCCATGCCCAGTAACAACTTGACCCCAAATGAGGGAGTGCTTTTGGAAGTGAATGACGGAGAGAAAATATGGGTTATTTTGGTCGATAGGAGGTTGGTCACCATTACTCTCTGTCTCAGAGTTATCGGAAGGAACAAGTGTAGGTACTTATTTTTACCTGCTAGAAGATGCCCTAGATTTAGGTAGGTTCTTGGCTATGGGAGATGATTTCTTAGGTGAAGGATCAGGTGGAGAGCAAGGGGGCTTGGGTATTATATGCTTATGAACATTCTTTTGAACTTGCCTAACCAACAGATCACCTTGGGAAGAGGAGGATCCAGTAGCACTTCGGTGTTTCTTGCTATAATAAAGAGCCTATTGAAGATTAGATTCATCTTATCTTTTTTAACTGTGAGTTTGGGGAATCCTTGTAGAAGCAGAGGTGGGAGCCCTTTCAGGAGAAGGAAAGTCATTAGCAACTTCAATGGATTATTTGGTAAGTTTCTTCAGACAACAACGTGCCGGCCTAGAGTGTGAAACATTTAAGGTTGAAGTGTTAGATGATAGAGCACCAGAAGGAGTGGATTGAGTAGGAGCTAAGTTTGACTCCTCTGAAGAGAATGGAAAATCACAGGTAGGACATGGGGTCGAGGAAGTATGAAAGAATGGATTTGGGAGTGATCCCCAATTCACAATGTCATAAATTTGGATTGGCATGGGTGGTGGTAAATTAGCAGGTGCATGGACCACGATAGTGGGGGAGTTATCATATTCTAGCTCTTGAGGCTAGGAATTTTGGGAGTTTAGTGAAGACGCCATTGAAGGATAGGGTTTTATTGGATGGAAAGGTTGAGATGGTTCACTTTATAGAGAGAATAGAGAAGTGGATGAGTTTGAGTAGGGAAAGGTCTAAGGGAAAAAGGGACTAATTTTGAATATCGAAGGATGAAATGAGTGATTTGATGGCAGCCATCATTTATTAGGGTAAATGAATGGTTGAGTTTTGGTGGAAAAGTAATGATGATGACATAGGAAAAGAGAGAACATGTCAGAGTACCTGATTCATCCACCAATCACTATATTAAATACAAAACATTTATTACCTGATTTAATTATAGCTTTCCCGTCGCCTTTGTACCTGAGCTAGTAACCTGCACACTATAATACAAATAAATGTAGACTTAATTCATGTTTCAAACTTGGTATATACTATATGCAAGACTTGAAATGAGAACTCACTCTACATTGTTTTTTTCAAAGATCAGATGTTCTAGCCAATTATTGAGGAAATTTTATGCAATCTTAATCATCCCCAAGTCTAATAAGATTTTTTAAAAATGTTCTCTACTTAGTGCTTTACTGAAAATGTCTACAATTTGATCCTTAGTAAGACAAAACATTATTGAAACAAGACCTTTTTCTACATTGTCACGAAGAAAGTGATGTCTTATGTCAATAAGTTTGGTTCTTTTATGTTGTACAAGATTCTTTGCAATATTAATAGCATTAGTATGATCACACAAAATAGGAACACACCCAACATCCATAAAAAAATCCAGAAGTTGTTGTTTAATCCAGAGTAGGTGTGCATAGCAAGATCCAGCTGCTACATCCTCAGCCTCAGAATTTTGTTTCTTAGTGGACCAGGAAATAAAAAATTTTCCAAGGAAGTGAGCCATATCTGAAGTACATTTTCTGTCCACTAAGTGACCAGCAAAGTCAGCATCAATGTACCCTACAAGATTGCAGTTGCTACCTTTGGAGTACCAAAGTCCTAAGTCTGAAGATCCCTTGCGATACCTGAAGATACTCTTCATAGCCTTGAGGTGTGCTTCTTAGGATTGGCTTGAAATCTAGCATAGAGACCCATACTAAAGACAATGCCAAGTCTGTTGGCAGTGAGATTAAAGAGAGAACCAATCATTCCTCTGCACAGCTTTTGTTCAACCAATACCTCCTTCTCATCAACATCTGGTTCTATAGTAGTTGCAATGGGAGTATCTATATCTTTAGCATCCTCCATTCTAAACCTTTTGAGAAGCTCCTTCATATACTTTTGCTGATGAATGAGAGTTCCAGTAGAAGTCTGCTTGATTTGTAGCCCCAAGAAGAAGTTAAGTTCCCCCATCATGCTCATCTCAAATTCTTCACTCATTAGTTTTGCAAATTCTTTGGTCATGATCACATTTGTTAAACCAAATATGATATCATCAAGCTATACCTGCACAAAGAACAAATCCTTTCCCATCATTTTTAGAAATACTGTATTATCAATCTTACCTCTGGTGTGTCCATGATATAGGAGGAATTTTAACAATCTTTCATACCAAGCTCGAGGAGCTTGTTTTATCCCATACAATGACTTATCCAACTTGTATACATTGTCTAGAAATTCAGAATTCTCAAATCTAGAAGGTTTCTTTACATATACCTCCTCTTTCAAGAATCCATTCAAGAAGGCACTCTTAACATCCATTTGATAAACAGTGAACTCCTTGTAGACTACAAAAGCTATAAGTAATATAATAGCGTTAAGTCTGGCAACTGGAGCAAAGGTCTCATCATAGTCTATGCCTTCTTCCTGATTGTATCCTTGGAACACTAGTCTTACTTTCTTCCTTGTAATTGTTCCATGTTCATCAAGCTTGTTTGTTACTTTGTGTCAATGATAGTTCTTCCTTCTGGCCTAGGTACAAGATGACAAACTTTGCATATTTTAAACTGATTTAGCTCTTCCTGCATTGCTAGTATACAATCTTAATCCTTCAATGTTTCCCCTCCCCTTTTTGGTTCTATCATTAATAAAAATGCTTGGAATGCACACAAATTCTTTATCCCTGATCTAGTTATGATTCCAGAAATTAGATAGGTTAGCACATTTGCCAAAGGGTGTGAGTCCTGATATTTGTAACTCTTTACCATAAACCTTTGAGGTTGTTCAACATTTATGGATTCTGATTGAGCAGATCCTAACTCAGCAGTTTCAATTCTAGAATATGTAATTCCCCCTAACTGTGAGGTTTCAAGTTGTCTTATAGAAAAGCATGATTGTGCTGCTGCTGAACCAGGATCCATTTGTTGTTCCTCTATTCTATGTTCTAGCTCATATTCATCCTGCAGATCAGTGTCAAAAAAACCACTATGTTCATCAAATATCACAAGAATGCTTTCTTCTACATAGGTTTTTTATTTAGCACCCTATATGCTTTACTATGTAAAGAATATCCTAGAAAAAATCCCACATCACTTCTAGCATCAAATTTTTTTAAATGATCTTTACCATTATTATGAATATAGCATTTGCAGCCAAATATCCTACAGTAGGAGATATTTTTCTGCCTCTAAGTAATTCATAGGTAGTTTTGTCTAAGATAAGCCTCAACATGCATCTATTTAGAATGTAGGTAAAAGAGTTTATGGCTTCAGCGCAAAGATTTTTAGCCAAGTTACTACCAATCATCATTGTTTTTGTCATATTTTCTAAAGTCCTATTTTTTCCTTTCTACTACTCCATTTTGCTATGGTGTTCTAGGAGCAGAGAAATTATGATCTATACCATTTGTTGAATAGAATTTTAGAAATTTTGTATTTTTGAATTCAGTTCCATGGTCAAATTTTATAGAAATTAAGGAAGTGTCCAACTTCTTTTCCATTTTCTTTATGAGAATAGAAAAGAGATTGAAGGACGTTTTTTAGAAGCTAAGAACAATGTCCAGGTAAACCTTGAATAATCATCCACAAAAACAAACATATACCTTTTACCTCCTCTGCTTCTTACCCTCATGGGTCCATAAAGATCAATGCGAACTAGTCCCAGACACCTGGTTGTACTTACCTGGTTCTGTAACACTCCACATTTTACATGTACTAATAGTATGGGAATAAATTTTGATATGGTTTGATCAAAGTAGCGTCAATTCTTGAAAGCACTTGATTCTCGTGTTAATGGGTGATATGGACGTCTAATGCTTATGAGGGCTTTGGGTATGTGCATTTTTATGTTAAATTGCGGATATCATCAAGTAATAGAATTAAGTTGTTTATATGGCTTAATAATCTAATAGGTGATTCATCTACTTACTTAACTTGAAATTGCAAGCTAAACGGAGACAAGGTTCGACATCAAATTTGTTCAAGTCTGATTACGAATACAAATCAACTTTAAGTGTGGAATTTTAGCCTATATTTTGGTATCATAAATGGACCTTATTTTCATTCCAAAATGAGTGTGATAAAGGCCCAAGTGTAACACAAATTATTTGACCATTTGGGCCAAAAACGAATTTGGCAGGAATGCTGAAAACTGGCAGCCAAGTTTATTAGCATGGGGTGCCTATTTTGGCCCAAATTTTGGTTCCAAGTTGCTGGGAACTTAGCCTAACTGACTGAGTTATTACTTGGTCAAAAATACCCAAGTAGATTCGTCCAAGTAAGGCCCTTTAAGAGGGGAATATATGCAGAAATTTTCAGCTCCATTTACACTTGGAAAAAAATTCAGCTTTCCCTATCTTTCTCTCTTCACGTTTTTGACCTAGTAG
>JAOTQJ010000096.1:14969898-14985433 GCA_025642045.1 Solanum sejunctum | reverse complement strand
TCAAAATGGTTTATGCAAGTCTTATAGTAAAATCATGTTTTTTAAAATAGGCTCAGCAAAATTGACTCAGTTTGAAAACAATGCTACTTGGGAGTTTCTCTAAAGGACATTCCTTATCCCACCACCTTTAATTAGGTGATGCACAATGAATCAGCGTTGTTGATGCCTGCCCTTAACTTACCACGAAAAATGGCGATCAACCTCAACCTCGCTCCTTTAGATCCTGAGAGAGTGTCCACTTGCGGGACAAGAGTCACCAGTATTATGCTAAAATGACTATCCTATGCTAGCATATGTATTTCTTGGGCACTCCTCAATTACCCAAATTGGTGCTCAATACTCCTCCCAAGACTAGAACATGCTCAACTCCTCAATCAACTCATCAATCAGCTCAAAACTGAGCCATATAGGGTTATCTCATCTCAACTCATCTCAATTAGTCAACAATTAAATCGGTGCAACCAATCAACTTGACTCAGACTCAAATGATCATTTAGACTCACTAAATAGACTTCATATAGTGCATGCCAGATAGTCATGTATAATAATCTATATTACTCAAATGCAACATGCTTCTCATACTTAGTCATACTCAATTTACTCAACTCAACATGATCAATTTACTCAACTCAACATGCTTAATTTACTCAAGTTATCATGCTCAATTTATGCATAAGATTTCTACGATGTCATGTAAGCTAGGACTCATGTTATCAAGGATGAAAACACATGTACAAATATCATATTAAAATGCCCAAGCAATGCAAGAGATTACCTCATGTAGTATAACAAGACCTCAAGATATATACAAGGATTTCAATATTAAAGTAGTAAACTTTCTCAAAATCTCAACTCTTTTCCCTAAAATATTGATTCAAGAAGATGAAGGGGCGTGTGGAGAAAGATTTCACACTTTGGTAAACCTTCCATACCTGAAAATTGAAAAATAATTGATCCTCAACCAATCTTTGCTCTTGGATAGCAAACTCTAGCTTCTGTCTCTTCTTCTTTTTACTCTCAATGAAACCCTTAAAATGGAATGAGTGATGAATGAGCTTAGGTCTTATTTTCAAGGCTTTCAACAAGTAAAGAACGCATATGGTTTAATAAGGTAAAAGCTTAGAATGGACAAAAATGCCTTTCATTAAAACTATTGACAGAGCCTACGAGACCCTTTTACGAGTTATATCTACTCCTCATAGCAAGGGTCTGAAAATCCTTGATCTCTGGAAGTTGATACGATACCCTAGATTATGAGTCATTATACACTATATGGGTCGTAACTGACCCCTCGTGGCTTCAAGGGCCTTGAAACGTGAAACATTAAAACTTAGTACGAAACATCATTTTACGAGTCGTAGTGCTCTGTACAAGTTATAAACTCCTTTCATAGATATGGTGATCCTGAAAACTGAAACATTGGAATCCAATACGAAACCTAGTCTAAGAGTCGTAAACCCCTCTATGACTCGTAAAGTCCTCTCGTAGCTTGCTTCTGCATCTTTTCATCAAATTTTGTTAGCAATCCTCTGCACACACTCATCCAAATGAGATAGGAGGAAATTACGTGGTGTTACTTATGTTATGTTCTTTATTATGAGAACCATGCTTCTTATTTCTTGCCCTAGTACAGTCACCAAGACATTTGATGAAGAAGAAGCTGTAGATTTTCTTCTGATTTCTTCATTCAAGATATTGCTTTTAGAGAAATCTATAGAGATCACACCATCTGGTGCAGAATTTGACAGTGAAGTTCTAATTTTTTTTCAAGAGTCTAGTAGGGAACCGAGTAAAAGAAAGCATTAACTTTTTCATCAAATTTAATGTCCATAGCAAATAATTAGTTCATTATCCCCTGAAAATTATTTAGATGATCTGTCATCGGAGAACTATCAAAATATTTTAAACTCAAATCTTCCTTATTAAGAACATTTTAGTGTTCCCAGTCTTTGGAGGATATAAACTTTCAAAATGCTCCCCAAAAGGGTTCAAGCATATATTTTTTCAGAGATATAGTTCAACACATTATCATCAACCAATTATCTAATAAATCCACAAACCTATCGATGTAACAAATTCCACTATTCATCTATTTTATTTCAGGCTTTACAGTGGTAAAGTCTACTTGATGAAAGTTCTTAACATAGAGCATATCTTTCATTTTTTTAAATAGCGTAATTAATTCCATTCAAAGTGTCCATTGTACTTGTGTTTGTTTCCATATTTTTTTTTAAATAGCTTTTGTAAATGAAAGATTTGATACCAGCTTGTCAGAAAAAAAAATACAAACACAAAATATATATGGTCAAAATAATGATATCAAAAGTTTTACGTGAAAACCCTTGAAATAAAGGAAAATCACAGGCCAAGAGGAGCAACTGATATCACTATATTAAGACATTTTACATCGTGTAGTTTCGTATATAATATTAAAAATTACTTCTATATACATAAAAAAATTAATGCTTTTTTTATTTTTCACCTTACTAAAATATCGTTTACACTCTATTTTTTCCTTATAGGCTCTTTTCTTTAATAATCTATGATATACCTTACAAAAAGTTACCTAATATTTTTCTTTCATCCCTCCATGGTGTAATTTCAAATGAATTAGAAGCTCTCAACTTACAGAGAGAAAAAATATGCATACGTCATTGATGACATACCATATTTTCAACATTTTGTAATGTGAAGAAATTTTGTTGCCAACTACTAAATTTTGATTTTCAACATTTGCATCAACAATATTTTTGATAGTTCCCGCAACTCACGTTTCTTTTTCTTATTAAATAGGTATGGACCCTGCAGTGATAATTTTACTTTTGATGCTGGCAAAAGTTGAAAGAGGTATTAAACAACCTAAAGGCAACAACAAAAGAAGTAGATGAAATAATCAGATTTAGCGACAGTGAGCAATGTTGGAAGAAAATTGAATCAGAACAAGTGAAAATGTTCGTACACAGATGTACTAAAAATCAATCAAGTAACGTAGACCAAACCTGGCTTCCACTGCACAATGCAACACAAGAAGATTCAATTAAATATGCATTGAATCTGTTTCTCCCATTGAAACCAATTGAATTCTCTGTGCGTTCTAAACATGGTCATTTGCCCTTTAAGACCAGTCCAGACACAATCGTTGTCACTATTGAAGATCAACTTGAGGTAACCTTTTTTCTGGAAATAAATATAAACGTTAGTCGTATTTCTTAGCTAGACAAACAATAATTCTCCGCGGATGAAAGGAATTGGACAAAATACTCATACAAATTATGGCTAGTTTATGAGTGCAAAGACTTTAAAACTACTAGATCCGTCTCAATATATTTTTGAAAAATTGAACATTTAAAACAATTATTTTTTTAAAATATTACAATAGATTACTTGAAGTTATTATTACAAAATACTCCCTGTATCTTTTGTTTATCCATCATTTCAAAAATAAATTATTACTTTTGCATGTCACACTTTTTTCTGTTGTACCCTCTCTCCACTTATCGAATTCCACTAATGAGTTGTTGTAATTGAGTACAAGATTTGACAACTCAAAAAATAGATATCTTGAAATCCTATTGAATCTGCTCAACGTCAAAAAGATCAACCAATGATTGAATACCAATTTGTGATTTTGATAAATTTTTTAACGGAAGAATGTTGATAGATCTGAAATCAACTGCTGATCTGATTAAACTCAAATCGTCCATTGTTAATAGGAATGGAGTAATGAAAATTTTAGGTTTGCAGATGGAGAAGTAGCATTGATGCCAAATCTTCACAAAGACCAACTCATTAGTATCATTGAAGCTCAAATGGTCTTATACTAACCACAATGGAACAGAAAAGATAATTACCCTATTTGATCAGGTTCTAATTCTAGTTATATTAATATTAGTATAATAAATTGTTTGATTATATAATTTGCTAAACTGCACGCCTAGAGAACACACAACGCCAAATAAGGTTCCACTTTGTATATCTTTTCGGTCTTTGTTGCTAGCAATTCTGCTTTGTGAGAGATGTGAAGGGTGTTTTGATTTATCTTCAACGAAATAGATTAATTCAAACAATGATTTCTCAGACATGAAATGCACAAACTTTTGGTGTACACTTTTCTTGCTTTGTAGTTTTGATTCAATATAATGTACGACTTATTGTTGAGTAATTACCTAGAATTTTGTAGAAAATATATGTACTTAGAAGTTAGCTTCATAGGAGTACGTTGATTAAATGGAAATTTTGGACTTCCTAACTGGCAGATCTAGGATTTTAAGGTTGTGGGTGCTCTCTTAGCTTAACAATTGCGGAATTAAAATTTTTATTAAGGGGTTCAAAACATAAAAGGTTAATACAAAAGAAGCAAAGGGTGTCAACGTCTATTATATATATCCAAAATATAATTTCATGTATAAATAGTATATTTTTTGTCGAAGAGAGTTCAAATGAATTGCTTTGGCCTACGAAGCTCCACCGTCACTTAGCTACCAATTATAAAGCATAAGTGCACAAATTACCTATCATAAAAGACAATCATATTTGAACTAGTATAAACAATCAATATGAACAATTATTCACCATATTCCTTTTTTACTTATCATAGTTTCCTTTTTCTAGAGGCAAACGATATTAATCTTGAGTAACATTTGAAGATATATATATTTTTTATTATATTGATATAGAAAAATTATAAATTTTAGTACATTTGGTATAATTTTTGAACAACAAAATTTTAATTTTAAAATAATGAATTATTCTAATATAAATTTGATTTTGAAAATTATAAATTAATTTTTGCAAAGTGAAACATGATGATTATCAGAAATGAAGAGAATAGTATCTATTATCTTGAATAAATAATAAAAAGATATTTATTTGTATATCCTCTTTTTTAGGAAAAATAGTAAGGGAGCAATCATAAAAAAGGGAAAATCAGAAAAATAGCAAAGAAAAGTGTGGAGAGTGAGATTTGAACTTTGATCCACCAACACAAAAATAAAAAAAATAAAAAATTAAGCACCCTCCTTGAACCATTAGATTAAGTAGATCATTTGTTTAGTGGGTGCTCTATATTAAATTTATACCAATTTGTCTTACTTTCTACATAAATATATAATGTATGGTACTATGTTAGTGGGTACTTGAGCACCTGGCGGACTCCATGTGGATCCGCCCTAAATCCCATGATTCATAGGGTATGTTGGCATTGTTTCCTTAGGAGTGATTGTAGATACTGTTAAACAACGTATAAGATAGTTTTAGCAACAATTCTACATGATGTGCGTGTTTGGTTTTTATTTTACTTTGTTTTGCTTCCTTCTATTTGAAAAACTTAGTTTTATACAAATGGCTACATGTAAAAGGCAATAAAGCAAATAAAGCACAAACTCGAATGAGAAATGTTCCCCTCAATGATAGATGAAAGTGAAAAGAGAGAGTGAATTGTATTGTAGTCCTCCTTTTCAATTTTCTCACTTTAAGTCAACTAGATAGATGAGTAGTCCATTGAAATGGAATAGTTATAAGAAAACTATAGGTGCATGTTAGCAAAGTTGGCACCCATCCTGTCATGATTCAATTTCTCAAGTTGTGATGGCACCTACCCTATCTACCAGTAGGTAAGCCTATTCCATAGCCTGAAACCATAGACAAGGGCTATCTAGTGAATGACAATCATTATAAGTAAAAGCTACCACAATAAGGATAAGAGATACAATATACCGAAGAAAATAACATACCAAAACCCACCACAAGACCTGACATCGATTAGTATTTAAGATTATAATATATAAAACGAGGGTACAAGGATTCTTCAAATAACAGCACAAACTATCTCTGAGTATAAAATAAAGATGAGTCCAATTACAATAAGATGGAAATCGGCAACTCTAGATGCAAGGAGCTCACCATGATCACTGAAATCCTCAGCCTGCTCTGCGCAAAAGGAAGTTAATAGGTGGGGATTCACACTATGAACAGTAGGGGTATAAGTGTAGTAAGAGTAGAAAACAAGTGCTACACAATAGGCATAGGCTGACTAAGTTCCATAGATAAAGCAAGTATAAACAACATGAAAACAAGGTACGTATATAACACAAATAATGTATAACAACCAAGATAACACTTAATCATGTACATGAGATGATAAAGAGAAGGGAGTAAACGTGCCTTGGGGAACTAGGTCTACTATATTCTAGCAAGAAGGAAAGGCTAAAGAAGTTACTCAGCAAGGGAACAAGTGACCAGAAACACCAAGGGTCAAATAACAACTGAGACCTTAGAGAGAAAACCAACCTAGCATAAAAGGATATATACTCAACCTATGAGGGAATAAGTTACTGTACAAAAAAATAATATAGATAAAAGCAGGTATGGGCAAACAATAACCTACCGACATCCTACACCTCCGACGGTACTATCAGCAAATAGAGCCCTAATTGACATCTAATATTACTGGGGACTAAGCAACAAACAATATGCTAGTGATGGCAATGCATGTAAATGCAATGTATGATATCTTAGCGCCCCATATAATCATAAGTGTCGCACGACCTACCCCATCCTAGATAGAAAGTTTGGACCCATGGTGCCCTTCATCTGATATAATATGTCTTTCTTTGGCATGAAATCTAATAGGGGCTTTATACACATTGCCTGGGCTCTTACCAAGAGTTATCATAATCATCATCTCTATCAGTTGATATTGGAAGGATAATAGTAGCTATAATGCAATAACACCATTGATGCATCAGCTAGTCAAATCATAAGAACATAGGTTATCCCAGATACCTCTTATAATCTTAGGTAGAAAATAGGACATCCCAATGCTTCATAGTATCAAATAAAAAAAACACCAATGATCTAAGTGGTATCCTACAATCTCAACCCAACTCACATAATCCCAATCACTAACTTTCTCAGATACAACGTATATCCTAGCATTAGATGAAACAGACTAATGTACAATAACTCTCAGCAATACACCAAAGTATATATGTCACAGATCACTGTAGAATCATAACTCACCAAGGCCAAGTGTACCATAACCTTCTCAATCACAAGTGCCCAAATTAAACATAGACCATTGACAAATCATAAATGTCCAGGATAGTCAAACCAAGCCAAATCATATCTATACAAACTTAAGCCACGGTATGACATATAATCAACTCACAATCTCATGGTTATCATATCTCAGTAGCAATAGGTTATTCACATTCAGACGAATATGAGTCAAGTCATAACGTATGCCTATCTCAGGGCACTAGCCCATATTCGGCCATACCCAGGACCCTTCTCTATGTAAAATAACTCATAAAGCAACGTTGGTATAACCTAATCTAGGGACCAAGAGGCTAGATAAATAAAAATATGTCACCTACACAAAATTATACCAAAGCCTAGCTGCTATCAATGATTTCACCCAAGGGAACCATGTGCCTACCCACTGATAATGTGCCCTTCTTTAAACATGATGCTAGTTCGAGGACTAACCCATATAGCTAGTATTTCATCACATATAACCTCGGGAAGCACATATGATATAGCTCACACCTAGCAACCAAGGTCACATTCCTATCTCTAATTTGCTAGTGGCTCAGTAGCAACACCTCTCGTATCAGAGAATATGAGGCTCCCTTAGGGGTACACTATACCCATCCCCAGAACATGGTGTGTCTCTCTAGTCACTAACTAGTGGTATGAGCACACAATAGGTAACAGTAATATACAAGATCATATAAACTACAGGGCAACATATAATCATGTTTGATCAGGAAATTCTACTAGAAGTACTCAAAAAAGATAAAGATAACCGCAGCTATATCATTTATATACATACAAACCAAATATAGATACTAGATTCAGCGAACATGGTAGTATGTAATCACAAGGAAACCTCAATAGCAAGTATATCCTAGTAGCCTTAAACCACACACATACAAGCAAGAGTGAAGCGGAAATTCCCCAAAAAGTGCCCAAAAAAGGTGCCTTGAAAATTCCTATATTCATAATTTCCTTATATCTAAAATTTGGGCGTGATATCAAAAATATGACTTTATATTCATGATCAGGGGGAAAATTGAGTGAAAAATGGGTACAACCTAAATTTTAGAGGACCCGTAGTGAAATTTCATTTTGCCAAAAATTTCTTTTCTACTGGGCAAGCCTTGTGTTGATGACTTGAGGGAGAAGTTTCTTGATGAGGCTCATAATTTTTCCTATTCTATTCACCTCGGTTCTATGAAGATATATAGAGATATGAGGGAAGTGCTTTAATGGGGTGGCATGAAAAGAGATATTGCTAAGTTTGTATCTGGTTGCCATAATTGCTAACAAGTCAAAGACAAACATCAAAGGTCGGGTGGCCTAGCCCAAGATATAGAGATTCCTACTTCAAAGTGGCAGGAAATTAACATGGACTTTGTGGTTGGGTTGCCTAAGACTAGAAGACATTTTGACTCCATTTGGGTTGTGGTTGATAGAATGACCAAGTCGGCTCATTTCCTACTAGTTAAGACTACTTATGGAGCTGAAGACTATACTAAGTTGTACATTTATAAATTGGCTAGATTTCATTGGGTACCTTTGTCTATTATCTTAGATCATAATTCTCAATTCACTTCTCACTTTTGTAGGTCCTTCCAAAGAGGTCTTGGTACCAAAATTAAGCTTAGTATGACCTTTCACCCTCAAACATATGGCAAAGTTGAAAGAACTATCCAAAATCCTGAGGATATGCTTAGAGATTGTGTTTTGGAGTTTAAGAGTAGTTGGGATGATCACATTCCACTCATTAAATTTGCTTACAACAACAACTATCGTTCAAGCATTGGTATGACTCCTTTTGATGCTCTCTATGGTAGATGTTATAGGTCTTCAGTTGTATGGTTTGAGGCAGGGGAAATATATTTGTTAGGCCCTCAGTTGGTTATAGAGGACATAGCGAAGGTGAGGTTGATAGGGAAGAGGTTGAAATTAGACTAAAGTCAACAAAAGTCTTATGCCAATGTGAGGAGAAGTGAGTTTGAATTTAAGGTTTGTAATTGGGTCTATTTGAAGCTCTGACCCATGAAGGGTGTGGTTCATTTTGTTAGAAAAGGTAAATTAAGTCTAAGATTTGTGGGTCCTTATAGGGTGTTGAGGAGGATTTGTAAGGTGGCCTATGAGTTGGAGTTGTACAATGATATGAATATGGTTCATCCGGTCTTCCATATGACTATATTGAGGAAGTGTGTGGGTGACCCAAGTGCTATTCTGTCTCTTGATGTTGTGAATGTTATCGAAGATAATTTGACTTATAAATAGGTCCCGGTAGAAATTTTGGATGTACAAGTAAAGTGTTTGAGGAACAATGATGTTTCTTCCATCAAGGTTCTTTATAGAAACCAACAATGAAAGTGCCACATGGGAAGACGAGGTGGATATGCAAAAGCGATATCCCTATCTACTCCATTATAAGCAATCCTAAGGTACTAACACAAGTCCCTATGCGATATCAAGTCTTATGTATCAGCCTTTGTAACATTTACACGCATTCATGTTTCTGTTGATAAGTTCATGGCGATGTTGACACTTATGTTGAGATTTTTGAAAAATTATATTTAAGTGCATTATTGTATTCTTATTGGGGCTGATTGCTTCATGATTGATCTTATTATATATGCTTCTTTTACATTCAGGGATGAATGTTCTCAAGGAAGTGATATTGAAACACCCCAAAAAGTGCCCAAAAAGGTGCCTCGAAAATGTCCATATTAGTAATTTCCTTATATCTCCAAATTCGTGCATGATATCAAAAATCTAACTTCATATTCGTGATTAGGGGGCAAAATTAAGTGGGAAGTGGGTATAACCCCAAATTTTAGAGGACCCATACAAAAATTTCATTTCGTCAAAAATTTCATTTCCAGTGGGCCTTCGTGTTTGCTCCGCAACACGGAGCCATTGCGGAGTAGTACATTTTGTTGCCAGTTTTTTTAATTTTGGCTTAAGGTCTTGGGGTCTTGGCCTAAGTCTTCTTATGCATAAAAACACCTATACTTAGTCATTTTTCAACCTCATATCATTCAAGACATTCCCTAAAACCCTCTCTAACACTTAGCCAAATATTTCACCTAAATTCAAGTGTCCCAAACTCATTCCAGATTCAAGAAATTCCATTCAAGCTTCAAGTTTCCATTCAAATATTCATCAAAGAAGTCTCCAAGTTTGATGTATATGGGTTTTAACCATTGGGTCCTTTCACCCATGGTGCCTAACCTTCTTTTTCGTGAAAATTGCATGTTTTTAAGTTGATTATCTATGTGTATCATCTATTATGAAATTTGAATATTGACTATGTTGGGGTTTCATAAAATATGATTGTTTAAGAATATTTTGAGCTATGAATCTATGATCTATTATGAGTTTTGATGAAGGTTTTCAATATATATTGCATGAGGGTGTTACCAAATGTTGGTGATGTGATTTACATTAAGTTTTCACACATGATTTTACTCTTGAATTACATGATTTTGGACTAGCATTACACACCCACCAAGTATTTGATGAAATGTCCGGCTAAGGCTTCTTGAGTTATTGATGATCTATAGCATGACTTACGTGTCAACTAATTATATGATGATGAAAGGAATTGTATGTGATGATCTCATAAAAAGTATCTATAGTGTTGCAAGTTGACCACACCTAGTTGAGGGCATGATATACCTCACCCACTTTGATGGGGGGTGGTATGCCCATCTACCATGTTAAGGGGTATATACCTTGACCACTTTGATGGGGGGTGTTATGCCCATCTACCAATTGAGGGGTATATTCCTCAATCACTTTGATGGAGGGTGGCATTCCCATCTACCAATTGATGAGTAGATTCATTAATCACTTTGATGAGGGGTGGTATGCCCATCTACCAATTGAGTGGTAGTTTCCTCAATCACTTCCAAGGGGGTGGTATGCCTTAGATGTCAAGTTCTAGTTTCTTGGTCTATAACGATGGTATCTTCCTACACATGTATTATATTCTATTTAAGCATGTTTTACTTCAAATATTAATCATGCATGCCATGTTGCTAATATACCAACTTTTGTTTATATATATATGCATTATGATTAAATTGCCTATCTCTTGTTGCATTACATCCTATATACTTAGTACATTCAAACATACTAACACATATTCTATGCCTACATAATGTTACCATGTAGGAACCGATGCCCCTCATGATCATCCTCCCTATGGCTAGTTGGTCATCTTGAAGAATAGCTATTGGGGAGTCGTCAAGTTCGGGGACACAAGCTTTGCACTCTTACTTTTGCTATTTTCTTATGTTGAACTTTGATATCAAAAGGGCGAGCATGGAAAGTTGTCTTGGTCCCTGTCCAATCTATGTTAGAGATGCTATTGGACAAATTATGTAAATTATGCTTGAGCTTTGACTCTTTTGATGATCTATGCTATTGAAGATTTCCCTTACTCCCTTTATCCTCATTTCTATTCTCTTATTGTTGTTTTAATTACTTTTGTAACCAAGGATGTGTAAATGATATGCTAAGAGGCTTGTTTGGGGTCCCTTTAGGTTCCTATTCGCTATGTCACATCTAGGCCCTAGGCTTGGGTCATAACAAAAGCTCAATGTACATACCTGTCACTGTTCATAGCTCTAGCCAACCCCTTTTAGGGCCTTTCATAGTCATAAAATGTAAGAACTAAGGTAATATAACAACTATAGCAAGCACAACCCTCAATACAACAATACCGCCCCATAACATTATATATATATACAACACATAGATTGCATCAAGCCATATACAACATATACTCCATAATTCAATCTACAAATAGTACATTTTCACACATTCCAACACAAATATGCAAATATTTCAGCTCAATCTAGGATTTAGAGAAAGCATAGCCTACTTGGCATCTAACGACTCTTGCTCTAAGTCAATCCACCCTAACTTCTTGCCTATAAATTGCCTCTTGATACTACTCAGCTATCAAAACATAAGTCAGAAAATATGGTTGATTTAACTACAAAATCTCAAAACATGGGTAAAATTACATTAATTACAACTAAACTGGGGAAAATTGGGGCCTATACTTAAAATGTTGAACCAATCCCCAAAAATAATCCCCACATCACACTGTGGCCAAATGGAAGCACAACTGTGGTGTGTCATCCTTCTTACCATTACCCTTCAATCCCTTTTTCTTCGGTATGGGCTCATTCGGACTCTAATTTTTGCAAAAGAACAATATAACCATATGAATTTTGACATTCCAGATCCAATGATGTAGTCAAAATTTTTAATAGAGCTTCTTAAATTATAGTGAGGGTCCTACTTCCTTATATGTAACTTTTAATGGAAAGCCCTTGGAGGGTCAAATCACATTTGAATGTCCCCAGTATCAAACGAAGAGTCACCTTAGACCAAAATCAACGTTCTGGAGACAATTACACTATCAAAATTCTTGTCTAAGGCATAATTATCGAGAGCATCGATTAGGTCAACTATTAACTGATTCTGGTGGACAAATTACAATCTATCATATAATTGTACTGGATATGCTCCTAGCCTGATTTGTCCATTTCAGAGCTAATGGAATCATCCATTCCAAGGCTATTTACTAGGACTTTACCCAAAAACTCATTTTACGAGTATAACTTTCTGGTTAACTCAAAAACCTACCTAACTCTTTAATAACCCAACCTATAATTTCCTCTATAGTCCCTATGTCCCTATACACATATGTCAATCAACGTAATAACAAAAAAATCATAGAAATGGCCCTGAGGGTCATTAGAAACATTATCCTCCTCCAAACTGTAGGGACCAGAATTAGTTATGTCAATTGTGTGATTAGTATTTACCAATGCTTACTCTGTAGACAAAATCCTCTTTTGGTGGTTTTTTCAGCACTTGCATTTCCATGTGAACTTTTTTAGCATCTTCTTTTTCTTGCCTCAACAATTTAAGCTCAGCCTGGTCCTTGTGAAACCTCTGAGTAACCTGCATCACCTTCTCATTTGCCCAATCAAAGCACCCTTAGAGCTCTTTCTGGAATGTCTTCCAATGGGAGTTATCAACAATATAGCTTCACCTTTTTTATTTTGAGGGACATATTTCCCTAGACACTCATCACATGGGATACTAGCATAATAATTTGGCACCACAATAGAAGTAGTTATGTTTTCTCAGACCATTTTGCTAGACGTGCATGGTGGCACACTAGAGGTGTAAGTTGCAGGTGTACTGGATGAGGAAGAGCACATTATCAAAACTTACTTTTCCTATGTTGTATTACTTTTAACTAATGTATTTACTTTAGAGTGAGAGATCTTCTTTTTTGCACCAGAAGAATTTCATGAGTTTAGTCTCATGTCCAAAACCAAATGAAAATTTGGACTTCATTTAAAACCACATGGAATTCAGCAACTGGATGCACGTACAATTGCATTTTCTGTCTTTTTTCTCAACAACCAAATAAATATTTAGACTTTATTCAAAACCTATAGTACCTAATGACATTCACATTTATAGTGTGTGACCTTGTTTGGATGGTTATTACCTCTGTTATTGTGTTACGACTATTGGTATTAGCTTAAATACACTGTTTGAATTGATGGTTTATCTTTCAAATTATTTATATATGACATTATGTAAAGACAAAAAATGATACAATCTATCTAAATATTATATTTATCAAAATGATACAATAGAACACAATGTGATATGATTCTATTCATCAACCATTTGAACAAGTTAAGCATGAAACCCAAAATCAACTTAGAAAAGAGTAAAGAAAGGAATCCATTAAAGATCAAGCTGAGGAAAAATAGAAAGAAAAGGTGCACTAAAATGTATAAGCACAAATATAATACAACTCTTTTCTATAAAATATAGTAAGCATAAATATAGGAATTTATAAGTAAATTATGAATGGATTCCATAAAAGATATTGCTACTATATTCTGCTGTAAAACTATACCAATTTTCAACAATGTGCCATATATATGATAATGTGAGATAACAAGGAAAAAGAAAAAATAATAAAGTATATTCAGGACATTTATTTTCTCTATCCTCGTAATTTTTCTCTCTCCTTGAAATTTCTTGAGAACATTCTCTCTTCTCAGCCAGTCATCCTATGCTGCCCAGAACTACATCACTGGGATCCCTTCTTTTTCGATGAATCCACACTGTCGGACGACCCCTTATCTTTTCTCCTTCTTACCTCTGGCAGAACCCCTTCACTTTTATTTATCTCCACTGCCAGAGAAGCCTTGAGAAAAATGATTTGTGCATCCATCCAGATCTGTCGATCTACGATTTTTAGGCTCTCCATTCTTTGTGGGATTCCCAGTTCAAGATTTTGGAAACCTTTCAGGCCTTCTTTGGCAAAGCACTTCGGGTTTGGTGAGATAGTCCATTTTTGGTGATGTATCCAAATTCCAGCACCGTTCAGAAAACTTTTTTGGACTAGAATACCAAATGATATCTTTTCAAATCCCTTATTATTTGTATCTTATTTTATTTTATCTTTTTTACTTGCATTGCATTTTTTGCAGTTATATATTTGTTTGTGATCCTTTCTTGCTATTACATGTTTGCCTTGTACATTGTTTGCTTTTGCTGTTTGTGTTGCGTTATTTTATTTCCTTCAGATCTATTTGTGAGATTTCAGTAGTAAGTTGTTTTTATTTTTGTTGTTGTTGGTGTCATCTTAGAGAAACAATTGTGTTATAGGAAGAGTTTAAATTTATGTTACTTCCTTGTATTTTAATCTTTATGCCTAACTTTCGCTTAGCAATTTGCTGTACATTGCTATTTTACTTGTTCTATTTGTTACAATTTGCAAACTTTGGCTTAACAATATATTACATTTTGTTGTTTTACTTGTTCAATTTGTTACATATTATTGTTATATTTATTTATCAAATTGAGATTATTAAGTAGCATACCGGATATTTCCTTGTTCTATTTGTTGGAGTGCCTAGTTTTTTTCCCTGATTCTCTGTAGGTTAGCATATTATTATTCCTTAGTTTAGTGGCATCAATATCTAATGGTGGACCTGGGTTATGTCATCAGTTGGGGTCGGAGGTATTGGGTAAGGGTGGTAAGAGGGGTACGAGCTTATTTAAGTTAAGGATAATGTCGAGGAATATAGGATCACTTACAAAGAAATCTATAGAGTTAATGAAGTGTCTTAAGAGGAGACATATTAGTATAACGTGTGTTTAGGAGACTAGATGAGTAGATACCAAAGCTCAAGACATAGATGGGTTTAAGCTATGGTACTAGGGTGGTTTTAGGGATAGAAATGGTGTAGAAGTCTTTGTAGATGAGGATCTTAGGGAATATATGGTTGAGATTAGGAGATTTAATGATAGGATGATGTCTATCAAACTCGTGATGGGTACGCATGTAATGAATGCAATTAGGGCCTATGCACCTCATGTAGGCCTGGATGAGGAAGTCAAAAATCTCTTTTAGGAAGATTTGGATAGGGTTGTGAGAGGCATATTTGAGACAGAAAAA
>JAOTQJ010000096.1:14959496-14969798 GCA_025642045.1 Solanum sejunctum | reverse complement strand
CATGGAGGATTTAATTTTGGAGAGAGGAATGGAGATAGGACGTCTCTCCTAGATTTTGCCAAAGCCTTTTGAGTTAGTTTTTGATAACTTATGTTTTACAATAAGGGACAATCAGTTGATTACCTTTTATAGTACGATAGATATAACTCAAATAGATTACTTACTTCTCCGAAAGGATGATAGAAGTCTTTGTAAGGATTGTAAGGTTATTCTGAGTGAAAATATTTTCACTCAACATAGGCTTGTAGTGATGGATTTAGAGATTGAAAAAGAAAAGAATAAGGCCTTTAATGTTCTACAAAGGAATAGATGGGGAATCCTGACTCCTGCCCTTTCAGGAGAGAGCGAAAAAAGATGAGTAGTTTAGGGGCTTGGAGTTGTTGCAGAAATGCAAACAATATGTGGGATAGGACTACTGTTTGCATTATAAAAGTAGCTACCGATACTAGGGACTTCGAGAGGGACCTTTGGTGGATGTAAAGGCTATTCATGGTGGAATGACGAAGTCCAAGGTAAAGTGAAAGTTAAGAAGACTGTTTATTTGATGTGGTTGAAGTGTGGGGATGAGGATGAAAAGTGAAGGCTTTAGGAGTTCTATAAGATGGCAAGGACAGAAGCAAAGATGGTTGTGACGAGTGCTAAGGAATCAACGTTTGAGCAATTATATGTGGAGTTAAGTGATAAAGGCATGACAAGAGATTGTATAGGCTCTCTAAATAGAGAGAAATGAAAGCTCTTGACTTGGACGAAGTGAAGTGCATCAAGGATGAAAAGAGTGAGGTGTTGGTTGATGATATATCCATTAAGTTAAGATGGCAAGTTTACTTTCATAAATTATTAAACTAAAAAGGATATAAAGATATTAAGTTCGGTGAGTTTGAACACTCCAAAAGGTAATGAGATTTTTGTTATTGTACGTCGTTAAGAGTTGAGGATCTTAGATGTGCTATTAGTAGGATGAAGAAAAGGAGGACCATCAGACCCAATGATATTCTAATAGAATTTTGGAAGAAGATAGTTAAGGATGGTATAGAGTGGTTGACTAGACTATGCAATGCTATTATGAAGACTGGTAAGATGCTTAATGAATGGAGGAGAGTATAATGGTTCCATTGTATAAGAACAAGGGTCAGATTCAAAACTGTAATAATTACAAGGGTATCAAGTTGTTAAACCACACAATGAAGGTACGGAAGAGAGTGGTGGTGATAAGGTCGAGAAAGGAGTGTCTATTTTAGAAAAGCAATTAGGATTCATGCCGGAATGATCAATGACTAAAGTAATACATCTTATTCAAAGATTTATGGAGAAATATAAGGAAAGAAAGAAAGACCTTTATATGGTGTTCATTGATCTAGAGAAAGCCTATGACAATGTTCTAAGGGATGTTTTATGGAGATTCCTAGAGGCAAAATGTGTTCCAATGGTGTATATTAGAGTGATAAATATTATGTACAATAGAGCCGAACTCAGGTAAGAACGGTAGGAGGATACTTAGAGTACTTTCCTGTTTAGATGGGACTCCATCAAAGATTTGTGTTGAGCCTTTTTCTTTTTTTCTTTAGGAATGGATGAGTTAACATAGTCTATCCTGGAGGAAGTGCCTTGATATATGTTATTTGGAGATGACATAGTACTAATTGATTACACTCAGACTGAAATCTAATAATAGAATGGAGGTTTGAAACGATACTTTGGAATCCAAAGGGTTCAAATAAAACATAATCATAACAAAATACTTGGAGTGTAAATTTAGTGTTGCTAGAGATGAAGCAGATATTACAGTAAAGCTTGCCACTCAACCTATTCCTCTGAGAGAAAGCTTTAAGCATCTTGGATTCGTCATCTAGAGTAGTGACGATATTAATGATAATGTTACACATTATATTAGGGCAGCATGGATGAAATGAAGGCTTACCTCAGGAGTATTTTGTGATAAAAAGATACCACCTAAGCTTAAAGACATGTTTTATAGAATGATGGTTATACCATCCTTGTTATATGGGGTAGAGTGTTGGCTAATTAAAAATTCAAATATTCAGAAGATGCAAGTTACGAATATTAGGGTGTTGAGATAGATATATGGACGTACCAGGTGTGATATGATTAAGAATAAGATTATTTATAAGAAGCTAAAGGTAGCCCCTATGGCTAATAAGATGAGGGAAGCGAGACTACATTGGTTTTGACATGTGCGGAGAAAGAGTATCGATGCTTCTATTAGGAGGTGTGCAAGGTTAGATTTAGGGGATATGCAGAAGGGTCAAGGTATACCTAAGAAGTATTTGGGGGAGGTCATCAAACAAGATAGGGAAAAATTTCATCTTACTAAGGATAATACCTTTGATACAAAAGAATGGAGATTGTGTACTAGAGTAGCGGGCTAATAGGTTAGTAGGGGTAGGTCAATAAATAACTTTATGATATAGTAGGTTAGTAGGAGTAGTGATGTCTTTACATCATATATTGTCATTATTAATCCTATACTTGTTTACTTTTAGCATATTTACATTGTTTTTATATCTTGTATTGTCATTTTCCATGATATGTTCATTTTATCGTATTTGCATACTATCATATATTTTTGCTTATTAGTCTATCTTTCTATTCCCGTTCCTTTCCTTTTCTTTTCCCATATCTAGTTTATTCTGCTTATGGCTATTTCAGATGAGGGTTCCCAAGAAATAACATCTCTACCTCTATGAGGTAGTGGTAAGGTCTGCGTACATCTACCCTTCCTAGACCCTACTTGTGAAGTTTCACTCGTATATTATTGTTGTTGTATTAGTATATTGTATGCTAATTAATTCAAAATCCATTTTTTGAAAAACTACAATCTTATAATATATATTAGGACAAGGTTAAGCAAATTTACTTGTCATATATATTGTGGATGTTGACGACCCTACCCTCAATTTCTGACACGTACATACATATCTAAAACTGACCAAAGTTGATAGTTGTATCTATTCATGGCATTCATTTTTTGACTGATTGATTTTGGGTATGTTTTATTTGATATTTCAAAAACTCAAGAAACTAAGACATAGGAGTACTATTCTGTCTCCGACAACCCTCAGAATTTCTAAGATTAGAAGAATTATTTCTTTGCTCCCCGGCCCTGATCTCCACTAACACTCACTTTACCGAATATATCGATCTCCATTATCTCAAATCGACTCTCCACTACAGTTACATTTCAACAAAGTAGATACTTCTAATAAAGGTTTAGCCACAAAATTTACTCCTTTGATCTCTTTTACCGACGAACGTTATTCTCCCCTTGTTTGTTTTCTAGTAGGATTCACAATAGAAACCCCAAGTTTTGCCAATCTTCTTCTTCTTTCTTTCTTTCTTTCTTTCTTTTTACGTAACTACAAGAGTGTTTTGACAGATATTTTTGACCAGGATCTTCTAGTCAGAATTGCAGACGGTCTCCAACAAAGTCATTACTCCAGATTTCAGTTCCAGGGAGAAAAAGATTCCAGTGAAGTTTTCTGGCGACGTCTACAATTTGTATTTTCTAGCAACATCAATCATTTTTTACTAGAACTCCAAGTGATATCCTTCAATATTTTGTTGTATCCTATTTTAAGAAATTGTAGCTTTTACTTGCTTATATTTCTTGCCCTTTACATATTTGTGATATGGTTTCCTGCTTGTTGTGTTGACTTTTACCATATATCATTAGATTTACCATAAATTTATATTTACCATTTATTGTATTTTGCGAGCTTACCTATCATATTGTGCTGCCTTTACTCACTTGTCTGTCTGGATTTGTACCTAATTGTTTGACTAGTGGTATACCTAATATTTCACTGTTTTATAGTGCAGAGTTGTATGGCTTTCTCTATATTGTGTCTTCTTATCTTTGTAGCTTAGTGAGTTATTAGTTCTTAGTTTAGTAGAGTCAGGAGCTAATGGTAGATTAGGGTCATGTCATCGGTAGAGATCGGAGGTAAGGGTAGGAGTGGTAAAGGGGGCACAAGCTTATTTAAGTTAAGAGTATGGTCGTGGAATATAGGATCACTTATAGGTAAATCCATGGAGCTAGTGAAGTGTCTTAAGAGGAAACATATTAATATAACATGTGTTCAAGAAACCAGGTAGGTTAAACTAATGCGTGAGGCATAGATGGGTTTAATTTATTGTACTCAGGTGGTTCAAGGGATAGAAATGGTGTAGGTATCCTAGTAGATAAGGACCTCAAGAAATATGTGGTTGAGTTCAAGAGGTTTAGTGATAGGATAATGTCTATTAAACTTGTGATTGCTAGGCATGTAGTGAATGCAGATAGTTCCTATGAACCACAAGTGGGCATAGATGAGGAAGTCAAAAATCTCTTTTGGAAAGACTTGGATGAGGTTGTGATAAGCATACCAAGGACAGAAAAAATCTTCATTGGGTGAGATTTTAATGGACATATTGGGGCAACCACTAGCGGGTTTGAACATGTACATGGAGGCTTTGGTTTGTGGAGATAAATAGAGGTAGGACGTCTATCTTGAATTTTGCCAAAGTCTTTGAATTATTTATTGCTAACTCATGTTTCCCGAATAGGAAAAAACACTTGATTACCTTTCGTAGTATGGTAGCTAAGACTCAGATTGATTACTTACTTCTCCGAAAGGGCGATAAAAGCCTTTATAAGAATTGCAAGGTTATTCCGACTAAAAATATTTTCACTCAACATAGGCTTCTAGTGATGGATTTAGAGATTAAGTGAGAAAATAAGAAGAAGGTTGTAATGCCCAACCGAGGATTAGATAGAGAGGCCTGACTCCTTTCCCTTTCACGAGAGATAAAAGAAAAGATGAGTAGTTTAGAGGCTAAGAGTAGTGGCGAAGATATGAACAATACATGGGACACTGTTGCTGGTTTCATTTGGAAAATATCTATCGAGTTACGAGGGTTACCAAGAAACAACCTCTCTACCTATGTGAGGTAGGGTAAGGTCTACGTACATTCTACCCATCCCAAACTCCACTTGTGGGATTCCAATGGGTATATATTGTTATTATTGTTGATATATATTGTAGTACTGAACTCATTTGATAAAGATATTGCCTTTGGTATACTTTCATTAACACATATACAACGTCCAGATTGAAGTTGCTAAGTTCAAATGAATTTGTACTCCTTAGTTTCATCCACCCAGGACAAATGAAAAGCCAATGTGAATGGATTAATACTAGTAATTAGTAGTTATAACATGATAAAGATTTTCCACTAAATTTAACTTATTTAGAAACAAAATCACTTACTTTCAAATAAAAAAATGGTTCTAAGTGAGATCATATCATTGTTGTCCATATATCACATCAAAAGATGATCCACCTCTTGCTAGTATACAATCAAGATCAAACTATTCTTTAGCCTATGGAGCTAATTTTATTTTTACAAATAAGTAACTGCTCTAGTACTATGATGTAAAATGATAAATGGACCCATTTTGAGAAAATGACAATGAATTTAATGAATGCTTGCTCTAGCATTGACATTTCATGCTTGAAAACAAGGTTAGGAAACTTTGAAGTAAGTAAATAGAATGCAACAACAAAATAGTTTTGTTTGGCAAGTGCACCAAGGGAAAATAGGAATTAGTGATATCAAGTTTGAGTCATGTGAATAAAGAACAATTAATCCTTGGGTGAACAAAATTATTCAAGATGTTGGTTTCAAATAATGAATGGTTAAAATTTTTTAAACCTTTTCATAAGTGCAAAACACTCAAAATCCTTTATTTTTGGTGCTTTAGGAAGTATACAAAACACTTGAGGAAGTGTACAAATATCCATATATAACTATACAAAATGCTTAAGGAAGATGAAACTATTTGCAAGAATATCTAGTGATTGATAAAGTCTTTTGAAGAAATCAAGATTATACATATCCCCTCGAACGTGGAATATATTAGCTCATACTCTGGCTAAAATTCTCTATTTCCTGTACAAATAGGATTTTTCCTTCCCGTGCTTTATGGTAACTGATGCAATGATGTCTTACTAACATCTTAAACATATTTTAAAGTAATGTAATAAAGTGTTTCACTGAAATGAAAAAGGTGACACTGCTAACTATTTTACCGACTCATGTAATATGGAATTCTACTAACAATCATGATGATAACAAGATTTCTTTTATCTTTGATTACACTGAGCACTATGTAGTCAACATCCAAAAGACATTGAGTAGGCAAATCCATGTTTTGTCTTTGCTGCTTCACTTGATTGGACCATCTCTTTGAGCATGAAGAGTAAACTATGCACACTGAGATGAATTTTCGATTGACTCTTAACCTCTCTCACATAAATGAAAAATGGACAACATAAATTACATAGCATAGAGAAAACAATATTTTCAATTCATACTCACTTAGTAACTAGAAACAAGTACAAAGAACAATTCTCTCCAATAGTCATTGCACCAAAAAGTCAAATAAATAAAGTAATGACCCTACTTATTGAACTCCTGAAGACATTTCTTATTTCAACTAACAAGTACAAAGTAATATGACTACATGACCACTTCCCTCTTTCAAAATCCTACATCTTTCATTCAGATTAGGTTACTTAATAAGATGATGAATCTAGAGAAAGGTATAATATAAATATGCTAAAACTTCTTTCCTTCTCATAAATTAGGACCAAGGTTAACTAGCAGTACAATAAAGGTAAATAACCACCAAAGGATGTGGTGTAGTGGATGGGGCTGTTTCTCCATTAACCAAAGGTCTCAAGTTTGAGCCCTGAGAATGGAAAAATTATTGGTAGGGAGTTATTTCCCCTAAATGGGGCCCTATGCAGCACGAATTCAAATATAATCGTGCTCCAATGTGGGCACTGGACATTGGGTGAGAAACCAAAAAAAAGGGTAAATAAATGCACTAATAACATTATGTCTACAAATCCATATAACAGATCATATATTGAAAATAATCGCCCAGGAAAGTATACCATAGAATTTGATCAAAACGATTTTATGAAAAAATATTAAAATGTCATAGGAAACAAATAAAGGAATCATAGGAAATGAAGAAAATATTAAGAAATAGACAGATTATAACTTAATGTAATAGGTTGTGTGAAGATATCTTTCAAATTTCCTACAGGATTGGATAGAACTACAATATCAAGCAAATTCCTCAGCAGCAAAGCTTAGGCAAGTCGCTGGAGAATCTGTGTACATTATACCCTTCTCAGAATCCACATGAAATTTCACTATTTATGTTATTCTTGTGAAGATATATGTTGTCTATATTGACATACAAATTAAGCATGGTAATTTTTTTTTAAAATAAGAAGAACAGAAATTATTGATGAGAATAATATTTTTAATTTCCCTAGTGTAGTCAAGAGGATTTCTGAGTGTGGATACAGTGTGGGAATTGATGAACGAGTTATAAGGATAACAAATATATTGTCACAAATATTGTTAATGGTGCTTTGGCTTTACTGAGCAGGGAAAAGGTTTTTGATATTGCTAGTCATCTTGTATTTGCAGATTTACCTAGCTTGGTTGATGACATTTTACTCTATATGGTATGTTTGCTGAGGGAGGTCAAGCTAGCTTTAACAGTTGCAGAAGCAATGTAATGCCTATTACTTCCAGACATGAACCTGGTACATGTATGTAAAATGGAAGAAAAACATCTTGTTGTGTTATGTAGTCAAGAAAGTTCAGGCGATAACTTTTGTGGTTTGAAACTTTCATAATCAAAGTCTAAGACTTCTGAGAATACTCGACCAAACCTGGATAAACAACAACTGTCAAACCTTCTGCCCCAATTCCTTAATCCTTTTAGTCCAAAGTTTCTATTTCTAGTACAGCCTCTCAAGAACTTGAGTCTAAAAATTCACATGTTCCTAAAGCTCTAGAAGGAAAAGGAAGTTACGCATCTCTTCCAAAACCAAAGGCTAAATTAAAAGCAACAATATTAGAAGACAAACAGGGGCTAGTCGAAAGGCCCAAAATTCCTAGAAGGATTTATATAGGCAAAAGACATATCAGTTTGAGAAAAACTATAGAGGCTATAGGGGTAAGAACATAAATACAAACATCACCTTGTATGGGGCGATTTGGTTTTGGACAAGATGCTGAACTTGTCGGATTCTTCTGTGTAACAAAGGAGAGTTCTCACTCTAATGTAAGCACTTTTGTTGAAAGTAATAAACCATTAGAAAAAAAGTACTGATAGTTCATGCCCTTCCTAATCCATTGCACTAATATCTAACATTTTGATACCCTTATGCAAGATAATGTAAAAAGGAAGTTGTTAGCCATGGATCCTAGGTATAAAGGCCAAGACAACATAGTTATTCCTTCTTAGTGATAGATTATAATGCTGGTATCTCATATGCTGAGTCTCTAGGAAAATATTTCTCTCAAAATGAGGGAAGTGAAGCTATATTGCTACTAATTTCTTGTTTGAAGACATTGCAAAAAAAGCTCCAAGGGTAGTCTAATTGGCCAAAGGAGAGGATAATGAAGGCTACTCGGAGGCTTGGTAAGGACCAGGCTGATCTTAAAATGTTGATGCAAGGAAAAAAAGATGGCCAATCAGACTACCCTTGGAGCATTTACAATTCTTTTTGAACTTTTTCAGCAAGGACAGGCCACCATCTGTCTACCTTATGTTGCTTTTGCTTACGTTATTTACTTTGAGGGTGAGCTCGAGAAATATCTTGGTCCCCATGCTATTCTATGACTTGAGGCATTATTGGACATCTTGTAGATACTTATACAGATATATGGTATGTGTTGTATTTTGAGATTATAATTACGGTTACCTATTGATTATGGTTATTATGAATTTATTATTAGTATTATGATATGGATTTATGTTATAATGTAGAAGATACTAAGTCCCATTTTTCCTCCGTAGAGTGATTGCTCGATTTCTTTCTATGCTGTAATTACATTCTTTATAACATAAACTCCATTTTCAACGGTGAAAGTGATATGTAATAATTTGAGACATTATAGTGACTTTCTAAATAATTATACATAATTTATCCTCTTTAACTTGTATCTTTTAATATGACTTGTCTTTGATTTACACAGAGCTTGTTTAATGCCTCTTTTAATACACCTTTTGGCTTTTTGTCTACTCTTACCATGCTTGAAATCATCCATAGTGAATATTTTTATGCTTATATGCTGGGGTATCTGATCATCTCTTTTCGAACAATCTCAATCTTTCTTTCCTCATCTTGTTCTCCATCGAAGATACTCTAATCTTATCTTGAATATTTCTTTTCTAATCCTATCTCTACTATTATGCCTGATATAATCCCACAAATAGAATTTGAAAGAAGTGATGTGTATGCAGACTTACCCCTATTCTCTATTTCATATTGAAATTAAATCCAATAAAGAGAAATAAAAAATTGTTGTATAAATCATGAAGAATCAGGCAATATTCCTAAAAAATCAATAGAAGAGAGTAAGATAGAAAAATGGATAGACATGTTTTGTTGATAAACAGAATGATTGGAAATCACAAAGTTTCTATATATTTCTAGTTGTTGCATGTTTGTGACCAAAATTTACTTAATACTTAAAATCCTCTGTGTATCTAGTGATGAATGAAAGTAACAAATAAAAAACAAACTATCTCAACTGAATTTATAACGAAATGGATGGTATAATAAAACTAGTGCAGACTGACGATTGCTAATAATAGTTAAGCTGGCCTACTGGAATTAATCATGTGATGATGATCAATTTTCCTACTTCCTTCCCCTCAAAGTTCAGTCAAATGCTTAGTTTTTTTCTTCCTATATGACTTGCATTATTTCAATACGAATTCTACTCCTTCATTCAATGATGCATTTCTTTTTTCCTTGTTATTCCACAACTGAGCTACTGGGTACCTGCCACTGGAGTTATGTTCATTCAACTCGTTTATCGTAGGTACCACAGGTTAATACACTTTATCACCATATTTGGCCTTTAGTTTCTTTAATTTATAATTATTTTAATTAATTATTTCCTTAGAAAGAAAAATTAAGGACAAATAGCATGTGTAAAGATTAAAAAATAAAATGTGTAATATTTGTTAAAAAGAGTACATACCTCAGCAATTTGATCCTTTTGTATAATCTTATATGGATGCCAATATGGATCCCGCAGGTAACTCTCCCACAAAGAAAGTATCTCTGATGTTTTCTCTGCTTCTTCTTCAAAGCGATAAATTATTGTTGCGGCAGCAAGGAATGGCTTTCAATCAGGTTCCCTGTAGAGTAAGTACACGTCTACCATAGTACGGGATCTGGTCCCTTGGAACACTATAAGTAG
>JAOTQJ010000096.1:14937552-14959396 GCA_025642045.1 Solanum sejunctum | reverse complement strand
GATTTTTCTGTTAGATCTTTTAAAATATTTATTGGTTTCCTAATTATCCGTAAAATTAGGTGGCGACTCTGTTTTTCTTTTCGAATCTCGAGAATTGATTTTTCTCAAATTAATTGAGTTGGAATCGATTTTTGATTTTCGAATTTTTTTTTTTCAAAAAAATCATTTTTCGGCATAACACTCTTAATTTTCTAATTTTATGGAACACTTTTAAATTATTTAATTATATCTTTTATTAAAAAAATCCGCAATTTTATTTAAAGAAACCTTCATGCTTTACACTTTTCTAATGAGACACTTATAATTCAATTAATTATATTTTTAATAAAAATATAAATCTACAATCCTATTTTAAAAAGTCCTAATATTTTGCACATCTAAATCGATTTAAATATTACTTTATATAATTATTTCTTTGAAGGATGAAATTCCTACAATTTTATTTAACTAATAATTTGCATACAATTTATTAATATGTAATACTTCGAAAAGGTCATTAAAACATTGTATTCCTCAAATTATTATGATAATTAAATCTAATTAGATTATGAAACAACTGCATCTAGAAGTCTATTAGGTTTATGTCTTCGTTCTATATTATCGTTTTCTATTTTCCTAAAAGAAGTGTAAGCATTATATAAGGCCAAATAGTTTTGGTCATGTATGGAGTATTGTATGCCAAGAAAAACTAATAATATAGCGTTTATGAATACACAAAATTGAAATAGTATAATCTTAATGCTTTTATGAAAAAGAGAAATAAAATAAAAATAAATATACTTTAACTAATATTAAAGTAGTCAAAATTAAAGAATCCTAAATAATATAGGAGAAAAAAATATATGGTTAGAGAGATTAAGATTATTAATAATTAAGGAGTACTAAAATATATAGTGAGAAAAATATATTTTAAAAAAAAATAAAAAAATTTAAAATATATGGTAAGAGTTACGAGGTTTTCTCTCGTCAATATAACTATAAGACATATAGATAGTTCTTACTTTTATTTTGATTTTGATTCAAATCGTCTTCTTGCATTCATTAACATCATCCCTTCCTTCTTACTTATCTCTTTTAATTAATGTTTTTCATTTTAATTTCTCATGCTTTTCAGTTTGAAACTTTTTGATAAATAACTTAGACGAAAAAAATAATGCTGCCAAATGAAATTGCTAAGGGAAAAAAAATAAAAGGTTATCACTTTTTTTTTTTGGTTGCGTTCTTTAGTTGTGACTTAATTTTGATGATGTTATTTAATTATATTTTGATATATTATTTATTAGTATTATAATTAATTTTTAATTAAATATATTTTTCAAATTTAAAATATAATGTTACAGTTAAATAGTGAAGCTTGACATGCAGAGTTTTTATTTTGAATGATAAACCTATTAATTTAGAATTATAGTTCCGCCTCTTTGAATTTAAAGCTCACCAATTAATCAAATTTAAAGGTGGATCAAGCACGTTATTGTTATATATCAAATGACAATTTTATCATTTTGGGATATGGTAAATCAATTTTTTTTTAAAAATTCATTGAAAAATGACTATAGTTAATAATAAGAATAATTTAGAAACTAAGTGATAATTATTTCTTGATTTTCTAAATTAGACAAAATAAAAATTATTGATTTTTTATATAAAAAAAATAAAAGTGGAACATCGAACGTCCCCCCAAAGGCATTGAGGACTGGACTAATATTTACGAATCCAACTATATTAGTCATATATTTATTTTTTTAATTAAAATATAGAACTAATTCTTCTTACTAAATACTAAGAAAACTATTGCAGATGCCTACTTATTAGATACAAAAACCATTTGGCCTGTCTTTTAGGTAACTACGACTTTTGATTAGAGATCGAAAATGTGCTAAAATTTTAAGTATGAAAATTTGATTTCTACTAAAATAGTGTCCAACTAAATTTATAATAAATAATTGATGAACTAAACTTATTTCTAATAAAATTGAATAGGTTAAAATTTCTACTCAAGTATAGCTCTTACATTAAATATACGGAGTGATAAGGTAATAATTTTGTAAAGAAAACATACATAAAACTAAAGAGGAATATGTTTTTAAATATATTTTTATTTTTAAAAAATTATAATTAATAATATCATACAATAATATATTATTTATATATGCATCTATCGTTAATTAACACGATACACATGTGCAAAGCACGTATAATAAACTAATATAACAAAACATACAAAACAATGATTCTAAATAGGAAAAATCACACAGATAAATAAATATATACTAGTTAATAACTAACATAGCTATAGTTTGAACTAATTATGACTTGTGACAAACATCTAAACTATAATAACAGTTTGAGTTTTGTATAATTCGCGCGATTTATACAAATATCGTATACGATTATACAAAAGTTGTACATGAACCTAATTATATTAGAGAAATATACAAACACTGTGAATTATATAGTGAATTATACAAACGTTGTGCACGATCGTATACCGAAATATATAAGCGCTATACAAAAACTGTGAATTATATATCGAATTATACAAATGTATACAAAATATTGTGCGAATTATACAAATGTTGTTATAACTATAGTTATGAAATGTAATTCCTAAATTATAAATATAAAACATAATTAAGCTATTTTAGAGTAGCTATATACGAAAATTTCTCTTTTAAATACAAAAACATATGCAAACTGTTATACAACATACCCCAGTGCCTCAAAAGGCTCCCGCTCATTGCGGGTTGAGGGAGGTCGGATGTACGCAGCCTAACCCCTATGTTTAAAAACATATGCAAACTGTTATATTTTTTGGATTTCATACTTCAACTATCAATTAATCCCTTTTTCTAATTAATATATGATCTATGTAGTAATATTATCATATGTTCTTTTTCCCTACCTGAACGAGGACAATGGAAACAATAATATCATTCGAAGGCAAGTTGATTAATTCATGTCATAAAAATTTAACTGTTTCCCAAGGGCCTGGAAATAAAATTTGAAGTGGCATAAAAGGTAAAACTTATCAACCCTTTTAATTGAGTTCAAATTTACAAACTAAACTTTCAAATATATTAGAAAAAGTAATACAAAAGCAACAATAATTGATTGTACATTTGACATGACAGATTGTAAACTCATTATAGCAGAGAATTTTATACTAATATAATCTTCCCCACCAAATAAGTGCTGGTGGGATCATTTTATAGGCATTCTCATCAACTTATTCCTAACACTCAAATCATTACAAATTGTTATTCCAAACAGAAATTAATTAATATATATTTATTTATTTACAGCTTTCTCATACATAGTCCCAAATTAAAAAGAGAGAAAAGATAATTTCCCAATGCATACTCCCGGCATCAAATTATCTGTCATTTTTCTTACACGTCATTAAAAAAATTATTAATTAGAATGAAATTTTGATATTTTTTCTTCCTCGTTTATTTCTTGAGGGATAATTTTCTTCATCAAATATTTACTCTGTTAAGGTATTTATAATCTCCTAAAACAATTGCTAACAAAAAAGAAAAAAATAATCAATTTAATCTTAAACTTTTAAAATAATAAATAATTTAAGATAATTATTTTAAAAAATCACTACATTATTTGATATGGTGACAATACTATGCTTTAATGAAAAAGATGAACTCGTCTTTCTAATTTTGCGAGCAAGGGTGTGGTCTATATATACTTTCTTTATTTTAAAAAGAATATTTAGTTAGACCTGGTATAAAATTTTAAAAAATAAAAAAAAATTATTTTGTAATCTTAAATTTAAAATTATATCAACATATCAAAATATACTTTAATTTTATAATTTTAAATATACCATATAAAAAATTAAAATTAAAATATTACTACAAATGAAGTATAATTATTTTTTTTAAAACTAACTAAAAATAAAAGTTTGTCCTTTTTTTTCCCCAAATGGAGAGAATAATATTTTATGTGATTGTTATTTACATTTTGGACATAACACATGGCCAAACATTGAGCACCGTGTTGTGGTTTAATGATTTGATTAGCTGGTCCTTGAAAAAAAAAAAAATCTCAACCACTTAAGGGGTTTAGTGTGACGGACAAGAGTAATTAATTTTGAAATAATTTTTTAGTGATCTTTAATTATTTGTTTGATTGTATAAGGGACTTATCTTAAGATAAAAAATTAGTCCTGGAATAAATTATCCTCTTTTGGAGATAGAATAATAATTTTATGATAATTTATTCTGAGATAAGGTATGTAAAATAACTAAAATATTTCTCTTAAACTCTCTTTTATACACTAATTTTACATTTTATCTATATTAACATATTTTCTAGATAATATTTATAATAATATTCATGATCTTAATTAATTATTATTTTTATATATTTTTTTGATAAAATTATATTTTGTAAATACAATTTCTATTTATGAATATATTATAATTTGAATTTATTTATCTAATACTTATATTTATTTATATTTTGATTTCTCTTAAAATGTTCACTTCACTAATAAATTATATATTTTAAATTAAATAGTTTATTATTCACTTAAAAATTATATTTTATGTATTAATTAAAATGTAAATTATTTTAATAATAAGTTTTGTTTTGGCTTTTAGTAAACTTAAAATGGGAGTTCTATTTTTAAGGTAAATAAGCTGAAAGTTTTATTTTTTAAGTTGAATAAGATAAAAGTTTAAAATACATACACATATGTTAACTAAGATTATTTTAATAATGAATAACTAAAATTTGCAAAGAAAATGAAGAAGAAAAAACTAAATAAGATGAGAATATTTTTGTAAACAAATATCTTATTCTTAGAAATTATATTATGAATAGTACTTTGAATATGTCAAACCAAACAAACCATTAAAATTATTCTTATCATAACTAATCTCAGCATAACTTATTTCATTATAACTTATCTCAGCATAATTAATCCCACCATAAATTCTATAAAAAATTTATTGTTTAATTCGTTGATTTTAAAAAAACTCGATTTTGTTTGAACTTTCCCTATTTCTTTCCTTATCACATACTCCCTTCAAGATATTTTACTTGTTATATTTTCTTTGTATGCTATTAAGAAAATATTAATCAAACGAGCAATTTAAGTTTAATTATCTTTATTTATTTTTATTTTAATTTAATATCACTCTCTTATACATTATATTTATCTCTTTTTGCATTTATTGAGAATATATGACAATTATTTTAAACTAATTAATTTTAATAAGCATGATAATTAAAATGGATAGAAGAGAATAGTATATTTCTTAGTTCAACTTCAAAGACCAATAATTGAAAAAGACGCTCAACTGTATGAGAGCTTTCCTCTTTTGAAAAAAATAATCAAGGGTTAGAATTTAGATAGAACGTCTCAATGACCTAAAATATTATAGAATTTGTCGTTATATCTGAAAAATAGTAACAAACTATTTTTGAAAAAAAGAACACATATACGTTGTGATAGAACAATTTGAGTGAACCTCCATTCAAAATTTTTGTTACTTTTCAAAATTGAGTTCTTTAGCATGATTCAAATATAACGTTACAAGATAATAAGGAACAATATTTTGCCAGACAATTCAAAGTTAGTTTTTATCCAAAGTTGTTATCATATTGTGTTTGAAAATTGCTTTTGGGGACTTGTTAGCAGTCCAATAATTCTTTGTGCTCTCCATCACCCATACAAGTGGGGTTAATGTACCAAAAATTATAAGTGGGCCTATTTTCAAATGCCAAGAAGTTTATTTTTTTTGGTTGAAGTTGACAAAATTATTTGTGTCTCAAGTTAATCCAAAGTACAATGATAAATATTCGACCTAGGGTAAACAAGTTGCATTGGAAATATTCTCGATTTTAAGACGTTCTTGCAATTCGAGTAAACCCTCCACTGCGAATTTCTACAAATTATTAAGTAGTAAATTATTTAATTATTAATCTACGCGTCTAGTCAAGTCATCTAAATGATCATCGATTTCATTACAAACTTTTATTTATTGAAGTAGAGCATATATAATGTGGTGAGCTATTAAAGTTTCCTTATTCATTTTGATTAATTCATCCATCTGAAATGTAGCATTTATTGTCTTCTTAATTCTCAAGAAGGTAGCATTCTTGAATGAAGCCTATATATATATTTGAACCTAATTATATATTAAGTTAAAGCTCTCCTACTGAGTTGCATGTTGGGCCCCAGATGAGCTAGTGATGGACTCTTAGCGAATAGTGTTTCGAGCTTCAACTTGGTATCCTGCATTTTGCATTCATGATATGATCACATGATTCAAGTCTCAACCCCAACGCGGAATTTGAACATAGAAATCGAACCTAACCTTAACTCCTAGTCCGATCTTGAGCCCGACTTACGACTTAGCTCCAACTTCCAATTAAGCATGACGATCCCGAAACCAACACATAGCCCTTTGACCCATGACTCAACTCAACTTGTGGCCTAACTCCCAACCTTGACTTGGGACCTAACTCTTGGTATTGACTTGACTCCCACCCCAACTCCATCACCCCAAAACTCATGTTCTAACTCAACTTGAGATTTGACTCCTATTTCCAACCCCAACCCCAATCGAAGCCTAACCCCAGTTGAATCATGAGTGATCGAGGTCAGAGTCAACCTTATGTCTTGGGTTAGTATTAGGGTCGAGTAGATCCTTGGGTTGAGTTTTGAGTTGGAATTAATTTTAAGTCCATATTGAAGGGTGAGGGTCCGTGTCTAGTACGTAGTAGTTACTCAAACTAAAATTAATGTTCTTGAGATAATATTTTCTCCTTACTAGTCAAACATTAAAAGTAAGTAAGCAAATTATTTATTTTTTAAAAATAATATTTTTCTTGAAAAATATTTTCCTTCCTATCAAACACACCCCTAATGTCTCTAGTTTGCCATTATAACTCGTCTAGGGCATAGATAAATACAAAGAATTATTCTCTCCCATTCATATTGAAAAGTACTTTTTACTTTGGTATACCCCATAACAAATTTACTCACCTATAAAATATAAAGGTTATTACTAAATTACCCTTAATTAAATAGTGAACCTGTTTAATATGATTTCTTGGTTATGTAAACCCCAACTTATTTATTTGAACAAATAAGGGCAAATTACAAAACAAAATATTAATTTAATTACTATTATTATTATTTAATATTAGTCACGTGTTCCCTTTTTTTCTTTGTTGTCAGTTTTATTTAAAAGTCATATAGAAAGCTACTCTCACTGCAACTAGAAGAAACCCTACAAAATTGATAGATATCTGCAAATTGCTCCTCAGTTGCAATACAAATACAAAAACATAGCTTTCATAGTAGATGGAAATTGGTAGCACATTTTACTGTAGGAATTAAAAATAACAACTTATATAAGCATCTGCTTGGTTGAATTCAACACATCCGTACTGAATAATAATATTTCACTAAATTTTGGTATAATTTATTTAAGTGGAGAGTTCATCGAAAATAATATTATATGCACAAGATACTAATTGCATAACTTTATTTTATACAGTTAAATATATATAACTTAAATTCATATATAAAATGCAATTTAGCAAAAGAAATTTATCTACACAAGTGTTTATAGTCAAATAGGTAAATATTTAAGGAAACTAAGAACATTGAATTTGTCAATCTCTCATATTAGTAAAAAAAAATACAAATACTATTAAAAAAAATCACTATCGACATATCCAATAAAAACAATAAAGTAGGTGCATATTCTTCAGGTCATTAGCAAAAGTGTTGAAACCAATTAATTATGCTAAGGACAATTTTAATTTTGTCCTTAGGCTTAGTTCCAAAATCATCACTCAATCAAAAGTAAATATTGTTGGCTTTTAGATCTTTGTTTTTGTTATATAGTAAAGTAAGACAAAAGTTTATACATCTTAATGACAGGTTTTTTTATTTTGTTTTTTTCCTTTTTTGCTTTGTTTTACAACAACAAAGACAGGTAAGATACTAAATGCAATTAAGAATGCACTATTTTCTTACTGTATTACTTATCTTGTAAATAAGGTGTGATTTAGTTCTTAATTAATGGATTTGGGACCACATGTGATGCAAAGCTTTCTATTTTGCCAGGCTAAATATGATTTAAATTAACGACAATATGCAATAATTTGTTTGAAAAAAAATAATCAAAACCTTTGATAATAAGAAATATTTTACTCCCAACATTTTTAATATACCCTTAATAATAACACTTTTTTTACAAAAATGACAAAATTATGAAGGTATTTTTCGGGATACCTGAGAACGACGGAAATGGATACTGCTTTTTTCATATTACACGTACTTATTCATACGTTTTTATTATTGACTTAGCACGTGAATTAAAAAGTTGTAAATGATAACAAAGGTAACATAAACATAAAAAGATAAATTATTCATTGATTTTATAAATTGGACAAGTATTGCGACATTCTAAAATAATATGATCCCTCCAATTCAAAAAGAATTATCTGATTTGACTTGACATGGAACTTAAGAAAATAATTATGACTTTTTAATTTTGTGATTCTAAATTAAAATAATGTCAAATGTCTAAAATGACATTTAATTTTATCGTCTTAAACATGTGAAGTAGAAAATTAAAATTTAAGTGTTACAAAAAAAATGTTTTTTCAAACATACTAAACAAAATATCATTCTTTCTGAACTGAATAAAATAATTGACAAGAAAAAATCAACTGAGAAAATATTTCTAATCACGCCTTGTATCCAAAAAAAGATAATTTTGAAAGTCTAGTTATTCCCTTTTCTACTTATTCACATCCTCATTCAATTTGTATAGTTTATCATGTCAAAAGAAAATCTTTTAATTTCAATTAAATATTATCATGATCAAATAATCAGCAATGTAAACGAAGCATCATTAATACATAAGAATCAAAGTTATAATTGATGAGTTATTAAAGAATAATAATTGAGTTTTGAAATGGTCAAATGTGCAGTAAGGGAATCAAAATAATCGAAGTTGAATCCATCAAATCTATCGAAGCTTTTATTAAAAAGTTACCATATTTGTTTCAGATGTTCATATACTAACCGTTACAACGGTATGAAAGCTGTTCTTCCAACGGATGTCGACAAAAATGGGTCCCTGCTAGCACGCCAAAATTTCTTCACCAAACAAATAAAATTAAAAAAAATAATAATATAAAACAAAAAAAAGTATAATAAGGAAAATAGAATAATAATATTTTTTAAAAAAAGGTACTATGAAAAGTTAAAATATTTAAAAATTATGTAAAAAAAAAATTCGACTGATTGTCGAATTCTATCTGAGCCATGTAAATTATTTGAGGGAATATTTTGGTCATTTGTATATTTGACTACTTTAATAATTATGTAAAAAATATTGTAAATTGAATTAATTAATAATTTAATATATTTTTTAAAAACCTAATCACATAAAAATGCTATAAATCATAATAATCAACATCTTTGCTTCATCAAAAGAGTTAATTTGTTTATTTTATATATTTGACTTCTTTAATAATTACGTTAAAATTACTGAAACAACAATGATTTATAATTTTAAAAATTTAAATATTAAATAACATGAAAAGTATAATAAATTAAAATAATTTATAAATTAAAATATTTAAAAGACATATAAAAAAATTTATTTAATTCTCAAAATTCTTTCGGTATCACATATTTTGAAATAGTAAGTAACATATATTATTTGAATGACCTAAATAGAACAATATTAAAATTTTTAAAAATATGACTTTTAAATAATAATAATAATAATAATATTAATAATAATAATTATAATAATAATAATTATTATTATTATCACCTTGCAAGGATCAATAATTTATGGAGTACTTTATAATTTTGCTGTATAGGCAAAATGTAGCTTGGGACTTTCGAGTACTCTGTAACTTGTATTTTTTATGGGCAAAAATAAAAACTTATGTTTGATGAGCAGCATATGCCTAGTTAGACAGGTTGTAACTGTTGTCTATGAGGCAAACTTTTTAGTTAATTGTTAAGCAGGGTCTAAAAAAAATTAATAAAAATCATTTTTTTATAAGTTATAGATATCAAAGTCAATTCATTTTAGGGTTATTTCTGAATTCAATAAATCAAGAAAGAATTAAGGAGGTGTAATCAAATAGGATATGATATACTTTCAACTCGTCAAAACTATGATCCTAAATAAAAGGCACAGAGGTTGAGAATTAAAGTTTAAGATTAATTAGTAGATGGTCGAACAATCTTTCTTTTTCAATGAAAAACCATTTTGTTATTTATTGTTGATATCTTTATTTAAGAAAAAAAATTACTCGTATATTTTACAAATTTAATTTGAAAAATGCTTTTTAATTTGAGAATTTATTTAAAGCAAATATTTTATTCCTACAAATATGAAAATAAAGTTTATATACACTTGACCTTTCTAAATTTCATTCATAAAATTTCACTCAATTTGTCATTAATGTTGTTATAATCTCTTGTGAATTGTGACCATTTAAATTTTGAACAAAAAATAAATATATCTAAGCCAATCTTCTTTTGTTATTTATTTATTTGTTAATGCATTGAGAATAGAACCGATCTCCTTGGATAATTATTGACATGATGCAGTTGTAATGTTTTGCCTTTAGTATCATTTTTTAAAAATATTTGTGCTTTGTCTTTTTATTATCTATTTCTTGAGTACTATATTTTATATTAACGAAATTCTAGTACTGATTAACAAAAATATTACATTCAATTAGCATAAAGTAGTAATTGTTTATTTGGCCAAATTAAAGAATAATTACAATTATTTTAAAATAATTATAAAATGGCTAAATAAGCCAGCTTAAAATGACGAAAAAGAGCCTAGTGAAAATTTTCCATTCCAAATTAATTAATTGTGTCACAGGCTGTTATCTAGAGCTGATGACAAGGACGGCCTTCAGCTTACACGTTTCAGTATCCGGTTTTTTCTTCATGACAGACATGTCACAATGTCCTTCGCAAGAATGGATGGAGGAATAAAATCTTCGGATTTGAATATGACAGGAGAGATCAATGTTTTTCTCTTCTTCTAAATTTTAATAATTTCTTGCCATTTGATTTCTTTTAATATAAAAATAAAATTAATTATCACATTATTATTATTATACAAGGATTTGCAAACTTACATCATTCATGTTTGCCAGTCGCCGAATATGATTAATCTCGAGAGCTATGATTGTTCTTTCGTACCGAAAATTGCTTCTCCATTCAGAGAATGATCATTTGTCATAAATAATTTGCCCGTAGGAGTTGTTAACTATATTCTCCTTTCGGTTTCAATTTTGTTTCACCAGACTGTTCTTCACCTTGACAATGGCTATCTCGAATGCTTCTTGTGGTAATTGATAATTCGTACTATTAAAAAAATAATTATATCTGTATGCAATGATATTGGTTACCACCTATTAGTTTTTGATATTCATGTTTATGAACGTATTGATCAGATTTTTTTAATTGTTCAATGCAGGGAAATTATATATTATCTTTGTACAGTAATATAATGACGTTGTTTGTTGCTAAAACTATTTTATCAGCCATAGTTTTACGCAGTCAAAGTCAATTTACTGCTGCACGTAATGTCGTTGTTTCTCAAAAGGGGACTGGTGATTTTAAAATAATAACAGGAGCGATATTAGCAGCGCCGAATAAGAGTGTCAAACTATAGTATATCAAAATCAAACAAGAAACGTATCATGAGTATGTTCGAGTTGATAAAAAAGAGACTAATATAATATTGATCGGAGAAGAAATGGATAATACAATCATAACGGGCAATAGAAGTTTCGCCGGCGACAATAGGACCTATGCCACAGCGACAGTGGGTGAAAGTCGCTTTATATATACGCATAAATTTTATGAATTTTGATAAATTATAATTATTTTTTTATACTTAATTTGTAGGGGTAATCGGTAATGACTTCGTAACCCAAGACATAACATTTCGAAATGATGCTGGATCTAGGGTATCAAGCAGTCGCTTTAAGAATTGAAGCAAATTTGATGTTCTTTTATCGATGTCGCTTTAAGATTTCGCAACACAATAAAATTGACGGTTGCTTTTGACATATAGTATATCAGGACACCTTATATATCGTGTATCTCATGTGTTGTACGTGCATTTGGTGCATTATGAGTGCAGTACGTGCATAAAATGTGTATCTTATACATTATACATGTGCATTTCGTGTATCACGTGTGTTATCTCGTACTTCGCATGTGTATTTGTCACATTTGCTTCAAATTTTATTTTAAAATTTAAATTTCTAATTTAAAATTGATGTCGTTTCGAAGGGTATCAAGATACCCTATATGCCAAAAGCAACTGTCAATTCTACCTTGATTGCGAAATCTTAAAGCGTCATTGGTAAAAAGACACCAAATTTGGTCTAACTCTTCAAGTGACTGGTTGATACCCCCAGTTCAGCATCAATTCGAAATGCTATGTCTTGGACTATGAAATTATTACCGATTATCCCTGTAAATTAAATAAAAAAATAATTTATTGTGGTGTTGTTGAGAGCCTATCGAAAGTTGCTTCTTCATTCAAAGGATGACCTATCGTCACGAATAATTTAGCGATAGGAGTTGTTAATTATATTCTCCTTTTGATTTCAGTTCTTCTCACTAGACTGTTCTTCACCTTTGCGATGACTATCTCGGTGCTTCTTGCGGTAATTGATCATTCATACTATTAAAAATAATTCTATTTGTATGCAATAATATTGGTTACTACCTGTCAGTTGTCGATATTCTTGCTTATGAACGTACTAATAAAAATTTTTAAGTCGTTCAATACAGAAAAATGTATATTATCTCCATGCAGTAATATAATAACGTTGTTGTTGCTACAATTATGTTATCAGTCATAATTTTACACAGTCAAAGTGAGTTGACTGCTGCACCTAGTGTCGTTGTTTCTCAAGATGAGACTGGTAATTTTAAAATAATAATAACAAGAGCGATATTAGCATTGTCGAATAAGAGTGTCAAGTCATATTATATCAACATCAAACAAGGGACGTATCGTGAGTATATTTGAGTTGATGATAAAAAGACTAATATAATATTGATCGGAGAAGGAATGGATAATACAATCATTATGGGCAATAGAAATTTCGCTGACGGCAATAGAACGTATGTCACAGCGACAGTAGGTAAGAGTTGTTTTATATATACGCATGAATTTTATGAATTTTGATAAATTATATCATTTGTTTTTATTTAATTTGTAGGGGTAATCGGTAATGAAATCGTAGTCCAAGATATTATATTTCGGAATGATGCTAGACCTAGCATATCAAACATCCGCTTTAAAAATTGAAGCAAATGTGGTATCCTTTTATCAATGTCGCGTTAAGATTTTGTAGTCACGGTAAAATTGACGATTGCTTTTGGCATATAGGGTATTAGGACACCCTATATGTCGTGCATTTCGTGCGCTATGCATGCATTTCGTGCATGAAATGTGTATCTTATACATTATATATGTGCATTTTGTGTGTCACATATATGTATCTCGTGCTTCGCATGTGTATTTGTTACATTTGCTTCAAATGTGATTTTACAATTTAAATTTCTGAATTAGTAATGGAATCATAGCCCAAAAGATTAAGTTTTTATTTAATTTATAGGGGTAATTGGTAATGGAATCGTAGCCCAAGACATAATATTTTGGAATGATGCTGAACCTAGGGTATCAAACAACCGCCTCAAGAATTGAAGCAAATTTGGTGTACTTTTAGCAATGTCGCTTTAAGATTTCACAATCACAGTAAAATTGACGATTTTGCTTTTGGCATATAGGGTATTAGAACACCTTATATGTCATGTATCTCATGCGATGTATGTGTATTTCATGCGTTATGAGTGTATTCTGTGCATCGAATGTGTATTTTATACGTTATACATGTGCATTTCGAGTGTCACATGTATATATCTCATGCTTCGCATGTATATTTGCTTCAAACTTTATTTGAAAATTTAAATTTTTAATTTAAAATTGATGTAGTTTTGAAGGGTATCAGGACACTCTATATGCCAAAAGCAACCGTTAATTCTATCGTGATTGCGAAATTTTAAAGCGTCATGGGTAAAAAGACACCAAATTTGGTTCAACTCTTAAAGCGACTACTTGATACTCCCAGGTCCAGCATCATTCGGAAATGTTATGTCTTGGGCTACGAAATTGTTACCACTTACCCCTTATAAATTAAATAAAAATAAATGATTTGTTGTGGCGTTGTTGAGATAAATCCATCTTTTTTCTTGATTTCTTTTTTCCACTTCTAGCTGAAAAATCAGAAGTCGTGTGATGATAGAAATGTATAATTCGTGATCCTTGGTCATCTTCCAAATGAAGAACAATTTCCGGTAGGAAGGAACGATAGTGGCTCTCAAGATCGATGCCATCTTCTGCAATCGACAAACTTACACGAATGATAAGTTTGCAAAACCTTTGTTGGAGTAACAATAGGATGGCTTAAGCAAAGAGCAGTATATACAATAAATATCACAATGATAGCTATCAGTGGATAAATTCTTCCAAGTATTCGTCACTACAACAATTTGAAGGGCTAATCAACAGCTAACAAGATGATTTTGAAGGGAATGCTAGGTAGAATTGGATGAATATTTTAGTGCATGTTCTCTTCTTTCTTGATCTACTTTATATAAAGGGTATGAAACTTAATTCGTATAACAAACATGCATTTAAACAGGTATATATATTTCGTTGTCAACTTAAATTGAAGCTAGTGGTAATAGACTTAAAAATAATCTGAGATATAAAAATTAGATTCTTCCTTACAATTGGCAAAAAGCTGCAAAATACATTTATTTATTGGGATCTCATTTTATACATTTATGTTGTTAGATGCATATACAAGTTTTTCTTAATTTTTTGAGAGCAATTTCACGTTTGAGCTGCGTACCTATTATTTATGCATGCGAAATATAAAAATGGACATGTTGAAAATGAAGTTTGGTTTAAAAGGATTTATATGTGTCAAACATTAATCAGAGAGGAAATGATATATTATGGAGGCAATTCCCTCCATTAGCTCAAATATTGGCTCAATTGTTCAAAATTAAGAGATTAATAATCAAATGCCTTATTTTCTTTTCAAAAATAGTTACTACTTAACTAGTCCCTTATGTAATATAAATTAATATCTCGTGATATATATATGTATTAAAATTATTTTAATTTAAAATTAACTATTTATAAATATTTTCAAATTTAATCAAATATTAAAAAATTAAAGTTATTTTACAAAATAAGTCAATTCAATCTTTACCAGAAAAACTCTGTGAATTACATGCTACAACTATGCAGTGTCGCCACCATTATAACTATTGTTTTAATTTTTCGTAAGTTTTTTAAATTTTGACAAAGAGCTATATTATAATGCTGAATTATTAATAATTCACCCCTTGAGAAAAGATTTAGGAGCCGGTTCTAAAATATAGAAATACCATTAACTAGGCCTATTAAATTATTACTGATATAAATAATATAAAGAATATAATCAATAATGAAACAGTATGCTCTTCTTCTTTTTTATATTCCATTTCTGTAAATTGGAGGCTCTTGAATAATTAATTCCAGCTCATAACGATACAATTAAAGTTTGAATATGAATAACACATAACAATTTATGTACATAGCAATTTCCACAATTAAAAACTAAAAAACAAATATTGCAGGGGCGAGAGAGTTTTTTAAATTTTAATGTTAAAAATAAATAATTATTTGAAGATAATTTTTGAGTTAAAACAATATTTAAACGATAAAAGAGAGATTAATAGTTGTTGCATTTAATAATAATTATTTATTATTAATTAAAGACATACACTTTAAAATATAAACAATAATATACTATATTAATAATATTTAATAACAAAAATAATCCACTTATAAAATTTTATTAAATATATTATTTTTATTGTTGATTTATTAGTTTTTTAAATTAAATAAATATTAAGAGTATAAACATTTAAAAAAGGAAATCCATTTTGCAGAATGATTACGTTTCAAACAGCTCTGAAAAAATAAAGTTAGAATTATCGGCTGAATTAGCGGTGTTCGAGGTTGTCGTGGACCCCCTTTTTTGTGTGTGGGTGCCGAGCTGTCAACCCCAACTCCTCGACAGACTGTTTCCTATCCCACCAACGAAATTCACTTCTTATACATATAAACGCTCATTACAACCACCATTTTCACCATTACCAAGCATTTCTTCTAAACCCCAACAACTCAAAAATCCCATCTTTAAGCCCTTTTGAATTTTGGGTATCTGAAATTCCATCGGAAAATCAAGAAAATGGCTGAGGAAACTAAGAAAGTCGCCGAAGAAACGACCCCAGAGGTGGTGGTTTCTGATGTGACTGTGAGGGAGACACCTCAACCTGAGCCCGAAAATGTATCGGAGTCACCGGAGAAAGTTGCTGCTGCGTTCATTGGGGAATCGAAAGTTGAGGATGAAAAGGAGAAGGACGTTGTTGCTGAATCCAATTCCTTTAAGGAAGAAAGTAACAAGGTTGAAGAACTCCCTAATCCTGAACAAAAAGCATTGGCTGAATTCAAAATTTTGATTCAAGAAGCTCTTAACAAGCACGAATTCACTTCCCCAACTCCGCCGGCAAAGGAGGAGGATGAGAAGAAAGCAGCCGTTTCCACCCCTGCTGAGTTGCCGGCGGCAGAGCCAGTTACAGAGGCGGCGGCGGTGGCTGCACCCGAGCCAGTGGCAGAGGCAGAACCGGAGCCGGTGACCGAGAAAGATGCTGAAACCAAGGAATTGGAGAAAACAGAGGAGAAAGTGACTCCACCGGAAACGGAAGCAACTCCGGCTCCGGCGGCAGAGGCACCATCAGAAACAGAGAAGGTGGAGGCCGTTGAAGAAATCAAGGAAACAATTGTTGAAGTACCCGCTGCGATTGCTGTGGCGGCGTCCACAGAGGAGCCACCGGCTGCTGAGGCAGAGGAACCAAAAACAGAGCAAACTCCACCACCAGAAGAAGTATCCATTTGGGGAATACCCCTTTTAGCAGATGAAAGAAGTGATGTAATCCTTCTCAAGTTTCTCAGAGCAAGAGATTTCAAGGTGAAAGAAGCATTCACCATGCTGAAAAGTGTGATTGCATGGAGAAAAGAATTCAAAATTGATGAGCTCTTGGATGAGAAAGAATTAGGACAAGGACTTGAAAAAGTTGTGTACAATCATGGTGCGGACAAAGAAGGTCACCCTGTGTGTTACAATGCATTTGGTGAGTTCCAAAACAAGGAATTGTACCAAAACACTTTCTCTGACAAGGAGAAACTCACCAAGTTCCTCAGGTGGAGAATTCAGTTCATGGAGAAGTCCATCAGGAATCTTGATTTTAGCCCTGATGGTATCAACACTTTTGTTCAAGTTCTTGATCTGAAAAATTCACCTGGACTCTTCTTTTTCAAGAAAGAACTTCGCCAAGCCACCGACCGTGCTCTTCTATTGCTCCAGGATAATTACCCTGAATTTGTTGCCAAGCAGGTGCCTTTTTGTCCACTTTATATTGACGATGTATATAACTCTTTTTATATTGTTATATGATGTTGGTATTTGGATACTAAATGGATTTTGATGTTATGGTATGAAGGTGTTTATCAATGTTCCATGGTGGTACCCAGCTTACTACAGGATGATAAATACAACTTTCACTACAAGGACCAAGAGCAAGTTTGTTTTTGCTGGTCCTTCAAGATCTGCTGAGACCCTTTTCAAGTAATTACCCTAATTTGCCTCTTGTCTAGTTACTTTCAACTTATATTTGTTTGGATTGAGCAAATTCTGATTTGTGAATCTTGTGAAAATTCAGATACATAGCACCTGAACAAGTACCAGTACAATATGGTGGACTTAGCAAGGAAGGTGAACAGGAATTCACCACTGCTGAACCAGCCACAGAGGAAATCATTAAGCCAGCTTCTAAACATACTATTGAATTCCCAGTTACTGAGGTATGCTCAGCATTTGTTCATACTTAGTTACATAATTGTATTGCTGTCAGATTTGTTCAAGTGTGTGACTGTCTTAGCCAAACACACTTTTATTATAACTTCAACATGCCCCTTACACACCTTCTTGGGAGATTGTGAGAATTGAACCAAAGAACACTTCCTGGTCTGCTATCATATATAACTGTTTGATCATCTCATTCAAAATTGCTTAAGCTATTAGAGCGCTATATTACTCGGACTCTCCAAAAAATGTATTGTACATGTGCCCGATCCTCCAGAAGTCCTCTATCTTTGAGGATCTGGCACATGTGGCGTCATCACTTGTGAAGAGTCTGAGCAATATAGGATGAAAGAACATATTTTTATTTACTTAATTATTTCTCGAGCGAATTGCATCTCATTCATTGAATGTTTCAATTGTGTGTTGATTGTGGGAAAATGTTGAATTTTGCAGAAGTGTACATTGGTGTGGGAAGCAAGAGTGATAGGTTGGGATGTGTCATATGGAGCTGAATTTGTACCCAGTGCTGAAGGTGGATACACCGTTCTTATTGAGAAATCAAGAAAAGTTGGGACAAATGAAACAGTGATCAGCACTATCTACAAGGCAAGTGAACCAGGCAAAGTGGTCATCACATTTGACAACCAAACTTCTAAAAAGAAGAAACTTGTTTACAGGTCCAAGAACAAGCTCTCAGATTGCTGAAGGCTTATTTCATAAATTATTATTTTGGTTCTTCTATGGTTTGATATCAACTATTATTTTGAGCTTTTGGGGGGTATTTATTTATATTTTGTTGGGATTATTTTGTGAATTTTTTTTTTGTTGTTGGGTTGAAAGGGTTGAAATGTGGACAGAACCTTTGTTGGAGTATAAGTTATTGATACATTTTCTTGTAAATCTATGCTGCTGTCAATTTCATTTCTTTTTTTGGTGATGTGAAGCTTAACGTTAATCCATGCTCTTTCGTTTCCTATATTTTGGTTCATTATGACAAGTTCTTTTTTCTGTCCTTTATGTGAAAATGATCCCAAATTATGATATTTTGTATTAAGGTGTAAATCAACGCTTAACGTTAGTTCTGGTGTTTAAGTACTAATTATAAAATCATTTTCTGTTTCTTCACGAATTCTGAATTTGCTCATGTGGGTCCAAAAGATAAGACAGTACAAACATTTAGCACAGAAAAGGTCCAACATTGTTCCTTAACTTTGGACAGAGATTCAAAATAGTCTTTTATCTTTAATTAAAAAAAGGTCTTCATAGTTTTCCAAACTGCTTTGTATTACTCCTCAAAATATGTGATGTGAATATAATTTATATTCATATTGAATCCGATTAAATTCAGATTGGTGGAGGCTAGAAGTCTCATGACAATTTGACACCGAAAGTTTCATATTAGAATTAGTGCTTCCTAAAAGACTAAACAATGTAAATTATAATGTCACGAGTTTGATTTTTAATGTGTATATATATATATATAACTCCTTAATTTAGTAATGACTCCAAAAAATAACACAAGAAAGTATAGTAGTATCTGTCAAGCATTTAGAAATATGAAAAATTGAAAAGCATTCTCTTTTCGAAAAGAGGAAAAGATAACACCAAAAAAGAAAATTTTAAGAGATTTCATAAAAAAAATATTGCTACAGCACATAAAGCAAGTATTTGAATTATCTTTTCCTACAAAGTACACTAGTTGTTTTATTGCTTTAGTTTATTGTTGAACCTGCAAAAAGAGTTGGTATTAAAGTGAAGTTCTAATCATTTTACCCACCAACTTTACATTAAGTAATCATAATACTAGTAATAAAAAATAAATAAATAGTTGTAGGTTCTTCCATCTGTCATCATCATCAATGAACAGGTTTTAGATGTTACTGAATACAGTTTTTTGTTGAAAGAAATAAGTAATAGGGAGATTCTTGTTGTTATCAATGGCCCCAGCAATAAGGTTATACAACATTTTATAATCTAAATTGTTATCTAATCCAAAGACTTTTGGTGTATGATATATCTTGCCTTTAATTCTGCCTAAATATATGCTCATGATATATATCCAAATCGACACTAACTATGCCTATCGTGATCGGAGTGTTCTTTTTTTTAACATTATTATCCATTTTTTATTTTTATATATACTAAATATTATGATATTTTTTATTGATTTTGTTCCTTAATGGTTTGGTTAATAAGAAAATCTAATTGTAAATGACAGAATGTTTTTGAAAAAATTTATTGCGCATCTAAACTTAACAATATATAACAGTTGAGCTCATATGCTAATTTCTTTCATTGACAGAATACTTATATATTAAAAAACAAGCAAATATATAATTTACGAGTATTAACATAGTGTCAAAGTGAGGTTAAAATATTAATATCTAATATATATGAAGGAAAAGAAAGTAGTAAATGACTATACTCTTAATGAATTATTGATTTACTCAATATAAAATACCAAACTTAAACTGATAATGCAATATTTTTTCTTAAATCATTAATCTAATAAATAAATAATATTTTTTTAAAAATTTTGATTTTTACACGCTCCTACCCATGTCATTTTCAAGGCGTTTGTCTTTCGTAAAGCAATGTTTTGATCGATTGAATTAATTTTTTTCAAAAAATAAAAAACAAAAACATATATATTCATTTAACATTAATCAGAATATCGTGTGAAATAATTTTCTTATGACAAAAATGAAATATTATTGGTTTGAATACAGATCGAAAGTGATAAATTGGTGCAAACCGTGCACGATACCATTATAGTGGGGTCGATTTAATTGCATCAAAATAGATAAAAAGAAAAAGCAATAGAAGAAATGATGGAGAACATGCTGCTGAGGAAAAATCTTCAATTGATAAAAAGAATTTGATTTTTTAGTAGACAATTTTGATAAGGTGGCTCCCAGATTAATTATAGTATTAACTATTATAACGTGTACAAAAACAAAAAAGTCGAGATTAGAGGACCAAAACACCTACCAGCAATAATAGTATACATACAGCTTGATCTTATCCAAACATTTAATTGATTATTTTTTCAATGTCTACAACTTAATATTTGATATGCATGACCAAAAACTTCATTGACCAATCTTTGGAACTTATCTAATTAAATAAATACTTCCTCATCTCTACTTAGTTATTATTATATATTTAAAATATATTTTAAATTTCATTGATTAATTTTAAGCATATTAAGAGAAAACTATTTTATTTTATACTTTTACTCTATTTAGTAATGATAACTTATTTTTAAAATTGTTTCAGAACTTAAAATTACACATCAATTGATATAAATATTATTATAAAATAAAATATCAATATTATCTTTTTGTAAAATTAATAAAAATAAATTAAATAAATAAAAGTGCAAGAATATGATAAATCATCAGCATTGACCTAGAATTTAGGAATTTCTAGTTTCAAGGATTCTGTCCACATGAATTCAGGACCTTTGACTTCTTAGGAGTTTTTGAACAAAGAACATTGATTCACTAAAAACGTCTTGTTTTTGAAAAATAAATATTATTCCCTCCCTTCATTTTTATGCCAATCTATATAAACTAGTTTTCGAAGATTATACGTATTGCACGAATCTAATAAATATTTTTTAATTAATAATAATTAATAAAAATGATATATTTTTTTTGTCTTATATTATTTGAATTTTTGAGAAATTTTTTTAAGGTTCAAAATATTTAAATTGTTCAAAGTTCAAGATAAATATTTTAAATTTTTTTCATATTTATCATTTCATTTATTGAACTTTTATATTTTCTAATATATAAATTATACTATA
>JAOTQJ010000096.1:14893365-14905913 GCA_025642045.1 Solanum sejunctum | reverse complement strand
AAAATACCTCAAGTTATGAGAGATAAATGTTATTTCTAGAAAAACTTGTACTTGCTAGGATGCTTCATTTTCTGTGTTAAGTTGCGGAAAATACCTCAAGTTATGAGAGATAAATGTTACTTCTAGAAAAACTTGTACTTGCTAGGATGCTTGATGTTCTGTGTTAAGTTGCTTAAAATACCTCAAGTTATGAGAGATAAATGTTACTTCTAGAAAAACTTGTACTTCCTAGAATGCTTCATTCATTCAGTTATGCAGTGGCTTGTTTAATGTCTTTGCATGGCAAGCATTTTCTAATGGCAGCTTTCTATTGTTTACCAGATGGCATCACTTCAAGAAAGCTTGCAAAGGTTCAAGAAGCAGCAAGAGAAGTGCCAAGCTATTAGTAGTATGGCTGCCAGAGCTGGAAGTTCCAAGGCAGCAGCTCCTCCAAGACCAGCAAATGCCAAACCTCCTGGGCCTGCAGTCAAATTTTCTAATGACACAGAAAGGCTCCAGCATATAAATAGTATAAGGAAAGCTCCTGTTGGGGCTCAGATAAAACGTGTCATAGACTTGCTTCTGGAGGTATATTGCCTCCACTTTCTTCTCATTGTTTTTCAATCTTTCTTTAGTTTTATTTCTAAATTAAGAGCTATGATGCAGGTAATTCAACTTAGCGCCAAGAAGCAAGTGTGAAAACTGCTAAACATCTAAATTCACCCACAACGAAATAGCTTAGGATTAAGCAACCTAAAGACTTAAATCTAAGGAGCAACTTACTGCTGCTTACTGGTTGGCAGCCAAACCTTGTTAGCTAGTTGAGATTGGATTGATTAACCTTGTGGCAATTGTCTTAGATCTATGACTAGTCTTACCACCAAGGATATGTGCGATGTTGTTTGATCCGAAGTGCTTTTATTAGGGTACATCAAACAAGAAACAAACAGATTTTCGAAAATACTGCAGTTTAAATGGAGGGCTTTGCTGTTCTGGGGAATTATTTTTGTGGGATGTCTCATGTGGTTTTTTGTACTGTTGTTTATTTCATGTCTTGTTGGAGTAGTACAAATGCTTAATTTTATTACAAGCTAGTTCTAGTTTCTGGAGTCAACCATTTATTATTAGTGCAAGACCTACTTGAAGCTAGAGGTGTATGCTTGCATTATTAGATGAAATATTTATTCCTTTCTTCTTCAAGTAGTGTCTTTTGCATGGCTGCTGTAAAACTATAAATGTACAGGCCTCAAATGAGTCAGTGAAAGACCTTTCAACTTCATGGATATGGTGATGACGATTAATCTCTTCCTTTAGCAGGACTGATGTAATTAATTAAATATCATCTGAATCGACTTCAGATGACGTATTTCTTACCTGGCACAACCACATAACACATCATATCCTGCAACGCTTCTTCCTTTAGCTTCAAGTTGGTAGGTTTGATTCACATATAACACTGTTTCCTTCTTTTTCCCTGATGCTACTGAGGCAGTAACTATGCAGAATCAGTGCCAAATTAAGATACCAAACATGCTCAGAAAAAAAGATATAAAATGGTTAAGATTATGCTTAATACAGCAGTAATAATGTCTGAATCGAGATCTGATTCAGCTTCATTTGCAAATTCCATTTTGCACCAAGGAAAAAAAAAGTTTTATTTGGTCCTTTCCGTGGTGGGAGTTCTGTAGGTTCTTAAGAATTCGGAAAATCTGACATGGTCATTCCCCAGGAATTTTGCATAACTCTCCATTTTAGCTGGATTCTCCCCCTGATTAATGGTGTCTTATCCCATAATCTACATATCTCATGTGGAACTGTGACACACCCTGTTCAATAGTAATACCGTAATAGTTAGATTTTGATAACTAATTAATTTTCATACATGCAGACAAGGCAAGCTTTCACACCAGAACAGATCAATGAAGCATGCTATGTTGATATAAATGGCAATAAAGCTGTGTTTGACAGTTTGAGGAACAACCTCAAAGTACATTATGATGGCAATCGCTTCTCTTATAAGGTAATCAAGGTCTTCTTAATTGTGCTCCTCCATTTTTAAGTCATTTGCAATCAACTCTGGTTCTGTCGTCTTTAATTCACTTATTATTTGTTAACAGTCGAAACATGCTTTGAAAAACAAAGATCAACTACTTATCTTGATACGAAAATTCCCTGAGGGTATTGCTGTAATCGACCTCAAGGATGCATACCCAACTGTCATGGAGGACCTGCAGGTATATCTCGTACCGACCTACTTGTGAGTTATTTGCTTTCAATGTACTGATACAAGAATATCCTATAGGCTCTCAAAGGTGCTGGTCAAATATGGCTGCTGTCTAATTTTGATTCCCAGGAAGACATTGCCTTCCCTAATGATCCACGAGTACCTATTAAGGTTGATGATGATTTGAAACAGCTATTCAGAGGTATTGAATTACCACGTGACATGCTTGATATTGAAAGGGATCTTCAGAAGAATGGGATGAAACCTGCTACAAACACTGCAAAGAGAAGGGCAATGGCACAAGTCCATGGCATTGCCCCCAAGCCCAAAACCAAGAAGAAGAAGCATGAGATAAGCAAGAGGACTAAGCTTACAAATGCTCACCTTCCAGAACTCTTCAAACTTTAGATTTCTATCGGTTCATAAACTTCTCCTGAATTGAAAAAACAGCACTGGAATTCCTCCTATGATAAAGGTGGTTGTCTTAATTAGGCTTGGGGTGTGTTGCTCCTTTCCAGATTCCGATGTCTAGTGACTGAGCCTCCAGATACCAAATGCTTTAGAACGGGTGAAGTCTTGGTGTTTGGTTCCCATTCACAAGGAGTCGTTTTATTTTTATTTACCTGTTAAACTTGGGGGTCGGAATGATACTATTATATCGTGAGCGTATTAGATTTGGGGGTTTTGGACCATCAAATTGTGATGTATGATCAATTTCATGAAGATCAACGTCATTTTGTATCATATCGTTGGATATCAATATATATGTCAATGAAAATTAGTAACTTGATGAGGCATGGAGTAGATTGCGCATTTGTTAATTTCAGCTTCGAAAATTCTGCAACTTCGTGTACACTCAAGTCGTTCATAATTCCAGTTTGTCAAGAAAGGTTCTAACCATTGTCATGATGCTATGATAACAGCCATTTCTGAACTAGTCTAGCATAGCCACCAAGGCAAGATAGATGATCTTCTTGAGTGATTCCTGAGTATGCATTGGATTTTTTGTTAGCTTCAACGAATAATCGAGGGTTCAAGCTGTGTAAATAGTTATTTCAGAATTTCTTTTAAGGTTATATTCAAATACAACAGACCTCATAGTTGGGCTGTTGCACAATTACAAGTAACGCAGAATCAACTTCCAGGATCAGAGGCTTTACCAACTCAGGGATACTATCCGAGATACTAGCAATGGAGGAACATTAGAAGAAGAGAGGAGAGTGTCATCATCATCGATGAATGTCAACAGAGTACAGTTACGTTGTATCTATATACTTGAGGAATGTAGAATGTAGAGTAGAACCAGTTCAACTAAACTTTGTTAGCGTCTTGATGAGATGCCAAACGCTACCAAATTTGTTAACTACTCTAATGTCTTTTGGAATAAACATAAAAAAGCAGATACAAGTACTGCTGCCAACAATATTAGCAAAGAAATTTCTTGGTGATGAAGAACTCCTGCAAAATCCCATTTCAGAACTTCACTTGGCCATGATATGCTATCTGATCAAGATTTCCTACTCTTAAAGCCTCTTCGGAGTTGGGACTCTCTCTGGACGAGTCTACGAATTGATAGATGTCATTGCGCTTCTGGCTCTCTAAAGGGATGCTTTCTCTGCACAAGCTTTGGAAAAAAGTGAAAATAGAGAGTAAAGATCTATTGCTAAATCAATCTTTAAAAGAAATGATGCATCACCTTGTCTGTTGAATCACAGCTCGTGCCCTGTGGTTGCAATAATTTCACCCATCTGCTCACCAGAAAAATAAAGGTCTCTTTGATTGCTCTATACAGACCTCTGCAATCCAAAGTTACTATAAGCAATTTCTTAACATACCGGTCCAACCACAGTTGAGTGACCCCATATCATGTAGCTACCAGCTGAATCTCGAGATGGAGAGCAAGATGCCACGTAAAGCTACAAAAAATGCAGTTACATGTCTTCTCAGTGTGATTACAAGACAAAGAGGACTATCATTATAGCGTAACATGGTATTACCAGGTTATCTACTGCCCTGCAAAATCGAAGTTGAATGAGCAATAAGGAAGCAGCAACTATCAGTTATATAATACAGCACAGAACTTTGTTACACCACAGGCAAGAATAGAGAATCACAGCGAAATATCCCAAGTGAAGCACATTGTTTCTGCTAAAAGAAAGTTCACCGTAAAGAGTTACACACCGAAGATACTACCTAAAGGTCCTCTTTCAGAAAGAAATCTTATACAGTTCTTTCACAATTGATTACAGTCTAAGAAACTTGTATATGCTTATATCCTAGATTAAGGAGTCCATATTTGCTGAAGAGGTATGATAACGAATCAGGAGAAATCAACACCAGGGAAAAAATTAGAGGGGTTAAGTACAGGTTAATTTGGGGTAGAGAGGGTCTTTATTCGGAGTTCTTGTATGATTTCTGAAAGTGCGTGCAACTGCATTCGTCTCTCTACAATGAAGTATTTAAAAAAAAAAATCAGAAAACCTCTACTTGCCAACTCTATTCACGACTAAACGAGACAGAACATCTTGCCTTGTTCTTTGCTCCAGCTCCCACAAGGCTACCCCAGTACTCATGTTGAATGCTCCAGGGTAACATATCAAATGAGCGCCTGATTCTCACATGAAAATTAAGAATAACAATCAGTTCAACAGGATTACCAACTACTTAAACATGTAAACCATCATACCTCTGGCCTTATATGACATTGCCAATTCTGGAAATCGTATATCATGACAAATTCCTATTCCAATACGTCCAAAATCTGCAGATTGAGGTTTTCAGTTATAGGACTTGTTAAAGGACAGTTTCAAGTAGGAAGCCTGGCAGGGATGTTAAAGAAAGAATCTTTGTGCGAGCAGAAATTATTAGCAACACAATTTTAGCCGGAGTAAATGAGACCTAAATCAGAATTGGACAGGTAGAGGAAATGTCAACGTGTATGAACGTGCCAGATGCAGGAACAATAGTTGCTCATTTTTCTGGTAATATTTTGAGATGCTAGTGCAGAAATACAAATACCTTTGACATGCGAGATAGAAGAATTATATCATATCCTTGGGGACCTACGGAACATATTAAAACTGTAGGCTTACCAAACTTAGGGTCACTAAATCAAGAAGGAAAGAGTTGCCTACCTGTATTAACAACTGTAGGCGTCTCTCCAGCGGAAATGTGGTCTGATTCCTTGAATTGAACTTCTCCTGTCAGTGGCTTACCCATGTCAAACAAATGTATCTGCAGAAAGGCATTGCACAATTACATTTCTAGTTCATCTTGCCATTCTCTTCGTCGAATCACCTGTTTAACTTCTTTTCAGTACAACCAAACTTTATCATTATATTCATTCTTTTAAAGCTTTTGGAGAACTAACTTAATAATTTCAACTTGTGATGAAAATATAACGCTAATCAGAAAAGAAAAATATGTGTTCTTCAGTGAAGACTTCTCTTCTTCCTAGTTAAAACAAAAAACCTTACTTTTCTATATTTAGCCTTTAACTCTCCATTAGGTCCAAACACAGAGCAACTATTGTAGAGCTGACCAGCATCCTTTTCTGGAATCGATCCACCTATAACGGTGACTCCTAAGGAAGAAGCCGCTTCAGATAACATAAGCAATGATGGGGCACTGTCTATATCACTGAAGTCCTCAGCAAACTTTGCAAACATGTCAGTTGAATAAGGGCAATTCCACATTTCCTACAACAAATGATTGAATCATCACATCCAACATTGCTATTAAGATGTACACAGTTACACTGTATTTATACACAAGATAAATATATTTTCTCTAGAAAAATAAGTGGAAAACAAGTTCCACAAGTGCCATTCACCTCCATCCCCACCACCTATGTCCCCTACCCTCACTTCCCCTAGGATTTCTCTAGATCATATATAAATACTTTTAAGATTAAAAAAAAACATTTGTTTTCGTGAAAATATTTTCCTTCTGAGTGACACACCCTTTAAAGCTAATAGTATTTAAAAGAGTTTAGTGAAGGGAAAGGCTACTCACAGGCAAAAGTATAAGAGTTGCACCTTGTTCTGCAGCAGATTGAATTAGATTACGAGCACTGAAGATGTTTGCACTCTTCTCTGTGCTAACTTTCAGCTGACAAATTCCAATCTTGAACTTTTTTTTTTACAAAAATCCAACCAAAAAGTAAAATCAAGAATATGTGTTGTTTTGGGTTTATCATGGATGAAGAAACCAAAAGGGTAATTCACTAATTTGAAAAGGAAATAAGAAAAACAGACCTGAGTTATTTTGGGAATTTGTTGTGGAGCAGAGATAAAGGACTGCACAGCAACTGTCGCCATGGAAGTGCACATTTTGTGACAAATGATAGTAAAGAATACAGGAAGATGGTGGTCCTGCTGTACATTTTGTCTAGCCTCTTCATTAATTTATGCTCAAGTCTCGAATAATAATGGGGCAATAATCAAGTTGTACTTTTTTTAATCAAGAAACATAAATATTACTATATTAATTACAAAGTAAACATCAGTACAGGGAAGGTTGGTAATTATGAAATAGTAATGATAAACAAGTTTAGATGAGTTAGAACTGGGTACTAAAGATTGTTTATTCAAAAAAGGGTACAGTCAAATTTATAGCATCTTAATTATACATATATTTAATTTTTAATAATTTAATATTAGTATTTATTTTAATAGATTAAGAAGAGAAAGAATAATGCTCAAATAAGCTTTTGAGCTCAGGATATATAGGCCACAGTTGAATTGGATGTTGCTCGTTTTAGCTTCGAGAATGATTTTAGTAAAGATTAAAGAGCGTGTTTGGATAAACTTTTTTTTTTAGATACTTCTGAGTTTTAAATATTTTTTTTAATCTTAAGTTATTTGAAAAAAACAGAAAGTGTTTTTAGGTATTTTAGATTTAATAAACAACTATTTACTTTTGACTTTTAACTTATAAGTGAGTTTTTTTTTAAAAAAAAAAAAACAGCTCATTTCAAAAAGGGATATGAGAAGGGTATTAAGATAGAGAATGAAATCAAACATAGCCAACTAATTCAGCTTCTAAAATTCCGAGGATAGCACGTTACATGACATTTGAAGATAACTTATTTATGAAACACAAAATATGAAAGTATCCGTGGCCTTGATGTTTCTTCAGAAATAAACAATAGAGAGAACAAAGTGCTACCACAGGTGGAATAACATGAGAAATATTTCAAGTCTAATTGCTGACTAATCTGTACGTACAAGAAGAATATTTCAACTATAAACCAATCCCTATAATATAAGTGAAATAGAACACGAATGGATATAAAACAAGCTGTCATTCTCCTCTTCTGTACAACCAACAACCTTGTGGATACTACAGCCTCCATAAGAATCCATGATGCCATTCTCGCTATGGAAGTTACTCCTCCTGAGAAACTAACATTATGGAATCTGCGCAATTTCAACCAAAATCTTGTGCAGTGACTGTGGCTTCGAGAAGAATGGAGAATGGTCACTGCCTTTGATCTTGAAAACTCCTTCAGGAGGGTTTACCCTCACAAGCTTTTCTTGGACGTCTGGTGAAAGAGCATGATCATCCAATGTCTGGATATAAAATCTACGACTTGTTCCATACTTTTCAGGTGTCAGTGATAGCTTGTCCATCAACGGACCAAGAGGAATAGGTCTCATAGAAACCATTGCTAAAGCAACATCCTGCAATCATTATATAGTGTGTTAATGATGTATTTTCGTGAAACCATCTATTTACATTCGCTCACTTTTCGGGAAATGATATGAAAACATCTAGATAGACAATAAAAATACACACAAGGACTCTTTGATATTGGATAACTCTGCCACCAAAGAGGATGGAAATAAATCTCCTAATTTTTATTTTTTTTTTTGGGCCTATGTTGGGATTTGAACCAGAAACCTCTTGGTTTAGCTCCACTTCACTGATCACTAGGCTACACTCGTGCGTGCTTCTTTGGCAATATTTAACTTCTGACATTGGCTATAATTAGATGTCGGAATCATAATTTACACCAAAATCCAAAGGAAACAGGATCAGCTCTGATCCACTGTAGTCTACTTCTCTATGTTAGAATGTTGCCAAAAAAGCCACTGATCGAACTCCGTAATGTAAACATATTCTCCCAGCAAAATAAAGAAAAATAAGCCCCTTTTCAGTTTTATGTATTTTACTTTGAGCTCTTTGAAGTTTTCACTACTCTCGTACAACAATGAAATTGCTGGTCGAGCTCCAAAGATACCTTTCATGCTCTTATCTTCTCTACACTTTGATTTGCTTAATTTGGAGTATATGGAGGCTTACTGTTCACATCTTCTTCTCTTTTTTTTTTCTTCAATTGCCGTGTAAATAACCATTTCCAAATCCAAAATTGTAGAGTTGTTCGGTGAATTCAAAGCAGGTACAGGTTCAACATTACTTTCTACTGAACTTGTTAAAAATCATAATCCAAATTCGCGTGCAACTGCAACCAGAAGTGATATTTATATTGTTACTCCATTCTGTTGCATGTTGCCTTTAGGTGATGTATATGACATGAGAAACATATATCACCATTAGAAGTTTGTCATCTTACAGCTGCTTCCACTACGGAAGAGCTGCATTTGTTTTGGCCGAGCAGAAGCTGCATATTGCTGCCTCTGTATTTTTCTGCAGTCATTTCTAGTTTCTACGGTAGTTTCAATTCAAACAGCACAGAATAATGCACACTACAAAACACATTTCCACACACTGGGGGACGATTAAAGTTAAGCAATTAGCATAGTAAGCAATGACTCCTTGCAACTTGTATAAAGGAGGTACCTTTGTAGGAGACTGATTGAAATATAGCCCGTGCATTTGCTCCTTCTCAAACATGATGCCAGTAGCAGGTTGGTCTTTACCATTCCCATAAATTAAGAATTTAGACTCCTGGGTGAAAAGCTCTGCAGACCCAAGCTGCAAAATTATCAACCATGAAAACATCAAAGTGGAGAGGAGACACAACATTATTGATGCTAGAAGAAAATTTCAGCAGAGGATCTATTTTTGAGACTGAAAAAAATTCTTAACGAGTTCAAATTGATAGGTTATATAATGAATGACACCTAATCCACCAGTAATCTTGCAATATACATCTGCAGCTTCTTTAAAGATCATGAATCATGCATGAAGAATATCAATTTTAGTTGTTGCCTCCAACCAAGTCTCTTGCTCCTATTAAACTCTGCCTTAGTAGAAGCGGATAGCGGCACTTGGTGGATGGTCTATCTGCCCTTAAGTGGTATTACCATTTATGGAATGGTTTAATTGAACTTAGATGGCTATGTTCAAAACTCATACAATTCCTACAGCAGTCTACAATGAGATCGTCACCCATTCCCATCCTCAGCAGATTATAACGCAATAAGATTTCAAATATATATGCAAGCATATAACCAGACGGTAGAATGCTGATTTGGGATGTGGAAAATATGAGGTAGCCACTCTGGATTATAACAAAATATGAGGTAGCACACACACACACACCATGTGTCTCACACGTTCGCATATTGTTCTCTTAGAAAATTCTTAACTTCAATCCCTCCATATAACAAAACAAGAATCTCATACAAGATAACATCTCAACCAAAACAGTGCTTTCTGAAGGCATGACCATAAACTGTGTTTGTGAAATGCCAGGAGCAAGCTCTGCTGCTACACAAAGTACTTTTAAAATATGCAGTTCGAAAAGTGCTACTATTAAACAAGTCAACAGGTTTTCCAATTGAGGACGGAATAAATGATTGGTAACCACTCTTGGTAATTAGTATGAAATGTATAGAAAATAAGGGATGCGTACCTCTTCAGCAAACACATCAAAAGGCCTCTGGCCATCAGATATCATTGTGGCACAAAGAAATACTGCTTTTGCAATTTTAGTTGAGAAATGCTCTAAGGCGTAGGAAACACAAGCACCTCCAGCACTGTGACCGACCAAAATTACCTAAAGAGGTATATGCATAATGTTTCCAGCATATAGGTGAAATCATCTTTGCTTGAATTCATAAACAAAAAATGGAGTTGAAACTTGATCAAAATCTATCTTACCTTTTCATCCTCTGGCAAGTTCTCCAGATAATCAATTAATGGTTTTGAGTACGCCTCTAAAGTAGTAACGTTATTTGTATTAGTCAGATCAATGCCAGATCCAGTGAGATCTAAGGCTGTGGGTTCCAATCCTGTTTCCTCCAACAGTGCAATAGTTTTGTACCAACACCAAGCTCCAAATCCTTCTCCGTGTATCAAAACAATTTTCTTTGTTTTGATGTTCTCCAAAAATTCTGGCAACTTTACAACATAAATTCCATAAGGTAATTGCAATGCCACAACGAAAATTTTCTCCAGTTAGCCAAAAAGATAGTGATGGTTATCGGATTTCCGGAGTATCCGTTTGTTCATTAAGTGGCATGTTACCAACAACCTTATATTTTCTACATCCTTCTTTTCAAAATATTCCCACTGATTATGCAATAAACAGCAATTTAGATGGCTTTGAACTTTTTTAGTCACTATTGTTTAGCTTGAGCAAAATATTTAAACAGATAGGCTTTCTATTAGTGTTATATATCTCTACAAGCAAAGCACGAGTACTCAAAGCTAGTGAGAAGTTCAAAGGTATACTCCAACATATGACTACAGCCACAAGATATCGCCAAACAAAGGAGAAGGCCTAAAGAAGGATTCAAAAATCACTCTGGCAAAATAATGTTCTGCAATAACCAATAACACAAAAAACAATCACAAAGGAGAAGGGTGGATATATTTACTGTTCTTTTCCGTCCATCCACGTGGATTTCACAAAACATATTCCATACAAACTCGAAAAGCAAAGACTCACGTTAAGTCAAGGGGCAGAGCTACATTCACCTAGGGTGGTCAAATAAACAATCTTCGTCGAAAAACTTTTTCGAATATATAGGTTAAATATAGTTATTTTTATATATATCAATTGTTGAACATCCTTGATACAAAAATCACCCACCAATGTTCTAAAAGTATAAACACCCTTAACAAAAATATTGGTTCCGCCACTGGTTAAGTCTATAATCAACAGTCTAATAAGGAACATCAGCTGAATGAACCAATTTGGGAGAAAAGGCCAAAATGGGGAGTGGATAAAAACTTTTCACTTTTTTTTGCTTTTGCAAAAAAGTGCCTTTTGACTTATTTCCTTTCCAGGAGCACTTCAGCAATATCACAAATCTAAAAGAAAACTATCACATCCGCCACCAAAACAAATAAAAATAAAGAAAGATGCTACTTTTCTGCATTCTGCAGCTCCAAAGAAACTTTCCACTCAGACCCATTATAGAATTCAATGTCTTAGTAGAATATACAATAAATTAAAGGAAAAGGAACCTGAATAATTAAATGGAAATATAGTTAAGGGTTCACCGTTCACTATCAAGACATATAAATTAGGGCTTCTACTATAAGTAACTACCTGTTTGGAACTGGCTAGCTGTTCCGGCAAATCATTGCGACGGCGAGAGCTAGTGGATCCGATACGCCTAGACATGGACCCATCAAATCTTTGAGACAACTGATGCTGCTGAATTGCCATAGCCAAAGCTTGTCTGTGAAGCAACTCTTCTTCCAATAATGACCTTCTCTTTGATCTCTCCATCCTCTTACTCCTCGACCCAATTCCATTTTTCCCAGCTTCTCTTATATCCTTCCTCGTCATGCACATAGTATTACCCATTTCCCCAAAATTCAATTTTGGACAAAACCCAGATGAAATTCAATAAAATAGCACAAGACCCAGAAATTATTTTGCCCAAAAGAAGCAGAAAACCTGTAAAGCCGGCAGCGTTAATGGAGTTGCAGGTATAGTTGAAAACGACGGCGGTTTTGGAGGAAAGAGTAGGTGGAAGTGGAAGCGAGGTGGGGTTATTAATTCATTAAATCGTTGAGAAAAATCTGTAAAAACAACTAAAATATAGAACAAATTCAATACTTCTTTATTTCCTTTTTTTATCGTCAACATATGATTCTTTCTCTATCTGTCTGTCCTTTTCGAGTTTCTACTTCTGTCTTGTTTTTTTCTGTGTGAAGTTGAAATTTGATTTGTGAATTTCTGCGGTAACTCTGACTGCAAATTTGGGATTTGTTTGGGTTTTTTTGGGGGGGATATTCACCATGCCGGTATATCAGTAGAATTATTTGCTCTCTTTTTTTGGAAGTTCCTTTATAGTAGCCAAACAAGAGCTTTACCCATCCTAAAACATAAAAACACCAAATATCGTTAGTACTACCTCCGTTCCATATATTATATGAATATTTTTTTATAAATATTTATTTTATATTATATAAATATTTA
>JAOTQJ010000096.1:14861836-14873991 GCA_025642045.1 Solanum sejunctum | reverse complement strand
ATGTAATTTTATTGATGACTAGTGAAACAACTAGGTACGATTAATTAACAGGAACAATGTCATGTTCATATCTATGATTTTGTTCCATCAACCAACTCATACTAAACCTAAATGAGCATCAATAACAGAAAAATCCGTACGAGTAAAAATTTTTCTGCATCTGAATTATTTTATGCACTTACGTAATCCTTCAGACAGCAAGATATCAGAGATGATTACACTGATATCAAGAAAGACATTTATGTCCATATATATAACAAGGTGAAAGCCTGAATGATTTAGCTAATAAATTATGTTCATTTAAATATGGCTATTGCCATCTTCATCCAAAAAAGAGAATCGAGGGAAATGAAGAAATTACTTGTTGTTAGAATACTCATAGACGCGTCCACGAGTAGAGAAAACAATAAGAGCAATCTCAGCTTCACAGAGAACAGAGAGTTCATAGGCTTTCTTCAACAGTCCATTTCTCCTCTTGCAGAATGTCACCTGCCTATTTGTGTTGTTCTCTATCCTCTTTATCTCGATCTTTCCTCGTCCCATCTGTCATACTATTCATTCATTAATTAACTCACCACCAAAAACTAACAACAAACCATCTGCTAAAAAATATCATCCAAATTAGTCTTAAACTTATTTTTCTTGTGAGAAGCTTGCTAGCTCCTAATATAATAAAAAGTAGTACGTACAAGTGCTCAAGAAATATAAATGATTCATAAATGCAAGAAAAGATGGACGCAAAAACAATCTTGTCTAAACATAGCTTACACACAAGATCGTCATGTCAATGAGATTTTTTCTTGATACAGAAAAATAGAGTTACTCTGATAATAAGACGCTTCACCTCAAAACAATCTTGTGTAAACATAGCTCACACACAAGATCATTAGTTTCAAGGAGATTTTTTCTTGATTAAGAAGAATTTTCTGCGATAAGAGAGAGTTACTCCGGTGATAAAACCCTTCACCTCCAAACAATCTCGTGTAAACAATAGCTTATTACACATAAGATCATCATGTTTCAAGGAGATTTTTCTTGATCGAACCAAATTTTCCATGACAGAAAGAAATTTTGATGGTAAGCATCCTTCACCTCCAAATAAAAAGGTGAAAGAGCCTATGGATGAGTTTTTTTAATAAAAAAAACTGCACGATGATCGATAAAAAGAAAAGACCCTGTGAAAGAATAAAAAAACGTAATCTTTCATATTTCTCTAAGGGTATGATTGCAGATCTAAAGCTTCACTCAGTTCCACACGAAACTGAAATTAATTTTTCCATAATGAACACACAGAGAAACATTTCAGGATCTGCAAAAGAAAAAAATAATGCATGGAAGAAAGGGAAATTTAAGTTTTCATATATTTTTTTCCTTACTAAAATTTGATGCTATGTAAAATATCAACGTAATAGACCTGATTGGCTTGAATTGAATATATTGCTATTTTCCGGCGAACTTCAGAGGCTTTCGGAAAACTCACACAACTTCCAAAGACTTCTAATTTGTACACTGATCAATGAAGAAAAAACACAATACTTATATGCCTTTCTTTCTTTCTTTGTATATGCTTTAGTTACCCTAGGTTCAAACTTCCTATTTACGTTCATTTTTACTTGTCCACTATAATAAAAATAATTGTTCAACTTTACTTATCAAAAATCAAGAGATAATTAATTTATCATTTTGTGTCTATGTTAACTTAGATATTAAATACTACTACTATTCATATATTTCTCAATATTTAAACGACTACTTACAGTAATTAATAGAAATAATATAGTAAAAAAAATTATTTATTATCTTTTTTAAAAAAATATATTCAAGTCAAACATGAATAAATAATGACGTATGAAAAGAGTATCACTTAAAATTAAAGTGAAGAGAGATAATAGAGCTGGCTGGCCAAGAAAATGACATTCAAATGGCTTTTTTCCAGATATAAACCAGACGTGGTGTTATGACCTTGTTTATTGCAGACTAAAATTTCACCAATTTTTGCAAAGCGTGTTATTGTTGTTTCTATTTGACTAATATGCCCTTCTACTGATTATTGTACTTATTATATTACTATTTTCTTTTATATAATTTTCAGATATATACATTGAAAGAAAAATAGATATTAATTAATTTTATGTATATATGGATTCACGATATAAATTAAGAAATTTAATCCTTAAAATTTGAATGCGGAAAGTGTCACATAAATTGAAAAAGAGAATAAATTTTTTGTTAATATACTTTTTTACTTGTGGTATCATAATTTTTTAAACCAGTAGAAAATATTGAAAAGCTCGAATATCTAGATTTTTATTTTACATACACGTGGCTTTGCAATGAATTTAAATGAAGAATCATGATCGATAAAGATTGATATAATCAATACTAAGTTATTTGGGATTTAGGAATAATAATTTTGTTTTTGAAGTAATTTAATTTAATGATTGAAAAATTAGTACAGTATCTACTGATTGTGGATACTAATTCACTTTAAAACATTATGATATTCATATTAAATCATTCACGTGAAAGGAAAATTTGTCGAGTTCCACGTTGAAGTCAGTCAACAAACACATATATTTTTATAATTATTTTTTATTCGTAATATTTGATAAAAGATTGTAATAAGGGTAAAGCTTTTCTTAACAAATTTTCTCAAAAACAAAAAACCCTTAAAAAAATTGAAAATAAGGACTGACTTTGTAAAAATTGAAAAATTTACAAAAAAGATAATGACTTATTTAGTTAAAAGAAATAGAAAAAAAAAAAAAATTTCAATAAGTTCATTGCACTCTGTCATGTATTCCAACACACCCCATCCTATACTTGCACCCACACCTTTCATATTTTTTAGTGTTTACATAGTATGTATCAATATTTGACAGATAATATCTTTTATTTATGTAATACTTCCTCCCTTCTGACACTTTTTTCTTTTTGATTCATAAAAAAAGTATTTATTTTATTTAAATTGAAAATAATTTATCTTTAAAATTTTTCTTTTATCTTTAATGAAATGATTTGGAGTCCACAAATTTTAAAAGTTTTTTTTTAAAACATTGTGTCAAGTCAAAGAGTGTAATGGGACGGAGAAAGTACTAAAAAAAAACTACTACTATTTTCCCATTATATCAAGCATACCCTTTGTTTTATATCTTCTTTCACCAAAATTGGAGGATCTTAATTTGTACACTTCCCGAATTTCACTTACGATAAATGTAGACGATGACAAAGAGCTAATACCTAAAAATTTTGGAAAAAATCGCACAAATTGCTCATAAAAGTAAATTAATTATCTTGATTTGTCCCATTTCTTATTAGTTTCATCAATATCCATTTAGTCCAAACTAATACAGGAATTTGTTGATCATTCTTTTTTCGTGCATGAATTAATAGTATAATCATAGCTATAATCTCATTCTTTATAATAATATATATACTTTGTTTGTGTATAATATACCACGTCAGTAATAAAAAGGACTGAGCTCTTTGACTGAAGGGACTAACGTATTTATTAAGATAAAAAATATATTTTAGAGATAGAAAAAGATAAAAATAAAATAATAGTACCAAGTAAAAATAATTAATTTTAAAAATGAATGTAAAAGAACACATAAACACTTCTCTTAGTCATGATAAATAATTATTATCGTGAATGTTGAACTATCAAAAGATATTATTCTCCTTTGACATCGTAGGCGATATTTGAATAGAAACTATATATTATAGTTGTCGGTTGGGGGTGGGGGGTTAATACTCCATGATGAAACAAACCATGAATAGTTAGTTTTTGAATTTTGTATATGTTATGAGTGAAATTCTTATATGAAACTTTATACAAGTGTGAAAAACAAGAATTAGAAGGTGGTTGAATAGACTTATTGTTTAGGTATTTTTAAGTGTTAAACTGTTGAGACACAAAGTCCTACATTGGTGGTTAATGGAATGGTGGTTAATGGGATGGGTGGTCTCCTTATAAGGTTTAAGCAATCCTTCTTCTTTGAGCTAACTTTTGAGATGTGAGTTAGGTCTAAGACTTTTTTCAACATAAACACTTTTTAATATTTAAAATGTTTTGGCAAAGTACGAAAGAAAAGCAAAATACGTACCTCTTTCTCTTAACAGTTTTTGAGATTTTTTAAACTTTTTCTCCATAATAACCCTTTTGTCGAATCACAAACTCTCTGCCAAAATAAAATAAAATAAATAAAAACTTTTTTCTGATTGGGGCAAAATCCACAATTTATTTCACATATTTTGAAATGTACTTTAGATGATTTATGTGGATGTTCCTTTTGTGATTCAAAGATTTCCAATTTCCTCTATATGGTAAATCTTGACCTTAGATGGGTAAATTTGGAGACAGTAAAATCTCCAAAAGAACAAAAAGGGATTGTGGATTCATAGATTAAAATCACTCCGAGAATCTAAGATAGATTGCTATCAGTGCTCTGCAAGAAAAAGTATAACAATTAGTATCAATTGTGTGTGACACAATAAATTTTTTCGAGCTGTCATTACGTACTCGTACTAAATAGACATGAAAATGAAAAATTAAATTGTCTCTCCAGTACTTGAAATGGAAGATTCAACCACTAAAGAATGTATTACAGTAACTAAGGGAGTCTTGCATTTGAGTCTTGAGTATAAAAAAATTCTTGATAAAAATGTTTTCTCTCAAATGGAGTCCTACGTTGTACGAATCTAGAATAGTCTGATTCTAATATAAATATCAGAGCCGGGATGAGAAAAAAAATTGGAAGATTCATAACTATCCTTGTCATATATAAATGATACAATCAAACAGTACTTCATTATAACACAAATTAGTTTTTTTCAGAATTGATTTTTCATATTAATGAAATTTCTCATATTTCACTTTAAGCAACATAGGAGTATCCACTAAGTATTAGATAGAATAAATTAAATGAGTTAAAATAAATAAGGAATAATTCGTCTAAGACTTAAATGGATTCAACAGATCATATTATTTTTTATGGGTGGCTTTTACTGCCCTAAGTTACTGTAAGAATATTGAAATATTTTTTATTCAAAGAAGTGTATCTGCTGGTCAAATGAGAATGAAAGATCAAAGATGTGCATGTGCTTTTGGAACTTTGAAGGAAAGGTAAGTTTAACCATTGTAAAATCATTAACATATTGAGTCATCGATTATTGGTTTATTGGTTATTGATTGTTATCGATTTGATTATCGTTTAACTGTTAAGATTTGTCATAAAAATTATAAAAAAAATTTTAGTGAAAATTAGTTAGAAACAAAGCGACAAAAGTAAATAAACCATACACATGAGTTATCAAATCGCATCTTGTTCAAAATTAGCAAACACTAACATATTGTAGAATAACTACAAGTTTGAGACAGTAAAAAATAAAAGTACGAAACTATGAAGGACTTTATATACCAAGTGGTATAAATACAATTATTTAGTTTATTTTCAGGTTATCGACTAACCTATTAAAAAAACTGAAATCATTAAAAATTGATAATTCAATAATTAAAAAAATTAAAATTATTATCGAAATTATTAGACCAATAACCCATTATTAATAAATCAATAAATTTTTTTTGATTCAAACTATCTATTTCGATTCGATTTTTAATAGTCCTAGTAGGAGTCTAGGACAATAAAATGTCCGATGACCGATATGATAACGTATTTTGTTAAGAAGCATGCGTAATATATAAATATTATCTCGAAAAAAATAAGTTTTCCTTTCTTAATCATAAACTATCTTTTAAAAGGCGTATAAGCCAAGCTTTTAATGGAAATTAGTTTCACATGTTCTTCTTTCATTTTTTTTGGCTGGGCTTTGGACCACCACTTGAAGTCCTTTTCATTTTCCATTTTTGGTTACTTATCAGCTGGTCAGATTTTAGGTTTAGAGATTTTGGATTTTGCATTATAGGGTTAAATGGTTTACAGTTTGTGTCTATTTTATAGATGGTGGTATTCATATTTATGATCCTCTTCTGCAATTCAAGCCTCCTTTATTTTTAGGTGGTCCTAAGTCTTATGCATTTCCATCTGTTTCCCATTTCATCTTTCCATACACTTTATTTAGGGCTGGTAAAATAATTATTGGCATGGATTTCATACATCAAGCCAATGAATTTTCATTTTGATTTGTTAACAACTTAAGGTTACTTTGCTTAGTTAATTAGGTGTAAAAAAGTAATTAAATTAGTCCATGAAAATGTATCTCGTCTAACTACTCAAGTTTGGGCAGGTTATTGACCAGCTAATTATTATTTCAATTTATTGTAGCTCAATCGCTTGCAAATCTTATAAAATATTTAGGTTGATATGCAGCTTAAGTTGACTCTGGAAAATCCTGTGAAAATATTCTTTTTAATTGTTATGCTATATATAGTCATAGTAAAGGAAACAAATAATTTTATTAGGTACTAAAAACTATAAAATAACAAAGTAATCAAATTAAAACTTATTGAGAATTGAATGAATTTGTGAGTTTATGACTTGCAATTCAGACCATTTTAGTTAAAATAATTTTTTGGTGGATTATAACCTGCTTATTTATTGACTCAATCATTTTAACTGGGCCAAATCAGTTTGATTAATATCATCATTTGACATTGCTTGGTATGAAACAAATATTTACCCTTCTTTGTGTGCTTCTGCGTAGAAGATTCAAGCCCTAAGGCGTAGTTTGACAGCTGATTTGAAAGTGAGTTATGCATTTATTAAATTATGTATAAGTAATTATATTCAATGCTGAATGGAATTTTTAATTAAGGATTGCCTTTATATAAAGAAGTAGATTCACAAAGAAATCAACGAGTGTCATTATATATAAAAGAAGTATTTTTTATCTAATTACACAAAGAATAATTTTTCGAAAAAATGGTACGATCGGTTGACACCCCTCAAAAATATGTGGCTTCACCACTAATTATACAACATTTAATAGTTAGTTAGGAGGTAAGTTAATCTTTTGTATAATCCAGTATTTAATTTTAGTATGCTATTTAAAAATTCGTATATAACTAAGTATATGTTTAAACTTTGCGGGATATAAAATGTGAAATAACTAATACTACATAAAAAATTAAACTCTGCGAAACTAATATGTACAATAACTAATAGATTAATTTTTTCATAACCAATCCTTGTATTACTGATAATATTTTCCTTGCTCTATTAGCTACCAAACAACCTAATTGTTTATGAATCAGACTTGCTTGATATTATTTGTGTATTTTTAATTCCCTTTCCACTAGCAAACTACTATACTATTTTCTTATTTTCTAGCTATGTTCATTCTAAGCTTGATAAAGGCAAACAATACATGGAGATGAATTTTACAATTTGCTGCCTAAAGAAGAAAAATCCAACAAACTGCATGAGCAGTTTAGCTTATTAGGGGATCAAATTATTGTACTTTCTGGCCTATTAATTATTCAAGAAAAAAAAAGTCAGCTAACTAATAATTTTATATACTACAATTATTACATTGAACTAAATTATTGAATCTTAATCTCTTGAAACTTGATTTTACTGTACTATAATGTATTATTTTTACACTAGACACATGGTGAAGATGAAATAGAGAGTTAAAAGTGCACCAGGAGTAGGAAACTACAACGAGCAAAATGCCGTTGCGATATATTACTCTCTATTTTTTTAACGATAATACTAATACATCACATTCTGAGCTAAATTCATACTGCGTAATAAGAAAATACTCCCTTTTAATATCATTCATAGTCCGATGATGACACACTTCAGTAGTAATATTTGTACTTATTAGAATTGATGTTTGTATATTGCTGGTTTTGTGGTGGGTTCAATTTGTAACAAATCAAAAAACAATTAAAGAAAAGGTGGTGTTTCAGTGTGTGAATCGAAAGAAAAGTTTCGTATGAACTGAAAGTTATTTCCTAGACTAGTAATGGAAATATTCTTTATAGGGTCACTTACCATTTATAACTCCATTATACAATTTGGACCACATCCAGTTTTAGGTAAAATAATAAGACCATATCTTTCTTTGAATTTCTTACTTCTCAGGAATTCAACTGATTCCAAGTCCAAGATTATCTAATAACTTCTATTTTCATGTTAAAATATGTTTTTGTTGTGGAATAAAAATATTGTGTATCTAATCGATATATATCCTTGTTCAATCGTATAATTATATATATATCTTTGAGTAAAATAATATTTGATATATAATATAATACGTGAAAAAGTTTCAAAGAATCAATATTCTAAATCATGCAGACATATTAATTATTACTGAATTGAAGAACGTGAACTCCTTGATAAGATAAATTGTGACCCTTGAATTACAAGGTGTCCTGCCGTATACGTATTCTTTTCTCAAATATTTCCACATGTTGTATATTTACGCGCAAGGATATGAGTAGGAAGATTGACCCTTGATGATGATCTCTAATTTAATTAATAGGCAAGTAACTATCAAGCACGTCCTAAATGTTCTTGCCACGTGTCCAATTATCATTTTCGGACGTATCTATCAAAACAAATACATTATTTAATGTGTCAAGATATATAGTTTTATATTTATATATATGTGCAACGTAGAAATTATGATAATTCGGTAGAGTAAAAAAATAAGTTTATATTGTTGGAAATCTTTATGAAAAATACTTTATCATCATGAAAATGAACACTTCATCACGAACATCATTACAAATATGAACACGAACTTACATAGCTTGAGGCATATTAAAAGACACTGTATGAATGTGTCCCCAAGATTCAACAAACTCATCTAATATAAAATTAGGAGTCAAAACTAATAAAGATCTAAAGTCCAAAACTCAACCTACAATAGAAGATAGTCTTTTCTTCTTTCAATGGGTAAAGAACTACTATTATATATTCCCCATCTCATTTTAATTAAATTTGTGAGTTAATGTATACATATTAAGAAAAATATTCAAAGACAAAATTTTAATCATATACTATTACCCTTTGTGGAGTCATAAATATATAATGTAATTTGTCTAGTAGAAAATATAAAACTTCAATAAATTAAAGGATAAATATAAAAAAAAATTTCAAATATTCAGCTTAACCTTTGAACAATTCAACTATTTTAAACCTTAAAAAAATCTCAAAAATTTATTAATTTAGTATAGAGGGAGTACTAGGTAAGAAGGAAACAACTTATTAGAATCAAGATAGCTTAGTCATATCATAATCAATATGAATTAATCCAAATTAATTACTATCAACGGTAATGAGAAGATTTAGGACATTAATTATAGGCAAAGAGCAAGTCCACTGTTACTCTTAAGAGTAAACATTAGGAATTGCATACTAATAAAGAATATATTTAGAAAATACTAATAATATTTTTGAGATATAAAAATAACTTTTCACATATATAAGATAGGAGTGAAAACTAAAAGTCATGATTGTTCTCTAAAATAAATGGAATAAATTTATATAAGATACCCTTAAGTGAAAAATAAAAAAATATGACAATTTTGTAGAGTAAATGAAAAGAATATACTCAAGGTACCATAAGACAGAACTAATACAAATCATGCAAATTAGATAAAGTGACTTGTCAACCAAAAAAAGGGATGAAGTGACATAAATTTTTATGAGGTAATGAGTGAAAATAAACATTATGATAATTTGAGATCGAGTTTATGTATTATCCAATAAAATATTTAGATTGAATATTATATAAAATCTTATAAAAATTTATCTTGACTTGGATGTGATAACTAACACCAATTTATCATCTACTTTCGCTTATTCTTTTTTTAAAAAAATCTTAATTTGAATTGTTTTCATTAAACTCAAAAAGACCTTCTTATGTACTGTTGTTAAAATCAGTGATAATTTTAAATGTGTGAAAATAATTTATTTGTTGGAAAAAAAATTAGAAGAAGACAATCACCCCCTTCTTAATCTTCTCCACACTCCTGCGTTGTTACGGAAAAATTAAGCCCCATATATATATATATATATATATTAAATCATTTATTACAAGTTATACATCTATTAAAAATATATTAATAAAGTAAAAAACTTTATTATGAATAATGATAATAGATAATATTAATTTAATTATTTTATAATATTTATTAAATTTAATGAAAAAAGTTTTTAAAAAATTTAGTAATTTGTATCTTTTACGGAAGAGTTCAAGTAGGACTCTCCATCTCCTTCACTTTTTTTCAAAAAAAAAAAAGATACTTAATACAAATACACCTCTTCTAACAAAAATCTTTTCAAAGTATATTCTTCATATGTTTAATATTGTTAGAAGTCTTTTTAAAGATCTCTGCAAAAGACTCTTCATTTCTTTCAATGATTTGTATCAAGAAGTGTTCATGTATTTCGATATTGATAAAAAAAATTTCAAAAATTTCTTACCATATTTCACACAAATGCATCTATAATTCTTGTTCTACTTTTGATTTGTTACAGCTCAAGTCTAGAGCTTCTCTGTAATATGATGAATGAAGAACTCGAAAGTATCTTACCCAAGCCTCTTATTATTCATCACACATTCATAGGTGATTAAACAACATCAACGGAATGAAAAGTGATGGATGAAACTAAGAGAATTAAACATTCAATCGTCTAAAACATGAGAAAAATCAACTCAAAGCGTAACATCCAACTGTAACATTCTACATAAAGACTTATTGGGGCTAAGACATGTACACTCAAAGCTCTCATCCAATACTGACTTGAACAGCCATTTGTCATAATTAATTGTAACAACATAAAAAATCAATAAACATACCAAATAAATATAGAAAAATAAATTTATTTTATATTGAAAATCTATCGCTAGGAAACCTGAAATGATATTCTGATTTAATCCATTAATAATCCTAAAATTTTTTAAATTTTTTTTATACATTGCTTGACAAAGAAAAAAATGAAATAATACACTAAATAAATCACTAAAATTACCAAAAGAAATCATACATCATACTAATTATTCATTGACTTACAAAAAGATACAACACAAAATTCTATTCTAATTTTAATATATAAAAAGTAAAAATATTTTCATCTATGCAAATAATATTAAACAATCGACAAAAGTGCTTTTACATATGAATATAGCCTAAATCTAATACAAACTAATCTGCCCCGAAAAATAATCGAATCGCCTTTAAACAAAAATAATGAAATCATACTTTCATAAAATTACTGTTCTTTAAAAGCTGATTCCAAAAAACAGAAAAAAATATAAAATAAAAGAAAAAAAATAAATTTCCATATAAAACAGAAATATAAACAAAATTAAAATACAAACTTGAATATAATTGAAGAAAAGAAAAGGTCGTAAAAAGTTTTTTTATATGAACAGTTGTCACAGATCCTTTAATGAAACATAAATTGTAGTGTAAGTTGTAACAGTTCTTTTAATTAAGGAAATAATTTCTGTCATTATTAGAGATAAGTTGTTAATTTTTTTTTTTAATTGTGAACACAGGTTTAAAACTACATACTATACAATGTAAGTTTTCTATTGCTATCTAATGAAAGTTAGATAGCAATAAAAGAACTTACATAGATATATTATATGAAAAAATATTTATCATTTATAATAATAATAATTTATTTTTATTGAACACATATATACAATTTTAATTCATATTAAATGTTGTCAGTGGAATACGATCCGATGATGCTAGCCTCTCAAAGTTGAGTCTTTGCCACTGGTACCCAAGAGAACTTTTTTTAATACATTTATAATACACTGTGTCAATATCTTTCCAAACAACCATAATATATTTTAAAACACTTATATTTATATTGTATGCATAATTCACTTTTATTACAAGTAAAGATTTATTATAGTATTGCTATAAATGATAATAAATAAAGGAGAAAAGTATTAAAACACTCTTAAACTTGGCACGGATTATTAGTTTCATCCCCAAATTATTGATAGTGTTAAAAAACACCCCTCTACTTGACTAACCAAACTTAAATGCACTCCTATTCTTGTAACAAAAGTGAAATACACCTCTAAATTCTTGTCAAGTTAAGGAACATTTTTAACGTTTGTGATAGTTTGAAAGTATATTTTAGTTTACTTAGTCAAATAGAGGGGTATTTTTAAGACTGTCAATAATTCGATCATAAAAATAATAACTTACGCTAAGTTCA
>JAOTQJ010000096.1:14848924-14861736 GCA_025642045.1 Solanum sejunctum | reverse complement strand
TTACTTAGTCAAATAGAGGGGTATTTTTAAGACTGTCAATAATTCGATCATAAAAATAATAACTTACGCTAAGTTCAAAGATATTTTTAAATAATTTTTTCTAAATAAAAAGTATCATAAAAATCAACAGTTATTTATTAAAAAATATTTGTCCGTCTTTTTTCTTACATTGGTTGGTTATGGCCCAAATGGAAAAGCCTTCCCCTTCTATAATACATTGGTTAGGCTCGAAAGAACATTTCTAGACCCAGCCCATTTAATAGGCCCACGAATGAAAATGTTGGTAAACTGCGCAACGGTTCTTGCGAATTTTCGGTTTCATAGACAAAACCCTTACGTATCTCTGTGTATGTATTAATTGTTGGTGATTTTACACTCAAAGCAGGGCTAGCTACGGGTTTTAAGCTTTTTCACCCTCAACAATGTCTTCTACACTCGAAATCGAAGCTCGAGAGTAAGTTTCTTCCCTGTCTGTCTATATATGTTCGCCTAATTAATTATTTTTTTTGGGTGATAATGGGTCTGTGACAAAATTATATCATCAATTCTTAGAATTTGAAATGAGCCCTAATAGAACTGAAGGATATCTGTTGATATGAGAGAGGAATGTGAGTAGAATTTGCTTATTCTGACCAGAAGCAAGGTGAAAATCGCTACCTTAATAGTGGTACCCTCTGTTTTAATCTTCTATGAGAATAAATAGCATTGCAACTGGCTGGGACACCACCATTATGAGAAAAGGGGAAAAAGATAGAGAGGGAAGGATGAACAGAATGGATATAGAGGATTCGTGTATAGTTGATTGATTCATAATGTGTGATATAGAGATACTGAAATTTTAGGAAAGAGTAATATAGAGGGTTTACCACTATCAAAGCTGCAACTTTTACCCTTCTTTTTTTGTGTATAGTTAAGCTGCGCACCTTGTGTAATAAAGAGGACTTCTTGCAGCACTTGTGACTTTTTTTTATCAATAACCCTGGTTTTCGAGCCAGCTTATGCGCGCCTCAACCTGCTACCTCCCGCCGGCATAGGTATCTGCTTTTGGGTGACTATTTGCCAAGGCTTGGATAGATGAGAAGAAATCACTTAATGTATTTGCCTCTGCTATGAATTGAGCTTTAAATCTCATGGTTCTTAACCCACTTTGTTGACCAATAGGCCACACCCTAGATCAGGATAAACAAATTTCATTCTGGGGCACCATGTATATAACAAGAAGGCTTCTTGCACTGCCCGTTACATTTATCTAACCCATATTATGTGCAGATTACTGGATAGAAGCTGTTTCTGAGTGATGCATATATGAAATAGTAGTTTTAGGTAGTTGAGCTATTTGTTGTCAGGACCATTTCTCTTTCTCGAGGAAACCATTTGACATTGGTCTTACCGAAGATACTACCCTGCAGGCATATCAATTGGGAACAACATGACTGTATCTTATTACCAGTGTTCTATGTGAGGGATAATGTTATCTTTCTTTCTTACAGTGTCATTAAGATTGTTCTTCAATTCTGCAAGGAGAACTCTCTGCATCAATCTTTCCAGACATTGCAAAATGAGTGCCAGGTTTCTCTTAATACTGTGGATAGCCTTGAAACCTTTATAGCTGATATTAATAGTGGAAGATGGGATGCAGTACTACCTCAAGTTGCACAACTTAAGCTTCCTAGAAAGATACTGGAGGATTTATATGAGCAGGTCTGTACCAGTTGATTTTCTGAAAGAAATCTTAATGCCTAAACTTTAATATGTTTCTCTTTTAAATTGTGTGTTTGATGGTTGTTATACTCTTACTTGCTCTTTTTATGGATTCAATGTTTCTTGAGAGTTGTATTAAATATGTTGGATGTGAGTGTGAATAGTATTTGTTAGTGAAGTGATAGAAGTGTTGGTAAATGCTTGCTTGAGGCACACTTAATCTTTGAAACTAGGTGCAACAGTGAGCTCCTTCTTGCAGATGTTTATAATGAACAATAAGAAGTAATAGGCAAAGTGCTGCATTAAATGCCAATGAAATTACAAATAAACTATTAGTGATCAGGAGTAGGAAATAAAAAAATATTATGAGAAAGCCTGTCACTTCACGATTTGAAATAAACCTCAAATTACATCTTTGTGTTTGAAACAAAAATTTAACACTGTATATGAACTTCCTACACTGACTCAACCTTTTCCCTTCAAGTATCTCTATTACCCCTTGCAAATGGTCTTGCATTTGTATTGGGTTTCCAATTGGAACCCCCAAATAGGTGGTTGTGGGGTTCCACTTTGCATCCAAGTATCTATGCCTGGCTGATTTTATATCTTGTGATTGTTGCATGCTTGGACCAAGATGGACTTCAGTTTCTCGTGATTGCTGTATACTTGCACCTGGGCAGATTAGAATTCGGTTCCATGTGATTGACTGTTGCATACATGCACTCCGTAGTTGGTAGAGCTTCAAAATTTAGTTCCATGTGTTTCTTTGGCAATCTGGTTTATATTCGGATGAACTTCAGCTTGACGGTAAAACATGAAGGGCAATTTTCTTTCCTTTCTTGGTTTTCTCTGAACTATTTGATCACCTTTTTGCTGTCTTTTCAGTACAACCTTTTCTGCTCCTGATTAATCCCGTTATCTGATAGATTGTCTTAGAAATGATTGAACTTCGAGAGATGGATACTGCACGAGCTATTTTAAGGCAAACCAACGTGATGGGTGTCATGAAGCAGGAGCAACCAGAAAGATATTTGCGGCTCGAGCATCTACTAGTTCGGACTTACTTTGATCCACATGAGGTTAGAATCATACTCTAAAAAAATGTTTAAGCAATGGTTTTTTTGAACAACAAGAGAAATCAGCAACCGCTACCCTTTGGGTATGCACAAGTTAAACCCCCGCTCCTATGCAATAGCTCGCAAACCACACAAGAGAGGTAACTCGCATTAGGCCCCGGTGCGATGAGCTCGACCCAAAAGGCAAACCGAAAGCAAGGGATTTTCAACTTGAGACCTCCAACATAGAAGTTTCAAGCCCAAATCACTGGGCCACCCTTGTAACCTTTTTATTTTTGAAAGCGCTAGTTGAGTTTTGAACACCCTCAGCGCATGTTGTTTGTGATATTCACAATGCAATATAAATGGGACAGGTATACTTGTCCTACTTTCCCATCTCAAAAAAAAGTATTCTTGTTCTTCATTAAAAAAGAAGAAATAGTATACATGTTTTTACTTTGGTTCTACATGTGCTCAACCTCCTCTTAGATCTCTGATAGTGTAATCTAATTGGGTTTCTTAACCGTCTGCCGCATGCTAAACTGCTTGTAGTTGTCTTGATACCCTTTGCTTGAGGTTTAACTGAAATGTGGATATTGACCTTGCCTGCAAATGTTATATGTGCAGGCTTATAATGACTCGACCAAGGAGAAAAGGCGTGCCCAAATTTCCCAAGGTTGCCAAAATCCCACTTTGCTTAGATTGATAAAATATTTGGTTTGAGTTTGAAAGGAAATCTATAATGAAGATATTACAATACATGCATATGTTGCATGTAACACGGAAACAAGTTATGAGAACAGCTGTTTCGTTTCAGTATTCAGAGTAAACAAATGTTAGTAATTTGTCTTGATAGATGCATGGTGCCGAGAACAATGTAAAGCTGTTTAGCCTGTTAAACTCTTCAAAGAGGTATTGAAAGACTACCTGAGATATGACTACTTCATCAGGAGAAAAAGAACAACCACCTTTGATGTGATTTGAAGTAAATCTCCAGAAGGTAGTTTCGTCAGGATCCTGCCAAGTACAGGGAAGGTGTACTTCCTAATTCGATCACTCATCCTAAGAACCACTACATAGAAGGCTGCATCTTACTATCGTTCCTATTACTTTATCCCACATTCCCACCAGATTAGCATCTCCTTGCTGCAATTCTTCCTATGGTCCGTCTATTCTAATTTATGTGATCTGGCAATATGATCTATTCTGAGATCTGTATTATCTTATCTGCATTACTATGTCCTCATAGTGGTCCTCCATGTCTTTGTAATTTGTTAAGAAGTACATTAATTCGACAATATTAAATAGGCTGAGCAGTTTGCGATATTTCAGGATTGAAATGGTTGGAGTGTCGTCATCAATTATATGTATTTATTAATGCTTAATTTGGTTAACAATACACTTAAGATTATGGTGTATCTTCTTTGGCTAAATTGCAGCACTTTCTGCTGAGGTTTCTGTTGTTCCACCATCACGCTTGATGGCTTTGATTGGTCAAGCCTTGAAATGGCAACAGCATCAAGGTGAGATATTATTGTCATCACTGCAGGAAATCCCACCTTTGGATTCTTAATTGACTTGTTAGTAATTGAGATTGAACTTCTGAGTGTTTTCACTTTGTTGAAGAGTAAACAAACATTGATTTTCATGCTCATGTATCCGACAACATTTTCAGGTTTACTTCCACCTGGAACACAATTTGATCTATTCCGAGGAACAGCTGCTATGAAACAAGATGAAGAGGAGATGTATCCGACAACACTCAGTCACACTACTAAGGTTTGTTGGTTTAAATTGAACTCTTGTTTATTTTCTGTTAGGTTTGAAATTTGTGTTGCATGTTAGGGTGGTTATAACTTCATCAAAAAGTATGTTGTTGAGAAATCAAACTTTCAACCTTTGGATTTTGCTCCAGAAGTCTCTGTGAAATGCAAAAACACGGCGACCTAGATTTTATTTGGTTTATTTATTATGAATGCCTATTTTATCTTATTTTAAGTTTTTTTTTTATATATGCTTTTTTACTTATTTATCTCTTAGCATGGAGCAGAAGGGGACTTTACTTTTTGTTATTCCTATTATTATGAATCTACCCACATGCTGAAACTTCTCTCAGCTGGTTAATCACCTTCGAACATGTTTTATCTCTCCTTTTTTCCTTTTATTGGTGTCCTCCTCTCTTAATATGCTTCTCACTAGATAAGTTTGTCCAGCTATTTTTCCTGAGCTTGATTTTTTCCTTTGTTTCGAGCTTTGTCCCTTTTCCCTTTTCAGGAGTAATAACGGAGAGTGAATAGGAAATCTAAATCTGATGATTTCTGTTTAACTAATGGATTTTGTGCTGCAGTTTGGTAAGAAGAGTCATCCAGAATGTTCTAGGTTCTCACCAGATGGACAATTCCTTGTCTCATGCTCAGTTGATGGATTTATTGAGGTATGCTAAAGCTAAGTCTTGCCCCATGCTATCTTTTACTTCTACTCTTTTATGCTTAATTGATGGTACAGAGTTGATTCAATTTATTTTTACATTATCACTAGGTCTGGGATCACATAAGTGGAAAACTGAAGAAGGATCTTCAATATCAGGCTGATGTGAGTTATACAATTATTTCTTTTTAATTTTCTGATTATTTTTTGGGCCATGTTTTCTTGGAATTCAAGTATAATTCTGTGGTTGTTTTATCTCTGTATATTACTACTGGTGCTAAAATCTTTGCTGGGATATATCCTCGTTTTGGCAATTGCCGTCCTGTAACTTCTACACTATATTTGACAAGTATATTGATGAATAGGATATATAGCACATTTCAGCTGTAGGTGTGCTAGTTGTCTTGTGAATTGCCTTAAGCATTGTTCCTTTGTAAATGGCATTATGCAAGTAGTTTAAATCTATAATAAGATCTTATTTAATCACAAAGGGTTGTAAGCTGTTTGTTATCTATATTTCCAAATGCAGGCTCATTTGTTTTTCTCCCCCCTTTTGTTTTGATGGGGGTAGGCGTGGGGGTGTTGTCTACCGTGCTGGATTCCTGCTTTGTTCATTTCCTAATCAGCAGCTGATGCATCTGATTTATGTTTAGTATGCTTGTGGTTGAATCTTTTGTATTTTCTGACTTGCTGTATATTTATGTAGGAAACTTTTATGATGCATGATGATGCTGTCCTTTGTGTTGATTTTAGCAGAGACTCGGAGATGCTTGCGTCTGGGTCACAAGATGGAAAAATAAAGGTAAATGTTTAGTTTCTATTCAGCTCTATACTTTATGCAATAAAAACTTTTGGCTAGATGTAGTATAAGATTTCATTCGAAATGAATCAAGTAGATGCATAGCATATATTACAATATAAAAGATGTATCTGGGTATATTACTTATATTACTTTGAATAGCCGCATAAACAAGTGGTATATAGGATTAGTTAAGAATGTGATCACTACCAAAAGCATTAAAAATCAATCTATGCTAACTGAAATCTTGTAGATGCTCCAAAACTTTACAAGAAATAACGGCGATCATTTTATATGTACAAAAGGGTTTATGAACTCTTCAATATTTATTTTTGATTCCTTTTTTTCTAAATTTCTCATCAATCATTATCTCCTCTTCATTGTTGCACAAAAAATACCTGCTCAATATCAAACACATTCCATAGTCCATACCGTGCTCCAGAGTCATTGCGCTAGTTGGCGATAAATTAGCAAATGTTTCACATCTTCCCCAATCGCGTGCACATGTGGCACCAACTGATGTGGGTCACCCTCTTACTCAAGTTTTTGACAGTTAGAATGGGTCCTCGGGCTCCACTAGCTACTTGTGCTTTAAGGAATGAGGATATATAAATCACCTCATTCTGCATCTTTTCATAGTTTCCAATTATGGATCTCTTACTATATAAAAATGGGTGATGTCTTGCGACTTGAACATAGCTTGGAGATACATGATGGGTAGGAGAAGGAGAAAACAGCACAAAGCGATTGTGTTCCATCCATCCATGTGCACTTTGAGTAATCTAGAAAGCAAAGAACATCAGGTGCTTTGGGAACAAAGCAGGTGCAAGATATTTTGAAATATAGTGTAGAAATCTGCTTATGTACAGAACAACAGCTGCTTTGTGCTCATGATAATAAAAGTTTTTTTTTAAACTTATAAATGACTCCTTATGCTGTTAGCCAAGTGAAAAAGAACACATTTCTATCTTATGTATTTTTTCCTAATGTCGACGTGTTAGATCTGGCTTTGGAATGCTTGTTCTTATGTTACTGTGTTTTATAGGTCTGGCGCATAAGGACTGGTCAGTGCTTGCGTCGCCTTGAACGTGCACATTCTCAGGGTGTCACCAGTCTTGTCTTCTCTCGAGATGGAACTCAAATCTTAAGCACATCCTTTGACAGCACAGCGAGGTTTTTATCCTTTTACTATTTGCTGTGATGGCATGTCATCAGTAGCTGTTAGGGTAGTGGTTTTAGCTAAATGACATCCTCAGCTGCGCCGTCATAGCTATTGATTAATGACTGTTGGTCTTGGTTGGGAGAAACATACCTGATATCTCTGTTTCATTTCTTGTAGAATTCATGGCCTGAAGTCAGGTAAATTGTTAAAAGAATTCCGCGGACATTCATCTTATGTTAATGATGCCATCTTTACCTTTGATGGATCTCGAGTCATCACCGCATCTAGTGATGGCTCAGTTAAGGTATGGTTGTTGTCTTTCAAGTGATGGTCGTGAGAAGCATGCCGTTTTCTTTTCCATTTAGATTGGGGGTTATATGCTTTATTCTGTGTGCATAATTTGTCTGAGTTGCCTCAAAACAGGTCTGGGATGCTAAAACTACAGAGTGTCTGCAGACATTTAGACCACCTCCTCCTTTAAGGGTATTCAACTTGCTTGGGGCATATTACCACTATATTACTTATTATGTGTTAGTTTTTGCCAGGATATTTTCTTTTACATGATTTTGTTTTTTAAACTCATTTGATTCTTTTCTCCTACAGGGTGGTGATGCATCTGTGAATTCTATCCATCTTTTCCCTAAGAATACTGATCACATTATAGTTTGCAATAAAACATCATCTATTTATCTGATGACTCTTCAAGGACAGGTGAGCATTGTTGGTTGTGGATCATTCTTCTTTCCCATCCTTTAAGTAATTTTTCTGGGAGATTTTTCCCTTTGCCAAAGAGAGGAGTGGACAAGTTGGGGAGTAGAAGCATTTTTGACAAGCCACATTTAGAAATCGATATGTCAAATTTATTTTCTAGGAGGAGTTAAACATAAGGATAATGAACTGAACTGCTGGTAATCTTTCAAAATTTTAGAGAACAGAAGTAGTAAGTGAATTTGTGCGGTGCAATTGTCATGTAGGTCGTCAAAAGTTTCTCATCTGGTAAAAGAGAAGGTGGAGACTTTGTGGCTGCTTGTCTATCACCAAAAGGAGAATGGATATACTGTGTTGGTGAAGACAGGTATGATATGAAATTTATGTCCCTTTACTTTATTGGAGTTTCTAGATTGGTGCTATTATTTCTTATTGCAAAAAGAAAAGAGAGAGTGACTTTGATGCAACCTTGGTGAAATTTGACTTTATTTCATCCTTGAAGATTTCTCGCCTCTTACATTTGTTAAACTTAAAGGACTTGCTTCATCTCTACAATTGGACTTTGTTACTCTACTTCTCCAATTATTCTGAAATTATTATAGCTCTCTTATATCTCCTTTCGATTGCTGATTGTACAGTGGCAAATTTTTTCTCTGTTTTTTTTTCCAGCACTAAAAGTGCCACTTAGTTGAACTTCATTAAGTGGATGATATTGATATTTAATGTAAGGATTTACGCCATGTATGCTGATCATGTGGTTTGTGCATTTCAACAGAAACCTGTATTGCTTTAGTTATCAATCAAACAAACTGGAACATCTGATGAAGGTAAGCTTCAACTCTGACATGAAGTTTGATTACCGCATGTTCTTTGCTTATTGTCACAGTTATAAGTCATACTTGTAGAGTTAACGATTTTAGCTTGGTTTTGTTACAAGGTTTTCTTGCTTTCTTTGTCTCTCGTTTGCTCACCCAGTTATTTCTGGGACATGTGTTTATGTACCTCAGACTTACATATTCACATATGTGGACGCTGCCAAGGTTGAGTTAAACGTTTTTGTTTTGTATTTGTCAAAAGATGGAAAACATGGCAGAGTACAAGGAGAGGATATTGATTTCTTAATGTTTGTGCTTAAAAAATGATAATTCACTGATGTGTTCTGGTTCAGTTTCTTACCTATATTTATACGAAAAGTTAGTGGAAATTTCATGGATGTTTTGGTTTAACCTGTCTCGTTTTTCTTCTCATAATACCTCTCGAACCAACTTGCTAGCGGAATAAGATAAAATGAAGAAGATCAGCTTATTGATTCTGTGTTTATTTCTCTCCTTGGTCTCTATTCCACTCTCATTTTTTTTTAACCAAATCATGTTTGCTTGAATCAACATTTATGCAGTGATATGGTACATATTTATTTATTCTTAATCGTCCCTAACTGGTATTTTCTACTGTTCAGCTCCCTGGTCCCTCTCTGACCAACACACAATTGTATGTTTGCCCCTGTATCCACATGCACATGCATAGTGTCAAGTTGAATGTGGAATATGGTAGCTCGTCATAGATGCATTAAATCTGTAGGTGGATTTTTAGTGTTGTTGGTTTCAAGTCCTGGGACCTGTTGTCGTTCTTGCTTTCAAAACAGGATGAAAGGCCAAATTGCTGAGTTTTAGTTTTTGCATTATGGCAGGTACATGAAAAGGATGTAATTGGTATCACTCACCATCCCCATATAAACCTTGTTGCCACCTATGGAGAAGACTGCACCATGAAGCTATGGAAGCCTTAAACATTCTTTGCCATGTTGTTGCCTTAGTGTACAAGTAGAGACTAGTATTCTGTAAGATTGTTTCTTGGTGCCAACTTTGGGTGATGATAGTAATACTCAGTGTTTAGTGTAAACTGTAACGATAATTTTCATTATCGATGTATATTAATCTCTGATATTCCTTTTTTGTTTTCAACTTTAGCCTATTCAATCAGATGACTCAGGTGTCTTTACTAAACCTTTGTTAGCAAAATGAGTGTATCCTTTTAAGTACTAGGTCGTCTTTTTGGTGAGTTTGCTAAGAGGGCTCGATAAGGCTTTATTCGTTACAAATTACCCATTGATTGCTCTTTTTGAAAAATCCTTTTAACCCAAATGTTAATCAGCAAATTTTAGGCCCAAAAAAATTAGCATTACATAACCATCTAGGTTAGAACCGGCAGAAAAATAGGGAGCAAGATATTCGCTGGTTACTGGTTACATAAGGTTAATTTATTTAGGCCTAAAATTAGCTAATACTCCTTCGGTCCTATTTGATATGATATTTTTTTTCTTGTTAGTATGTTCTAAAAAGAATATCAACATAAATATTTAGGGTTGGACATATTTTAAAAGTCTTTCTTTCTTTTTAATCACTGTGTTAAATTAAATGGTGTTACATAAAATAAGATGAGTTGATTGAACCAATATTAAGAAATTATATATACATTATAGAAATGTGTTCACAAAAGCATGATATGTTTTTGTGAAATTGAAAGGAGATTTGACAAGTATTTCGCTTTTCAAATAAATAAGAGTTTATTAGGAGAAGTATTATAAAATAATGTATTTATTATATTTAAGGATAATTTAGTAAATTCTTGTCATCATTCACTGTTTTTAATTTCTATACTAAATTAATAGTGGATAACTATTGTTGGACGAAGAGAGAATAAGCTAATAAAAGAAAAAAAACTTGAACCACTTCGACATTTATATAAAAACTTGTTTTTGCATGTCAAATAGTTGGAAAAGCGTATATATTTAAAAACACACAGTTGCAGTGCACCTAACCCTTTTCAAGAAGGTAGTAGTAATAAAAGAGTGAAGTCAAAAGGGCAGTAGTAGTAAATGCTACAACAATCTCAACTGTCTCCACTATCCAACACAAAAAAGCAAGTTTACTCCAGATTTTGAAGTTACACTGCACACCACACTGTTCCGTTTGGTTCTAGTTTTGAAGCTGAAATGTGAAAATTTTGAGTTTTTAAATTTATTTTTGAATATATATTTTACTTTTGAAAGTTGAAATTGTGTGACTTGGAAGTCCCATAAGCTAGCAAATTCATTTGTGAAGTAGCAGTTAGTCATTGCAACTTTCGACGCTCCTCATGGGTCATCTGGAAACAACCGCTTTATGTTTTTAAACATAGAGGTTAGGGTGCGTACATCCGACCCCCCCTCACCCCGCAATGAGCGGGAGCCTTTTGAGACACTGGGATATGTTGTTGTTTATGATCAAATGTAAAATTTACATTATCAATATATATTTTTCAATCATGGGATCTGATTTAACTGCATATATTTTTAATACAGTATAGCACATACTTTATCTATATTTTAGATTACTAATGGATGATAATCTCATGTATTAAGTGATGTGCTAGCATACAATTTTTTTTAAAAGAAAATTGACTATCAACGCAAAGAAGTTAAAAATAATAAAAAAAGGTATTTTTGCATTTATTTCTGTCATAAATTAAACCTTCCCAAAGATGCAATTGTTTTTATTTTCTTGGGAACTGTGAGGCTTCATTAATTGATACCGGCCAGCTTGGTATAAGTAAATGAAGGCAACAGCATTAGTAATAAAACGCGCAATGCTCCGCCCAAAGGGGCCAATAATTTGTTTTGTCCCAGCTCACATATATGCATGGCATTGGCATGGGCTATTAGAATTCCGTCCATCCCTACATAACATTTACTATTGTATTCTTTATAACTGCTCAACTAATAACTCCCAATGCCAAGTCAACATGGCTAAGGTTCAGGGGTATCCAGAATTTCAAAAGGCTGAGTTCATTATTACGAAAAAATGAATTTAAGATATAAATATAATTGATTTGATCTTTATTAGGTTCTTATCGCTGAATTTATTAAGCTTTTAAAATCATATTAAGGACAACAAAATACCCCGTGGAATCCCACAAGTGAGGTCTGGGGAGGGTAGAATGTATGCAGACCTTACCACTATCTCATAGAAGTAAAGAGACTGTTTCCTGAGAACCCTCGTCTCAAAAATTCAAAAGCAGAATAAACTAAATATGACAAAAAGTAAAAGGAAGGGAACAACAAAAAAATGACTAATAACCAAAAGCACATGATAATACGGAAATATGATATAATTAACACATAAAAAAATAAATAATGACAACACATGTTATTAAACACTGCTACTCCTCTATCCTACTATACCCTATGACTAGATAACCACCTAACCTTACCAACCAATTAGTCTACTACTCTAATTCGCGATCTCCACTTCTTTCTATCTAGGGTCATATCCTCAGTGAGATCAAGTTTCGCCATATCATGTTTGATCACCTTCCCCCAGTACTTCTTCGGTTTACATCTACCCCTTCGTATAACTCCTTAAACCAACTTCTCGCACCTCCTAACAGAAGCATCGATACTTCTTTTCTACACATGTCCAAACCATCTCAGTCTCGCTTCCCTCATTTTATCAATCACCGAAGCCACCCTTAACTTCTCCCGAACGATCTCATTCCTAACCTTGTCACTCTTGGTATGACCACATATCCATATCAACATCCTCATCTCTATGACATGCATCTTCTGGACATGTGCATTTTTTATTGGCCAACACTCCACCGCACACAACAAAGATGGTCTAACCACCAATCCGTTAAACTTACCTTTGAGTTTAGGTGGTATCTTCTTATCACAGAATACTCCAGATGCAAGCCTTCATTTAGCCCATGCTGCCCTAATATGGTGTGTGACATCATCGTTGATATCGCCACTATTCTGGATGATGGACCCCAGATACTTAAAGTTTTCCCTCTTAGGGATAGGTTGAGTGGCAAGCCTCAGATCAAAGTTTGATTCATCCTTCTCAACACTGAATTTGCACTCCAAGTATTCAGTTTTGGTCTTGCTCAATTTGAATCCTTTGGACTCCAAGGCGTGTCTCCA
>JAOTQJ010000096.1:14832595-14842995 GCA_025642045.1 Solanum sejunctum | reverse complement strand
TATGCTACTCTATTGACTCAACAGTATAATCAACAACTTACAGTAAGATTATCTTTTTATCTCATTTTTTTCTCTTTCTAGAATTTTATAAATTAGTTTGCTTTCCATATTTTTCTTATAGTACTAATTTATGGAAAATTTTATGTTTTTTTCCCCAGTAGAGTAATATTCCATCTTCATTTTCTCCTATGAGTCTACTCTAAGGGTGTGTTTGGTAGAGAGAAAAACATTTTAAAAAGATATCTTTGTCTCATGCATGTTTAGTTCATCAAAATGTTTTGGACTCTAAAAAGATAACTTTTGTTAAAAATCAGGAAAATAACTTTTCTCGAAAGAACAAGGCAAGTTAATTGTCTTCTTCTCTTACCCAATGCCCCCACCCCCACCCTATATTTTGCTTACTCGATAAATATCATAAAATAAGTAAAAAAGTATTATCCATGAGAAGTATTTTCTTTCGTACCAAACACACCCTAAACTAGTAGTACTTTTCCTTTTAATTTATTAACCAATGTTGTTTTCCCTTCTCTTTCCTTCTTTCAATTGACGAAAACGTCAGAGATTATACAATCTTGGAGCAAGAAAATTTGTGATTGGTGGGGTAGGACTAATGGGGTGTATTCCAAGCATTCTTGCACAAAGTCCAAATGGTGCATGTTCAGAGGAAGTGAACCAACTTGTTCTTCCATTCCACAACAATGTTAGATCAATGCTAGCCAACCTAAATTCCAATCTCCCTGGCTTCAAATTTTCTTACATTGACATCAGGAATATGTTCCAAGATCTCCTTACTAATTCCAGACAATATGGTAAGTCAATATGGAGATAAGTTTATTGTCCTTGGAAGCAAATGCTAACTAAATTTGTTAATTATATGTAACAGGATTTAGTGAAGTAAATCTTGGATGCTGTGGTGTTGGGAGAAATAGAGGGCAAATAACATGTCTACCATTCCAAACACCATGTTCTAACAGGGAACAATACATATTTTGGGATGCATTTCATCCAACTGAAGCAGTAAATGTCTTATTTGGAAGGAAGGCTTTCAATGGTGGACCTGATGTTGTTTATCCACTCAATATCCAGCAACTTGCCACTCTTTGACCTGATTATTTTTTTTGTGTGGGTATTTTTCTATAAAAGTTGGGAATATTATCTTTGTTCTGCAAGGGTTGACTATTGTGGAGAATCATGAGGCAGTTGCTGATATACATTATTAGAAATGTTTGAGAATCTACAATTTTATCATTTTCAAAAGATTTATCATATTATGACTGCAGATTCTTAAGGATCAAAATGCTTCAAAAGGATAAACAAAACTGTGATATAAATATAATTAGTTTCAATAACCATAAGCCAAATGAGATCGTGATTTGAATCCATGAATATGGAGAGTTGTTGCACCAATTATTATTTTAACAGTAACTGAGAACCTAGTATGTAATTCTTCAATAATTGTTCAATGCACGAAACATCTCATGTTCACTCAAGTATTAGACAAGCATTGATGGTTGAATCCACTACTTGAACCAATCGCAAGGTATGAGACAAGTATTGATGGTTAAATCCACGACTTGAACCATTCCTATAAATTTCATATAAACAACTTTACGATTGCTTCAAGACTTCCCTTCAACAACTATTAGACAAGGAAACCTAGGATTTTAAAATTTTTGGATGCAGAGACAACTGCACTAACAAGTACAACTACTCAAAACTTTTAATGATTGGAAGAGACAGATTGATGATTCAAAAGCAGTGGATGCACCTTTTCAGAAGAAGACATCACTGCGGCAATTCTGTCAATGTTGCAAAATCTAGTTGCAGAAATACTGTTTTCTAGCTAATCTTGCTGGACTGATGAGAAGATTTTTCGACAAGGATCCCATTCTAAAAGAGATCTGACATGTTTGTTTCTTTCCTTTTGACTAAATTGGATGCAAATTATCAGAAGTTTGTACCAATATGTGGATGAAAGTAAACGAGGCTAGCAGCATAGGGATCTATCTACATAGGAGTTACTGGTTCTTGTGTCGGTGAACTAATAAGTTTAAAGATTACTTTGTCATTTTTCACGAAATGCATATAGAATACAAAACTGCCCGAGTCTCCAGAAAATCAGAGGTACAGCAAAGGAAAAAGAGAACTCAACAAAACTCCTTGCAGAGAATAAACAAGTCCTTCAACGGACCTTGCGAACTTTTTCTTCCTGTCCTAAGCCAAGAGATTTTTGTGCATTTGCTATTCCTTCAGGATCTGCCAGCATAAAAATATTGGATTAAAGTGCAAAATAAAAGAAAAGAAAAATAAAAGAAAGGGGCAATGGGGAGGAAACAAAAATGACCAAAGTTTTTAGAAGGGGAAAAAGGAAACAGATATGTTTTTGCACTTCATTTGCTTTTCTTGTACTATCCCACACACAAAAATGTCTATGGAAAAAATTAGTCTCCAAAAGAACTAAGGGGGAGACAAAAGAAAATCTTTTTCTCCATTATCATCTTTTAGCCAAACCGCAGGAGACTCTGCTAGTCATGACTACATTTTCTCACCTTTGCATTTGCAACTTTCATCAACTTACATAGTCAACTCCACAAATATTGCTTAAAGTACAACACCCAGAGCTCCAAGGTTCAAACCCCGGCAAGCCTTTACTCGAAAAGGAACTCCAAATAATTCCCTACCTCCAGACAAAAGACATAAGGACAGATGCTCCAAAAGAAGCAAACTGGAAAGCAGTCTTCATAGAAGAACAAACAGTTCATCCAAAAGATGAGCTAGCCAAAAAAAGCTCCCAAGGGAACACCACAAAAAAGGACCCTTTCCCTTGAAAACAAATTGTAATATGCAACAGACAAATAGACTTACCAAAGAATTGCGTAAAAATACTCGTAAAGAAGGTCAAGTTACGAGCAACATTGTATGCCATTGTAGGAGGCAGAGGTTTAACAATAGTATCAATGCTGAAGACACGTTGAAGAAACTGCAAAAGACATGAAAGAATGGTACTGTTATTTTCTAACAAAATAAAAGATATCAAAGGCTTCATAGTTTTTAAAAGTATAGCAGATACTGATATTGAAGGGTGTCATCCATTATCAAAAAGAGCATCCACTTGACAACAACAACATAACCAGTGGAATCCCACAAAAAAGAGCATCCACTTAATTTACTAAAATTTCATTTATCAGTTACTTGTATCAGATAACTTTTTTTTTTACAGTTACAGACCTGTAATGATTTGCGAAAATGATCGCAAATTAAAAAAAATCAGATAACATTAACTTAAGATTTAGATTGCATTAGGTGTTTTAACAGTGTGAAAGGATTGAATAAACAGATTAATAATCAATCTTAAAAAAAGGGTTCAGGTGATATATTTTGTCATCTATACTTCCAACATATTATCTGGTTCAGCATTGTTGATCCAATTTTATATTAGATAGGCTTTACATCTAAACAATTAGCTATCTTCTGAAGTAATTCCTTTTATCTCTCTCTCAACAATTCGTCATCCATATGCCACAGTTCCTTCAGTCCAATATTCAACCAAACTTCCAAGTACACATCCATTATTTTGTTTATCCAAATCCTCGAGTTTCATCTTTAGTCAGCTTACATGATCCGATTACTCCAAATATTCATGTATTTGATAAAAAATAAGCCCAAAATTCAAGTACAAGGATTCTTGGCACAACAAAACCATCTGAAGCCTCTTAGAGCTAATCTCGATTGCTGTCATGCAAACATGCAAGATATTTTTTCAACATATCATTCATTGATGCATGACAAAAAACCTCAAATGTGCTGGAAGATTACAGGACATCCCATTGAGCACAAACTTTTGCACTATCAAATGACTTGAAATTCTTGATGCTAAAAAAGATGGTGAATGCATATGCAACAAGCCATAAGGTGATGGGGGAGAGTGGAAGCAACAAATGGGAGGAGAGGAATATAGGGTATTGGAAAAGAGCTAGAACGACAGGGAAGGAGAGTACAAGGGTGATTGAAAAGGCAAAGGACAACAGACAAAGGAGGAGCAAGCACACAAGGGAGTACTAAGGTGCGGAGGTGGGCGGATCTAATCAGATTGAGAAGGGATAGGTATGACTGGAGGAGCTGCCAATTGTCATCACTGTCCTTAGTTTCTTAGTTTCTTCCTTGTACCCTTTTCTGTTTCTATATTTTTTATATTTTTCCCTTTCCTTCTCATTTTACTTTTCATGTATTTCAAGTTACTTCAATTCATTTGTCTTACTCTTAATGTCACGTGCCTTTGGTATCTAAGGCTCATTTAAAATCAAATGCTTCACAATGAGGCCAAAATAAGAAAAAAACAATATAATGGAGAAAAAAGCCCTCGTTCACCTATGGACTGGAAATTAATTTAGCAATTCACTCAATGGTGGAACTAGCATTTTATCAAGGGTGTTCATACTTTTAGAACATGGATTGATGATTTCTATATCAAGGGTGTTCAACAATTGATATATATATATATATATATATATATATATATCAAAATATCTATATTTAACTTATATATTCGAAAAAGTTTTCCGACGAAGGGTGTTCATTTGACAACCCTTGGGATGAATGTAGCTCCGCCCTTGAATTCACTTGCTGTCTAACCACTTACATGGAAGGGCATGGAATTGCAATCAAATCACAACAAATACAAGTTTTCTCATTTCACAGAGCTACTCTAAAATCTACCCTATTATATATCTATTAAATGTACTGCTTGTCCAGACACATGCAACACACTGAAAGCCACTTTGATGCTACCCAACTGCTAACTCAAGAAAATAAATGGTTTGATGGGTCTAAGTTGCTGTATTAAGGGCTATATTCCATGAGAACCAACACAGTTACCAAAATAAATTTAGTATGTTCAGACCACCTCCACCTCACAAGTGAAACTATTTGATGCATGCTGATGTCACACATATGACCACTTTTGGGATGTGGAACCCATTCAGTTCTCTTATTTTTTGACTTGATGACACCAAAGTCGAGCACCACATTAGTCTTCATGTTAGAAAATTACATGGCCAAGTGCCAACACTGACACTGGGATACATTGGACCATTTGTTGGTTTTGCCGTTATTAGTTCCAAGAATTTATCTATGATCTATGAGCAAGTCACCTTTATTTTTTCTCATTCTCAGAGATTTTGCAAGATCCCCCTTTTTACAATTTTAATAAGATCAATGATTGCTCATTTGAAAGGTCTGAAAGAACGCATAACTGCAGAACTGGCAATTACACTTCAAAAGTCGGTTTAGCTTGATTAAAGCAATGAAACTCCAGAAAGAATAAGATTTTCCTGGAGGTTGGAACAAAAGCTGCAATCAACTTTGCCTGATGTTTGACAGACCCCAAAAACATTTACTCCCAGCCTTTTGTTTTCTTCATTCTTCTTTAGCAATTTGAATAATTTCTGGTGCTTTCTTAATCTTCTTTGCAGTAATTAGTAACTTGGACTAATTGTTTATTGTGTCAGAGTCTATGAAATTTGCAGAGTATGTCAGATCACTTTGCTATGAAAGTTATTAAAGATCTTCTATTTGTCAACTAAAGCTCTATGAATGGAAAACAATATACATGAAACTAGTTTAAAAAAAACCATATAGATGAAAGCTTCATTCTGTCTCCTGCACCCCCGCCCCTGTTCTTTTTCCATTATTTGGCAGATTAAAGTCTATCGAAAGTGTGTCGCTTAGACTCTTCAACAATACCAATGAGTGAGTATTGGATTCCCTAAAACTTGTGTATTTTTGGAGAATCTGGCATGGCTACGGCATCGGAAGTGAAGAGTCCGCACAACTTAAAATTTGCAACATATATATTCTTATAGAGTCACATAGAAGGAGTTGAAGACCATGAAATATGTCCAATTGCATCCTATACTTCTCCCAATTGATTAGTGCTTAATGTGTTCGGGCTTCAACTTTGCCTAGAGAAAATCCTCATAGACTCATCTTACTATTAAATCAAAACAATTCAATATTTCTCTAACATAAAGTTGATAAAACTATTTTTCCCCTCCAGCAGCAAATAGCCAAAAACAATTCTTTGAAGGTACCATCTCAAAAATTGGAATGCAAAAATTTATCAAATGAAATCAACAACCTTTTAAACCTCTCAAATGCAATCGACAACCTTTTGAACCCAACTTAAACAGCAAAACCAACCCATCTACGGTTAGCAAATTTCCATACACTCAATCAACCACCTCTCAAAATCCCAATTAGTTTTGGCTGACAATATAAATTACACTGGATGTTCACCTACATAGCGGGTTCAGCTACATGAATCCAATCTTCGAGTTTATCATAAGTTACGGACTACTAGTTTTACACTAACCCTTTAACCCACCGAAACTATCCTTCTTTATCCCATACCGAATAGCCGAGCTACAATTTCCATAATCTAACAGCACAAGTTTATGACTTTATGTGAATACCAGTTGTGGAGGCAGGATTTTTATCGAGGGGTTTCAAAATATAAAGAATTGAGAGCACAATAAACCAAAAAAGAATTCAATATTTACTATATATAACAAGATAATTTTTATGTATAAACTGTGTAATTTCTGCCAAAGATGTTCCCTTGGCCCTACCTGGCTCTGCCCCTAACATCTACAAATAACAAAGACAGAGAGAGAGAGAGAGAGAGAGAGAGAGAGAGAGAGAGAGAGAGAGAGAGAGAGAGAGAGAGAGAGAGAGGAGAGAGAGGGAGCTGGAAGTTACGTTGGAAGCTGTAACGAAGTTCAGGATCAATTTCAAGAGAATCATCTGCTTCATTGTCTTTGGAATTCACGCTTTTTTTACCAGGAACGTGCATAGTGGGTGTTTTACCTGGTTGGCTTGTGACTTTGAGCCTTGCGTCTTTGAATTTTTCGTCTTGTTCTTGGTCTACCCTCCATGGTGCTGACGCTAGCAGCTCTTTCTTCCCTTTCGCCATTTTCAAAGCTCCAAATATTTGCTGTCTCACTATGAGGAGGACAACGAATGAAAAGAAGATAAAAGGGAGGAAGAATTTCGCGAGGAGAACGGCGTCGTTTATTTCGTTTTCTTCTTGGGCTTTTGCAATTTTAGCTTAATATACAAATTGGCACCTTTACTTTGTACAGTTTGTAAAATCAGACCTCTAAACTCACGGTTCTTCCATTAAAGACCACAAAATTGGTCGAACACATGCATACAGTTAACATTTCTAAATTTAAATAATCAATCAACTGACTTTACTAAAATTCTTGGAATTATTTACTTGTTAACATGTAACGTACATCAAGTTTTGCCATTAGCATGTAGTTCTTTTCTTGTATATTCGTTGAAATATACAATAATTATTTTCATTATAACAAATTATCTTAAATTATTTATCTAATTTATTTAACAAAGGAATGGTAATAATACTTCCATTTTCTAAGCATTCGATGTCCAATATATTGATATTATATTAGTTTTTTGATCAAACAATTTGTCAATTTATATTTTATTTCTATTTAAAATTTATATAATATATTTTATTCAAGTCAAAAATTCTATAATCATATTTTGTCTAAAATGTTCAAAAGAGCAAAACAATATCGATGCCAATCAAATAATATTTGATGGAAAAATGTAACAAAACGAGTACATTACTTTTTTTTAAAAAATGATTGATTCATATAGTCATGGTCAAGTGCAAACATTGTAAATTCAGCCGAATCTCTTGGTGATTGATTAAAAATTCGAATAAATGTTGGAAAAAGAAACGCAAACATATATGACAATTTTGATAATAATTAGAAAATCCACGAGGAAATTAATTTCATTCCAGAAACTTTTTCATTAATCTACAGGAAATTTTTCAAGAATAGATCAAACAAAAGGAAAAATACAAATTAAATACACGTATTCTTGGCTTTCAACAAGGTGTGATCCACTTTCGAGTAAATATAAAACTATATGGTAATTGAAAGATCACCGAGAATACCTACCAAAAAAAAAAGGAGTGTGACAAAACTAGGTCTTAAGGACAAAATGACTTGATCAAACCACTTCTATAACTTGGAATCGTGAAGTGCCTAAGATGTCTAACTTCTTCTCTAATGTAATCCTCACAAAGAAAGTTCCTAGAGAATTTATCTTCAGCATACCTTTTACAATCATGCACAAACACATCAGTTTCTCTATTTTCTCTATTCCTAGCCAGTAATCCAACAGTATATATCACTTTCATCCTCCCTGGTAAATTATAAAATGAACCTGTTGGGGCATCAATCATGATTAAATCCCATTCAGTTTCATACACTTGTTTAGGCAAATTTGTTAGAGCAAGTGGACACTTTGAATTTCTTGGATCACCTAAAGTCTTTTTGCAAGAATCTTCCCTTTTACCAATACTTAGAAGTTCAGGAGCTTGATCAAGTCTAGTTTCATAAGTGTAATTGTAAACTTCTAGTGAAGGTACTTCTTTAGTAATTTGGTACACCCAATCTAGATCTTCTTCGATGAAGACGGTTCGTCCATTATGGTTGAGTGAACTCCACATTAAGCTATCATATCCGAGTCCAAAGACTAGGAAATTGCATGGTGATTTCTTCTCAAGGACCTTAAGTGTTATTGATATTTCATCGTGTTTTTGTTGCATTGTCTTATTGGTAGTGGCATAGTGGAGAAATGAGTGAGCCAGAGATGGTGGAATCTTGTTGCACATTGTTGATGAGTTTATTGATAGATTTTTTAGCTTGAAAGATGGGGAGTTTGCTCTTAATATCAAGTACAAAAGAAAGATGAAGAAAATACAAGATAATATGAGCTTGTTGATGATCACTGTTTGTTGTTTTTTGGATGTTACTTGGTTTTCTTTCATGGTGAACAGTGTCTTGAGAAACTTGTGATGAGAGAATATGGAGGAGCTAGATGGTTTGGTTTTTCTACTAGCTTTGAAATGGAAGAGGGGAAAGAATCCACAACTAAATAGTGATCTCACATGATTTGTTTCTTAGTTTAAAGAGAGAAATGAAAAAGATGCATTGGTTTTGAGCAGATATAAATATTCATATGCATTGAATATTGAATATGTGCATACTATAGGAGAAACAGAGGACCTAGCAGATTAATTGAAAACGTGTTTGTTATGACTTACTATAAACTATTTGGAACAAGACATGTCCAGGAGCAAATTATGAGGGACATTTTTAGATGCAGATTCAAGATACGAGGGATACTTATTTAGTTCTCCCTCCGTTTCAACATACTTGTCGTGTCTGAGTGTGTAATTGACTTTTCGTAACAAGTTCAGCGTATATTTGATGTCTTTTCCTAAAAATAAAATGGACCAAGCAATAAATTTGAAACATATACATACATTTTGCCATGACGAAATAGAAGTTGTGAAATTTTTTCAGCAAATTACAGAACTAAAAAGCCATACAGAATGAATTAGCCATCCCCAAATCAGAACATCTCCTTTCAGAGGGAAGAAATGAGAGAGGTGCTGAACTGAGTAACATACTTTAAGATAAAAATGTGATCACACCAAATCGGTGATTACACAAACCATACGATACAATGAAATTTACGCAAAAATCAGAACAAACATTGTATTTAAGCTAACAATACAATACAATGGGTAACAACATCCAAACAAGGGAAGAAATGAAAGAGGTTCTGAACTGAGTTACCTACTAATGTAATATATCAACTTGGAAAGTGTCAAAGCCAGTGTTTTCTTCTATTTGTCTTTTAATATTCATAGCTGAATCCTCAAGAGAGTCAACGCAGTGATACAATTTAATCTCTTGCAGTGTTGGAATCTCTGCAAAGCTAAGAGGGATCTCCTTGAAGTGGGAACAACCTCGTAAAAGTAGATTCTCAAGCACGAGGAAGGATTCCTCTGAAGCTTTCCATTCTTTCATCTGCACTCTCTCTAATGCTAAGTATTTGAGTGAAGGAAACGTGACATCTGAGACGTCCCAGCAATTATTCTCTGATTTCTCCCGAGGAAATCCGAGAAATATTGTGAGTTCCTGAAGCTTTGGCAATTTTGCAATGTTTGAAACCATTCCTTTCGTCAGGAAATAACCGCCAAGTTTCAAACACCTAATATTTGAAGGTAAGACAAAGTAGCTCTCCCATCCAACTGAATCCCGCAATGCCTCAGAGGTTGCCAGCAGAAGAAGAGATTTAAGCTGGGTATGAACTTCCACTATGGGAAACAAAGGACAACTAGGTGATTCCTTTATTCGGAAACTGAGTTTTTCAATGATAGAGGAAACCTCCACCCGAACCTTGGAGTTGTATTATATACGCTTATACCGTTAGTTCTGAATATCTTCAAGTTCTCTAGGGTAGTTGATGAATTTTCTTCAGAAACTGCACGATCGTTGTCTTCCCATACCAAG
>JAOTQJ010000096.1:14818588-14832495 GCA_025642045.1 Solanum sejunctum | reverse complement strand
ACTAAATTATTTAATGCTCAATTTAAACAATATCACATAAAATGGAGTTGGGTGGTATTGTTTTGTTGCATTTGGTAAGTGGATTCTATCTTTTGTTTTAAAAGTAATTTGTCTTACATGCTAGACAACTATAGTCAAATTTGTTCTAGAATTTTGTGAAATGAACCACTTGCCCTTTATTATTAACAAAATTAATTAGATTAAATTTAACACAAATCAAGGGGACGGCCAGACTGGCGATGCTTGTGTTGTTCATAATATAATACGGATACAAATGGTTTACAGAGTAATGCCAAATTAAAAAAGAAAATTGAGTTTAAGTAAAGTGTGAATGTAGAAATATAGGAGAATCAAGTGACTAGAAAATGAAGAGTTTGAAATAATGTTAAATTAGAAAATTTTGTTGAATTTAAGTGAAGTGTGAATTCAGAAATATTGGAGAATCAAGTGAATAGAAAATGAAGAATTTGGAGAACGTTAGATTAAAAATTTTGTTGAATTTAAGTAAAGTGTGAATAGAAATATAGGGGAATCAAGTGAATAGAAAATGAGAAGTTGTTTCTCTAGAAGAAGAAAAGTTTTGTTATTTTCTCCGTTCACTTATACTTTTTACTGTTTCACTTATTTAGGTAAAACTATATTAACTTTAATTGATATTTTAAGATATATTTCTTTCATCATATTAATATGAAAAGAATTACATATTATAGTATTTTTCATATAGTTTTCAACCATCTAAATTTTAAATTTTAAATATTCAATTTAGCTTTGAAATTTAGTCGAGTTAACCTTGAAAAGTGAAACAATGACAAGTAAAAGTGGACAAAAAGAGTATTATATAAGAAAACACTTTCTTTAGCTCTTAAATAGTTAAGAAGAGGGTACCCCTTGTGCCATTGTCGTCATCACTCATTCAACTTTAATTTGGCTTCGACCTTGATAAATAATGTGATTGATTATTAATTTTTAGATCAAATTTATTTATCATTCTCATTAAATTTTTTTCTTGATAGTATTACAACAACAACAACAACATTACCCCAATGCCTCAAAGGCTCTAGCCCATTGTGGGGTAAGGGGGGTCGAATGTACGCAGGCTGACCCCTATGTTTAAAAACATAGAGCGACTGTTTTCAGATGATCCATGATGAGTGTCGAAAGTTGCATTGACTAACTGCTACTTCACAATTGAAAGAAGCGCAGACAGTTTAAAAAATTATTTTGCTTTATTCCATCATACCTTAAAGTCAAAAAATAATGAATCTTTGGCTCTCAGGATAAAAGATAACAAATTTCACCTGGATCACAAGTTATGACGGGACAAACATAATTTGTACAAATATTTTACAAGTTTCCGAATGACAAACCTGTTTGTGTTTTGTTCAATTATTCACAAGTTTTACAAGGTTGACATACAATATTCTTGACTAGAAGAAGAAGAGGAAGCCTTGCAAACACTAGATTTTAAAATAACAACAGCTAAGCCTTAATCCTAAATCCTAACTAGTTGAAACTAAAAGATTATGCATCTATAAATGTTCACATTTCAATGACAACAACAGTGGCTAAAGTATAGGAAGTTGAATTGTAACCTCAGCTTCCAAGTTAAAAACTTCACTAAAAAAAATACAGAAGGTGGAAATAGAGCAGCTTTGAATTGCTTTTAAATACATTTATTTACTTTTTACTTCTACAACTTGGAGACTGTCACATCTTGTGTTTTCTTCTATTTCTCTTTTGATATTCATAGCTGAAACCCCAAGTGAATGGATGCATTTGGACAGTTTAATAAGTCGCAGTGTTGGAATGTCCACAAAGCTCGGAGGGATCTCCTTAAACTCGACACAAGATTCTAAAAATAGCTCCTCAAGCAAGGGAAAGGATTCCTCTGAAGCTATCCATTCGTTCATCAACATACCGATTAATGTCAAGTATCTGAGTGCAGGGAACTCGACATTTGTGATGTCCCAGCAATAGCTATGTGATCTCTTCCAAGGAATTCCCATCTCTAATTTGAGACACTCAAGCTTCTTCAATCTTGAAATGTTTAAAATCATCTCTTCTGTCAAGAAACAGCCAGAAAGGCGCAGATGCCTAAGGTTTGAAGGGAACACAAAATAGCTCTCCCGGCCAACTGAACCCCACATTTTCTTGAAAGGTAACTCCACAGAAAGAGAGTGAAGGTGAGTATGAACTTCTGGTATGGGAAACAAAGGAAACACAGGTACACATTTAACGATGAGGCTGAGTTCTTCAAGATTCGGAAACCTCCACCACAACTTTGGCTTCATATTATCCAAGAGTAAATGGCAAGTGCGAAAAGTCTTCATGTTCCCTAGCATACACGTTAAAGATTCTTTAAAACATCCTTGGTTATCATCTTCCCATACTGCAGTGTTAAAGTCTATATTCACATGTCTTAGCTTTGTCATTTCGGAAAAAGTAGCAGCCCTGAGGCATAGCCTCTTACATGACTTGACTTGCAGAGTTTGGAGATCACATAGGTGCGATATCCACCTCAACTTAAATTGTTTGACATAAAGTGCAAGGTATCTCAACTGAGTTAATGATAGCACTGCAGTAGTCCACGAATTTGGCAGTTCTACGTCCATCAAATGCAATGCACGAACAAATCTTAATTTAACAAGTAAATTTGAATATCGGCTATTCCAGGTATTGAGTTTTGGATGAGCAATGAACTCCAAACGATTTCTTTCCTTGAAATAGAGCATTGGAATCTTATCCAGCTGGTATTCACAATGATCTAATTGTTTAACAAGATCATCATGAATATAAATGCTTAACCGTGCAAAAATGGGCAATCCTGAGCCAAATCCTCCATGGAATGCAAATGTTGATATGGATTGTATGGCATTGAGAGCTGCATATACTTGTCTTCTGTGAGTTTTCTCAATCAGAACTCACGCACAACGTCATGAAGTGAGCAGTATTCTATATCACGATTAGTTCTCATTCCAGAGACCATTACTAGGCTTCTGTTATGCAAGTCACTCAAGCAAACTTGACATGTTGTTGAAGCCCAAGAGAATAATAAAGTGTCGGTAAATATGAATTTGAGAGAAAAAGAAAATTTCTTATATTACTCATAAGAATAGATTACAAAACAACTCTCAAACTCACATTTTTCTAACAGTCTTTCTTGGTGTTTTTCTGGTGTATTTAATGAAGGAGCTCAGCAGCTCCTTTTATAGGTGAAATTATACCCCCATAGATGTCATTGGTGATGTCACAAGGGGTATAATATTCAATAATGGCAGGTTCAACAATGGTGGTTGAAACAATGACAGGTTCAACAATGGTGGCTAGACTTCTTAAATTCTCCCCCTCCAGCCATATCTGAAACAAGCATCCTAGCTATATTTTTGCATAGCTCTAACTTCTCTTGAGTCACCATTTTCGTTAACATGTCAGCTGAATTCTCCTTTGTATTGATCTTCACTAGTTTCAACAGTTGTCGATCCATTATCTCGCATATCCAATGATACCGAATATCAATATGTTTTGTATGAGAATGGTGCATAGAGTTCTTGCTCAAATCCAGAGCACTCTGACTGTCAACAATATACCTTATATTTCTTTTGCTTGATTCCAAATTCTTGGAGATAACGTTTTAACCATAACATTTCTTTTCCAGCTTTCGCAGCAGCAATGTATTCTGCTTCGATTGTGGATAAAGCAACAAACTTCTATAGTCTTTACTGCCATGAAACAGCTCCCTTGCAAAAGTGTAAATGAATCCTGAAGTAGTTATGATACTATCAAGGTCTTCGACCATATCTGCATTTGTATAGCCTTCCAAGATTAGATCAACTCCCCCGTAACAAAGACATAATTTCATTGTACCCTTAAGGTAACTGAGAATCCACTTTACTGCCTCCCAATGGTCTTTCTCGGGGTTGGAGAGAAAATGACTCACTCTTTCCACTGCGTAAGCAATATCAAGCCTCGTACACACCATCGCATACATCAGACTTTCTTGGATGAGGGACACGATCTCTTGCTCAATTTAAAATGGTTGGCTAATGGAATGCTAACTAGTTTGACATTGTTCATGTTAAATCGTGCAAGCACTCGTTCAATATACTTTTCTTGAGATAGCCATAACCTTCGGTTCTTCCTGTCTCAAATGATTTGTATTCCCAATATTTGTTGAGCCAGTCCTAAGTCTTTCATATCAAAAGACTTAGAGAGTTCCTTCTTCAATTGGTTGATCTTCGTTGCGTCTTTCCCCATGATCAGAATATCGTCTACATATAGTAGAAAAGCAACAAAATTTCCATCAGAAGACTTTTGAATGTAGACACACTCATCTGCTGAAGTTTTCTTATACCCTTGACTTGCCATGCATGAGGCAAACTTCTTGTACCACTGCCTAAGTGCCTGTTTTAGACCATACAAGCTTTTTTTCAGCTTGCATACGAGGTTATCTCCCGAAACCTCAAAACCTTTCAGCTGCTCCATGTAGATTTCTTCCTCTAAGTCTCCATGAATAAAAGCTGTCTTTACATCCATCTATTCAACCTCCAAGTTTATACTTGCGACCATTCCAAATATGACTCTAATTGAAGTCATCTTGACTATTGGTGAAAATATCTCACCAAAGTTGATTCCCTTCTTCTGTTGGAAAGCTTTAATTATAACCATGCTTTGTATTTCACCACTTTTCCACTTCCATCCTTTTTCAGCTTGAACACCCATTTATTTTTCAATGCTTTCTTCCCTCGTGGAAGTTCTACGATCTCATAAGTTTAATTTTTCTGCAGAGACTCCATTTCATCCTGCATTATGAGAAACTACTTTTCTTTGTCTTTATGAGATATTGCTTCATGGAAACTCTCTGGTTCTCCATATTCAGTAAGTAGAAGGTACCCGAATTCTGGATATCTTCTCAATAGAATCCGACTTCATTTATATCTACGAACTTCTGAAATAATCTGAGGAGATCCACCATCATCTTGGCCTTGTAATGGTCCTAGAACATCTGCCATATAGGGTTGTGGCTCCCCCTGCTCAGTACCGTCACTTTTCTCATTGTATTCTACTTCTAACATATTTTTTGGCACATCACCATTTCTCAAGAATGGTTCTGTTGCTACTTATGGCATCTGATTTGCAACATTTGACTTTTGAGACACTGTGGGTTTTTCAATGTCATCGATTGTCTGACTTTCATGAAAAGCCATGTCTCTACTTTTGATCACCTTTTTCTCCAATGGATCTTATAACCTGTATCTAAATTCTTCATCTCCATAGCCAATGAAAATGTATGGAGTGGTTCCTGCATCTAGCTTCTGCCTGAGCTCCTTGGATACATGTGCGTACGCTAAACACCCAAATACTCTCAATTGGGAGTATGATGGATCCTTTCCAGACCAAAGTTTCTCCGAAACTTCAAAATCCAATGTTACTGATGGAGATTGATTGATCAAGTAACAGGCAGCTCTGACTGCTTCTACCCAAACTGCTTCGGCAGCTTAGCTATATTGAGCATGCTCCAAACACGCTCCATGATTGTTTGGTTTATTCTTTCAGCTACACTATTGTGTTGAAGGGTGCATGGGACCGTCTTCTCATGTTGGATGCCATATGATTTGTAATAGGCATCGAATTGCCTAGAAGAGTATTCACCTCCATTATCAGATCGAAGACACTTCAACTTCTTTCCTGTCTCACATTCTACCATGACATGGAACAGTTTGAAGTAGTCAAATACCTAGTCCTCCATCCATAGGAAATATACCTACACCTTTCGAGAAGCATCATCAATGAATGTTAGAAAGTATCGATTGCCGCCGAGTGATTCAACATCAAGGGACCACAAATATCAGAGTGTACCAAACTGAGTAACTCTGATCTTCTCGTTGAAGAGGAATTAAACGAGACTCTATGCTGCTTACCAAACAGGTAATAATTACAAAGATCTAGTGTAGTATCCTTGTCCACGTTGATAAGCTCCTTCTTCGTCAAGGTAGACAATCCTTTTTTCACTCATGTGGCCGAGTTTCTGGTGTTATAAATTTTGAGAAGCCTCCTTTTCCGCTACATTGAGGTTGTTTGTGATTATCTTCACATGAGTCTTATATAACGTGCCACAAATATGTCCTCGAGCGACTGTCATAGTGCCTCTTAATAACTTCCATGTGCCTTTACTAAAATGATTATCATAGCCCTGTTTGTCAAGAGCTATACCTGAAAGAAGATTCAATCAAAGATCTCGCACATGGCGGATATCCTTCAAAGTAATTGTACTCCCAGAACTTGTCTTTATCTGTACATCACCGATTCCTACAATCCCAGAGGAACTGGAATTCCCCATCTTTACAGCTCTAAAGTCTCAAGCTTTATACATTGTAAAATATTCCTTACGTGGAGTAACATGGTAGGATGCTGCAGTATCTACCACTTATTCCATATATTCTCTTGAGATGTAAAGGCATGTCTCAGCACGAGTTGAATAATAAGCTACATCTCCAAGAATAGTAACTATTGTTTCTCCATCCTTGTTCTTCGACTGCAAACTGCTCTAGGCTTACTCCTCTTTCCATTTGTAGCAGTTCTTCTTCATATGTCCTTCAATTCCATAATGATGGCACTTATATGTTGGTTTCCTGCCATTAGTGGATCTGCCTTTACTCTTGCTTCTGCCTCTCCATTTGCCTTTGCTACTCTTTTATTGCCTCCCCCGGTTCTCTGTGACAAGGGCATGGGTCTGATGTGTGCCTATGTCCTTTCTCCTTGCCTTTTGACTAAATTGAGCATCCTTGACCATTGACATGGTAAGTTTGCTATTTAGGACTGAGTTGCTGAGTGATACGACCAGCATTTCCCAACTATCGGGAAAGGAACTGAGTAGTAGCAGCGCCTGAACTTCATCGCCAAGTGGCATCTCTACAGACGACAACTGGTTGACCAAGCTCTGGAACTCACTGGTATGCTCGGCAGCTGAAGTTCCATTTTTAAGCTTCATGTTGACTAAATGCCTCATCAACAAGGCTTTAATCTGGGAAATCTTGGCCTGGTACATGTCATCCAACTTCTTCCAGAGGGTATATGCGTCTATCTCTTGTGCAACATGGTGGAAGACACTATGATCAATCCATTGACGGATTTGACCTATAGATTGTTTGATTTCTTCCATTCTGGATCCTTGGCGGGATCAGGATTTTCACCTTTTAATCGATAGAATCGAACAAATCTTTACAACTCAGAAGATCTTCTATTCGAGGTCTCCACAACGTATAGTTGGTGGCAGTGAGCATAATCATGACTCCAAAAGATGATATTGACTCTTCTGTGGTCATTATCACTTTGCAACAGCTTAATTCGCCAAAATGAGGTTGGATCTTGAACAATGGAGTTCACCATTACTTCCGGAACCATCAAAAAGGTGAAATTGACACTTCGAGACCAAAATTCTACTACTAGGATAAAATAACAATTTCAAAAATTTAGGGACCAAACTACAATGTCAGAAAGATCAAGTGTCAAACTATAATTTTAGAAAGATTAGGGACCAATCTAATATTTTCTGAAAGTTGAGAGACCAAACTGAAACTTTAGATAACTTGAGGGATCAATTTGAAATTTTTGAAACTATTGCAGATTCCGACTATGAACAGTATTTTCGATCATGTTCTCCGTCATTCTTTGGTGAACAATGTTGTCATCTCTGACAGAACTCTGGTACAGTATCTCCGTCACTGACAAAATTTCAACAGAGTTGACTATGATTTTTGGGCTCATTTGAACTCCGATTAAGTCGTCATTTAGTGCGTTGGATTTCGTTTGACGAGATAAATCTAATGGTGCAGTCATAATTAGATTTCAAACAAAGCTCAGAAAACCTGGTGAACAGTCTCCGATAGAACTCCGGTGAACAGTATTCCCGTAAAAAAAACAACCTCAACTAACGTTTCTAACTTGGCTCTGATTACCACTTGTTGTAGCTCAAACGAATAATTGAGCAATGGTAAACACGAATTTGAGAGAAAATTTTTTTTTCTATTACTCACAAGAATAGATTACAAAACAACTCTCTAACTCACACTTTTACTACATGCGAGAAAGATGAGAAACATGGATAAATATTTTACTGTGTAGTAAAATTAGTGTAGTGAAAGAGAGATTAAGTATTCAACTAGTTCTTTTACTATATAAACAAGAGAGCAATTGTATGTTAAAAGAAGATGTCCTTTTGGTGGAACTTTGGATTGTACGTTCAACTAATCTATATTTATTTTAATTGTATATAATGTTGTTGGACTGTTATAATCTAGTGGGGATAAATCAAGAAATATACTATTGGATTGGTGTAAATTATGTCACAGTGGGTTTGAGATCTCCTTACAGACAGTGAGACTTCCACACCTTAACCTTAATGAATATTTTTTCATTTTTGTCATTTTATTTTTCAAATGCAATTTATTGTCTTTGAGGTATATACACCAACATATACTATTTATACAATTTCAATACATTCTTAACAATCTATACAATATTAATACATATATATATATATATATATATATATATAATTTTTGATTGGTCACTTGTACTGTTACACCTTTTTTGGGGGGTTTTCTTTAGTGGTACAGTTCTTCCCATCTTAGGATGGATCTGTTTTTATAATTTGTAATTTCTAATTTAGTTTAACAAAACTCTAAAATTTAACTTCTTAATGGAACAATTTGCCCAGTAAAGAGGTAGAGAAGCAAACCATAAAAAAGAACTTAAATTAACCAAGAAAAATCTGATTAAAGAATATTACAGGATAATGATGTCATCAAGATTCAAGAAAATAGAGCAAAATGTGTTGAATACAATAATTGTATGAAAATACATAAAACAATTTAGAAATCTGACCTTGGGTTATTGAGAAGACACACCAAGATTGCTTAATTTGATGCTTTGGGGTTTAGAGAAATGGAAACTGTGAAAGAATATATATATATATATTGGATGGAAATCCTGGACTTCAAGGTTGAAGAATGACATAAAAACATTTTTTTTTATTTTTCTGTAGTGGAATCTGACTAATTCGAATATGCGATAAGGTCCCATTTGAAGGGCAGTGCTCCTTATAAAAGATTTTCAATCTCTTATTCAGTGAAAAATAGTTTTATCTATCGCATCATATCATTTATTACCAGTCATATAAATACTTGTGGGAATATCAACGAGTATAAGCATACAACAGTGCATGTTGATTAACCAAATAAATATGTTAAATTAATCATACACGTTAAATAGATGTAAAAGTAATTAAGTTTAGATCTGACTAAAATTTTAAAACTCCCATCAACAACTGTATGTACGCTGTCCATACAGTTATGCACCCCTTAGAAAAACATTAATCAAAGAATAGTTTGATTAAACTATCTTCATTTATTACTCCTCTATATTTAATACTTTTTTCTTTTGCTCCACGTTATAACTATATTAAATCATCTATTTTTAATAAGGACGATAAGTAAAATAATTTAGTGAAAGTAATAAAATTTCTCTTACTTTAATAAATTAGATAAGTAAATTAAAATTTATTACTTTGTGTAAAAGCTTGTAAAGGACATGGTACTTTCAATTTTTTAGAAGAGGAATTTAGACAATGCCCATTTCCTCATAGGTGATCACTCGCTCGAACTTAGCAGAGTCGGTTTTCGAAATTATAGGCTAAGAAAGTCATCAGTGAATCCGAAGGAGGACCTTTTTTGGCATCATCTGGAGTTACACAACTCCAGTTGGAAAGTTTTTCAACTTTCTTATTATGATATTCCGAACACGTGGTCTTATATTCTTGTTGGTTATTCTAAAAATTTTCTTGTCCTAATTTATGTGTCACTTTTCAAAGTTTGAGATTTAAGAAGCCTATCTTTAACCGTAGAACTACATTTATTAGAAACAACTAAAATATCCATAACATCAGTACAGGAAGTTGAATCAAACCTTAGCTGATTATTTCCTAGTCTTAAAAAAAGAGTGGAGGTAAGTATGTGAAAATAGAGAACATAAACTCGTTTATTTTGAATGTTGTTTTGATTCACTCTTTATAATATGCTAAGATTTTGAGGGTTGCATTATTTTCACGAACCATATTTTGTTTTGATTCACTCCAGTTGGAAAGTTTTTCAACTTTCTTATTAGGATATCCCGAGCACGTAGTCTTATATTCTTGTTGGTTATTCTAAAGATTTTCTTGTCCCAATTTATGTCACTTTTCAAATTTTGAATCTGGAGTCACAAGTTCTATTCTTTCAAATCAAACAAACATTTTCATAAATTCATCAACATTTCAATACTGAACATCGTGACAATATATATAGATTAATTTTTCAAGCAAATTACAAAACTAAAATAATGCTAGTATCATCCAGACAATATTAATTACTCGCACTTTTCAACAACATAACCAGTAAAATCACACAAGTGGGGTTTGAGAAGCGTAAAATGTACACAAACCTTACCACTACCTCGCACTTGCCAAATACAGAAAATGAAAGCCATCTACAAATTAAATCATAGTAATCTCTTCAACCTGCAGTTGAACTTCAGCATGTAACACACAAGTTACTAAGAAGTCCTACAATAGAAGAAGTTGGAGACTGTCACATCCTGTATTTTCTTCAATTTCTCTTTTGATATTTGTAGCTGAAACCACAAGTGACTCGCTGCAGTCAGACAGTTCAATAATTCGCAGCGTTGGAATATCTGCAAAGCCAGGAGGGATCTCTTTGTAGTAGTAACCAATTTTTAGAGCTAGCTTCTCAAGCACGGGGAAAGATGCATCTGAAGCATTCCATTCTCCCATCGTCACCCCATGTAATGTCAAGTATTTGAGTGCACGGAACTCAAGATGTGTTACGTCCCATACCTCATCGTCCAAACGAAATCCCCTAAATATGTTGAGACTCTCAAGTTTCTGCAAACTTGCAATGTTTGAAACTATTTCTTCTGTGAGCCACCTGCCACTAATGGCCAAATCTCTAAGATTTGAAGGGAACACAATGTATTTGGCCCATCCAACTGAATCCCCGTATCGTGGCTCTTTCAATAGCCTTAGATCAAGAGATTGAAGGTTATTATGAATGTCATGTATGGGAAACAAAGAACATTCAGGTACATCTTTCATGAAGAGGCCGAGTTCTTCAAGATTAGGAAACCTCCACCAGAACCTTGGATTCATATCGTCCACATGTGTAAGGCACCCGCTTAACGTCTTCATGTTCTCTAACATAAATGTTTCAGGAGAATCCTCAAAAGCTGCTCGGTCATTGTCTTCCCATACAAGAGTAAACCGAATTTTTATATTCACATGCCTTAGCTTCTTCATTTTCCACATAGGCGCAGCTGATGTCTCAAGCCTCGTATCTGTATCAACCTCGAGAGTTTGAAGATTTTGCAGGTGAGATACCCACTTGAAATCAAATTTTTGGACATAAATACCAAGGTATCGCAAATGAATTAGTGATTGTACAGCAGTAGTCCAAGTTGAACTCGACAATTTCACATCCAACAAATTCATTACGCGAACAAGTCTTAAGGTAACAAACGAAGGTAAAGGATTTACTCCGTTATGCTTATACCATGTGTTGAATTTGGGGTGAGCAATGAACTCCAAAGATGCAATAGGAAATTCACCAAAACACTTTGCTTCGTTGGACTCGAGCATTGGAATCTTATCCAGCTGATATTCAGAATCATCTAACTGTTTAACAAGTTCATCATGAATATAAATGCTAAACCACGATTCCTTGGAATACAAATGTTGATATGGACTATATGGCACTGTCATCTGCATAAACTTTTCCTCTGTAAGTTTTCTCAAGCAAAACTCACGCACTACATCATGAAGTATGCAGCTTTTTATGTCACCATTGATTTTCTTTCCAGAGACCATTACAAGGCTTCTATTAAGTAGATCGTTCAAGCAAATTCTAGATGCTTCCTCCATGTTTTCCTCATCGACATTCAGTACAAACTCTTCAGCCATCCACAACTTGAGCAAATCATACACTGGAATCTCATGGTCTTCAGGAAACAATCCCATGTAAAGAAGGCAATGCTTTAAGTGGTTTTCTAAATGGTCATAACTTGATTGTATTACCTTCATGCTCTGCTCTCCTAAAGCAAGAAAACTCAAGTCATTTGCAACCTCGAGCCACAAGGACGCCTCCCTTTCCATTTTTGCAATAATTCCAGCAGTCAGAACAACCACAAGAGGCAATCCCTTACAGTGTCGGGCAATCTGTAACCCTGCTTCCACTAGATTCAAGGGACAATTCTCTCCTCGAAACACTTTCTTCTGTAGTAATTCCCAACTCTCTTCCATTGTTAGAAATCTAAGAGAATAAGGATCACTACGGTGCTGGAGATGCTTAGCAACTTGTTCAATTCGAGTAGTTACCATTACTCTGCTTCCGTCTTCACCTCTAGGAAAGCATAACCTCAAATCCTCCCATGCCTCGACTTCCCATATATCATCTAACACAATGAGATATCTCTTGCCTATTAGAAACTTGCGCAACATGTCTGCTACGTCATCATTATCATTGATTATGCATTTTTTATTTATAGCTTGTTTGAAAATCTCAACCAACAACGTCCTCCTATCATATGCTTGAGACACAGCACACCATATTTTAACATCGAAGTGATTAATAACAGAAGGATTGTTGTACACTTTCCTGGCCAAAGTTGTTTTACCAAGTCCTGGCATCCCAAAGATTGAGAGGACGTCCAATTCCTTTGTTCTTCCCGTCAATTTCTTCATTATAATTTCTGCATCTTTCTCAAAGCCCACAATTTCATCATCATCAATGGATCGAAAACTACGACTCTTAACAATCTCCATCTATAGAAACTTCAATGCAACTGCCTTCGCTCAATTCATCTCGTCACTTTCCTAAAACAAATGAAAATCAACATTAACAATCTTCAAAATTTAGAGAGAATACTCCACCCTAATTATTTTTTTTTTGTTGACTCAAGAATATCCAACTCAAATATACTGCACCTCCACATTTAGTCTAAAAATACCTTTAATCTTTGTTTCTGATTCAAGAATACCTCTCCTTCCACCTTTTAGTCTAAAATTACTACCAACCCAAATTCAATTAAATTGAATTCATTTACTAACTAGTTAATTTTTCATTTGTATTTTTATTTATCCAACTCTTAATATTAACTCATCCAAAAATATTTTAGTTTAGTTATATTTGAAATGAAAAAAAAATTTATGGTATCAAACTTTTTAGTAATAGAGAGCAAAGAAAAAGGCATAAGATTTAGCTAATGAATATATTCGCTAAAACTATTTATTAATTCAAATCTTAAGTTGAACAATTCCTAATAAGGTTCCGCCTTGCTTGTCTGTGTAAGTATTTTTCCCAATTATTTTCCCTTTTACTTTAGTAGTAAAGTTTTTCTGATCTTAGTATGGAAATGTCTAAGAGCCGTAATTTCTAACTTAGTATAACGATCGAAATAATTACGTGACATACGAAATCTAACCAAGCAGGTCTTGAAAGATATTGAATATCAGACAACCAAGAAGAAATATGTCAACAGAGACACAATTAATAATTTAAAATGAATCTCTTAATTGATCTACATCTATAAACAAGATAAGAGCAATGGACTGACTAAAAAATATTAAAAGGAAAATAACCTCATAAAATTTAGAACTCTGACCTTTCGTTGTTGCGAGTGGCAAGAGGGGTGACTAGTTGCTCCAAACTCTAAGAAGAATGAAGAATGATATAAATAGTTGTTGTGGGAATATCAACGACGACCACTTTAATTTATCATATAAAGAGAAAACCTTACTGCTATTATTCTTTTCATGTTCGAACACTATATATTAATTAATATTCATATTGCTCATTATTTAT
>JAOTQJ010000096.1:14804782-14815306 GCA_025642045.1 Solanum sejunctum | reverse complement strand
GGTTGGTGGCCAACCTTCCACCAACCATTTGCCTACCAATTTTGAATAAGTGGGAGTTGCCAACTTGGACCAAAAATACAACACAAATCAAATTGTGATAACTTTTACGAATCTCAAAGAACTAAAGAGACCAGTAAGTAGCAGCTCCCAAGAACTAATCAGTGCAAACATAACAGCAAGGCAAGAAATAAAAGAGAGAAGCAAGAAATAAAAGCATAAGAAGGTAGAACGAAACTTACCAAGTAAGTGTAGAGAAATATAGTAAAAGAAAAGTATTATCGAGAGACCTTCTGCTAGCTCAAGATCGTTAATTAAGATTGAAAGATTCAACTAAAGAAATAGAAGCTAGAAAAAGAAGGAAAATCATGGAAAGAAGAACTTTGTTATAGAATAAGACTTTTTTTTTGTTTTGGTTTGGGTTTCTTGGTTGCTTACAAATGTCTAATGCCACCCCTATTTTATAGTTGTGTAAGGATAATTCTAGGTACATTCTAGATATATCTCATAAAAATATTTAGATAATTTTATCTATAAAAATTTAGATTTTTTTATCTATAATATAAACTTTCTAGATTTTTCTTAAATACAAATATCCAAGATATTATAATACAAAATTCTAGAAAAACTTACTAAATATCTATGATATTTTTATCTCTAAAAATTATCTTTATTTTTCACAATAAATCTGAAGAACTGTATCACTCAATGAGAGAATTGGTGTGAAAAATTGAACTGGTTGATTTCTCCAATTGAGGGTAAATAAATGCTTAGGAAATGATTATTTATAAATTATATGAAGAAGCTAACACAGTCGAAGAATAAAAAACCTATTAAGAAAAAGCAAATATAATAGTAAGATGAAAAGGTTTACAATTGGAGTCAGAAAATTTCTACATTCTCAAAATAGTCTTTGATGAAACTTGAAAGTTGCATCACCTATTCACTTTGGAAGGAGGAAAGAGTTGAAGTAAAAAAGACACGTGTTTCTTGTGTAAAGCACTACAGCTAAAAAGAAAATAAATTAAGTTAAAGTTCCCAAATTACCCTTTATTGTACTATTTATTTTGCTTTCTGTATATATCAAGGAAACAGTCTTACTACTTCTATGAGGTAGCGGTAAGGTCTGCGTACAAGTTATCCTCTCCAGACCCCACTTGTGAGATTACACTGGGTATGTTGTTGTTGTATATATCAATTGAAGTGTTGGTCCTTTTGTTGCTCACTTATGTATAGGAGAAAGAATGTGTGCCTAGATACACATATCTAAGATACATATTAAGCATATACGTGTCAATCAATATGTCTAATTAAGAGATGTAAGTGAAAGTCATTAATAAGGAAAAATCACAATTATAACTGTAAAATTATTAATTAAGAAGGAAATCACGATTGTAATTGATATTCATTAATTAAGGAGAAAATAGTTATTTAATGTATCCAACCATTTTTTCTGCATTTATCTAAGAACTTTTTCATCTATGTACACAAGTATATCCTTGCATGTATTTATATATTTATATCTTATAATGTACACAATTATTTATCTCATGTGTATCTTATCTATAATAATGTTGATGCTTGTATTTGATATTTTTTTCTTAAAATGATTTTCTTAAGTAAATTTACATTTATCGTTATGATCATGTATCTAAGTTATATCTTTTAGATATATTTGTATGTAGAAATGTATATAATGATAGTATTTAAAGATGAATCATTAAGATATATATGTATTTTGTTGTACATGATATCTAGTGTACATTTGTATCTACTATATAGTAGATACTTATGTATCATGTACATGTATTTGATATCAGATACACATATTATTTATAAGCAAAATTTCATTTACAAATGTATCTGGATAAAAAAAATTATATAGAGTATCTATTATTCTGATATATACTTATAGATTTTTTCACGCTCCTGTGGGATACCCTTGGCATGACCGGCATTCAAAAACCATTGCTAGCTCTCAAATGAACCACTTGGCCTCATCACATTCATTCAATCATAATCTAACAACAGAGGACATCAACAATCAAGAAAATAGCTTAATAGGATTATGACAATCAAATCTTTATAGATAAAGGTCGTAGGCCAACTGATTCAATCACAAGACTAGTACGAAAGAAACTAGCCAAAATTTTACCAAATCAATAACTCAACAATCTATTCCATGAAACCTCTATCACTACTATCTAGATGGTGTCAGTGACAGGTTCATAGCTATCTCAAATCAAATAAGACAAATCTAAACTCTAATAGCTAGATGATAGTGATATAAAAATCCTCCTAAAGCAAGGAGGTCTCACCAATCAACTGAATACGAATAGATTATCAATGATGCACCTGTTAATGATCCCTAATACATGTCTCTGCATCATAAAATGATGTCAATCCAAATGGACGTTAGTACGTGGAATGCACGATAATGTAAAATGATTAAATGAAACAGATATAAGTAGAACAATAATCGACGCAGAAATACTCAATCAAAATGTCTAATGTCTATCTAAAGCAAAAATAGAGAGTAGATAATGACAATCAATACAAATCCAATCTAATTTGAATTCAATCCAATCTAATCCAATCAGAGTAGTATTAATATAGATCCTATATGAAAGTTTTTCTTATCTGAAAATCATCATTATGAACCAGTGATAGTACAACAATTCGATGTCGCTACCACATCCATTCAGTACTTTGTCAAAGTAAAGAATGATCATAAATCAGGATCCATTCAACTAATTGAGTCCTATAGTTTCAGGACAATAAAATGGGAATATATCTGATTTTAACGAACTCAGTCCTCATCTCAAAATAGGAACATGTCCGACTTTAACGGACTTAGTCTGCTCCTATATTTAGCTACATATACGTGGTTATCGAGTTCAAGTTAGACTTACTCTCAGTCAATTCATTGCTCGATACTCATCTCAAGACTCGATACTCATAAACAATCAATCTCAATCAATCCAATCAATGAGTCTTATTAGGACTCTTATCAATCCATCAATTCTATTGCAATCGAGCCTTTCGACCAATCAACCATCTAATCAATTCTCAATCACATCTTTTAACAATTCGACCAATCAATCCCGTCAACCTTTCAAGAGTGAATTAGACAATCACGTAGGAGGACTTTCAATTTTGATCAGTCTTTAGAGTTCAAATTTTGAAGACTCACGGGACTATCAAGTTCTATCAACCTATCATCATATTCACATCACAATCACAGTCAACATTCTCAAATAAAGGTTCTAAACTCCACTCCAAAATTTATTCATGTATTTGTATTCAAATCATATTTAGGGTTTTTGAAAATAGATAATATGTTTGGGACTCAAAATGGTCCTTAATGTAGAGGTATTACTTTATTTTTGTCCTTAGTAAATTTAGTTATTTATATTAGTTATGCTTATATTAAATATGTTTAGATTATTTCTTATGTATTGTTTTATATAGTGCATTAAAAATAAAATGTATTGCATAATTTTTTTTAAAAATAGCTATTTGTAGAGCTTCAAAAATATTGTAAAAAAGATGTAAAAATGATATGCAATTTGCAAAAATGATGAACTGTTATGTTGTTGGAAGTACAAGTACTGATGAGAAGGTAAAAGGAAATTAATTTTACAATAATCATTTTCACTTTTTAATTAATTCAACAAATCCTATGAAATGCACATATTAACTATTACTAAACAATATAATATGCATGTGCCAGTTGATATCTTGAAAAACAAGCTTGGATTTGATGGTGCTTTTAACTATAAGAAAGAATATTTAGGTGAAGCCTTGAAAAGGTACTAATTTTATCTACAACTTCTAAAAGTTAAAGAAAAACGTGGGAATTATTTGTAATCCTTAAAAAAATGTTACTTAGAGTTAAATAAAAATTTTAAAATTGAGTTATTTTTAATTAATTATCAGACTAAGCTGAAAAGAGTATCATGGAAAATGAATAGTATTCGATATTAATTAATGCGCACATAAAATTCAAATTATGCATTTCTATATTTAAAAAGTTCATTTGATATGTAAGCAAAAACATTGTGATTTTAAAACCTTTAATCGAAAATATTCGCTCCGCCTTTTGAATGAAGTTGAGAAGAACAGGGAGGGAATTTTGTGCTTGACAAGTGGAATTTGGAAGCTCCAACTTTTCATTTTTTCTGTTGTATTTTGTTCTTCATTGGAAGTGGACAAAGAAATGGTTTCTCTAAACTTGTGAAGTGGAGAAGAAATGACAATATTGGTTCAACTACAGTATTTCAATCAATCCTCCGAATATATTATTACAAAAGGATTTTGTTCCCTTCTGAAACTACTCAGGACCAACTAGTGAGCTTCAGTTTTCTAGATATTATCAAGAAGAAATGGATTTACATTGTGAACATAGCAAATTCTTCAAACTATACAAGGCAAATTTCCCATCTTCAAAAGGTATAAGGTCACTAAATAAAAAGAACCTTACTCCTGAAATGGATAATAGATATATCTCCTCTTAAAAACCTGTACCAAATGTGGATTTCATGTCCAGAAGAGTGAAATTATATGAGAGTCCTTCCGCCAGAAGAGAGCAATCAATTCTATTCGGGCCTTGTCTTGTCTTGACGTGCTTTTCTAACTGCTTCTTGAATTTGTCTCTCATGTTCCTTTAACATGTCCTCCGTACTCCTTCCTGGTGGCATCAGTGGTCCAGAGTGCAGGAGTCTGCTTCTTCTTGGCACAAAAACCTGAAGCCAGGGGGAAGTTAAATTCAACAAAGGTAAAAGAAAGGAGGAAATGTTCAAAATGTCGAAATAGCACATGAGAAAACAGGAAGTTAGTTATCAAATCAAAATTTCTTCGTTAATAATCTTAAGCTAACTCAGCAGCTCAACTGCGAGTGGATACCAGATGACTTAATCATTAGGCTTAAGAAAAGGATTGACAAGTCTAATAGGGGGAGAATAGCTGACGGACCCGTTACAATTTTTGCAACTGCAAAATGAATCAATTTCTTCTCAAAAAATGAAAAGACGAATACCATCTAGCCCAACATCCTAAATGGATCCTTGATAACTCGACTATTACACCTCTGTGCGTTCGTCTGTCAGATCAGTTAACTGATGTTTGAATAGACAATAAGGAAAGGCACAATACATAGATAATTGGCTTCAACTGGCAACTAAACTCTCTAACTTTCAATATGCACATCTAGGCACCTCAAATTAGTATCTATTTTGTCAACTGAACACTTCAACTTACAAATGATCGTCTAGACACCACCAAAATTGATATGCCACATCAGCAACCGGTCTCCACGAGACACAGTGGGGATGTACCGGTTTAGTTGCCAATCGAAACCAAGTGGAGGTGTTTACGTGAACTCTCAAAGTTGGAGTGTTTACTTGCTAGTTGAAGTCAAGTTTGAGTGTCTGTTTGTATATTCTAATAATTCTGGGTCTAAAAGCATGCTAGCTAGTGGGAAGTTTTTTGAGCTAAGGAACGCACCGTGGAATCTCCACAAGCTGACCTATTAGCTCTCCTTGAACGAATGCATGAAAACTCTCCTGCAGCTCCAGGCTTGTGAGAACCCTGCCTCAAAAGCTGTCCGCCATGTTGGGAAGCTGGATACGCCCGTTCATTGATTGCGCTTGAATCCTCCTTAGCTTTGTTAGACCATGTGTAACCAGCTATATTAGGATGGATCACCGAATTAGAATGAGTGAGTTTGTGTCTCAATGCTGGTGGCTCTATAGAGAAACCAGCTCTATTGTCCTCAAGAGCATTGTATTTCGGCTGTCCCTGACATTATTTTCATTAGCTATTGGTGCAACAACAGGGGTCTTGAGCAAGAAAATGTAAAGATTCATTAGAAGTTTTGGACGACTAGAAGAAAATAAAACCTGTCCGTGAGCGTTGAGTTCTGTTTTTGGTTCTTCCTTTGCTTGTCCGGATGACTTCTTTGTTGTTTCAGCTCCATGTCCTTTTCCAGCCTCAGCCTTTCGCCTGTGACTTATATAAGAGTAAGTATGAAATTATATGAAAGAACAGCAGAGTTTGGTTACCAGAAGGCTGCACTTTCTTTGGAGAACATGATAGTAAACATACATAAGTCAAAGCATGAGAACAAAATTACAAGTCACTCTTAATTTTGATTGGAGTAGGAACCAGTATTTAACCCTGTGAGAGCTTGCTTTTCCGATCTCTCAATTTGTAGAGTTGTTTAACGTTTTACTCCTACTTAGTTAGATATCCTCATATCCAAGGCAGCTCGAGAAGTAGCCATGTTCAATGAAGAAGGTAGACGTCAAAATTGGGTTGCATGATTGTGTTGAACTGTCACTAAGTAGCCACATTATTAATTTCAAACAACATTTGTTTGATGCTTAGAGCATTGTACTACAGAAATATCAAAGGAGAATAGAAGAAACAAAATTGAGAAAAAGTAAGCGACAACTTCAAATTAATCTAAGTAGAATAAGATGAAAGGAGTTATACTAAATATATTAATGTAACTTATGAATAGCAGATGATGGATTCAGAAAACATTACTGAGCAGTAAAAATGTATATATATATACAACCAATGTTGTATACCTTCTTGCTTCATGCTCTCGAACCTTAGTATCGTATTCCTTGCTTGGAGGATACTTTGGTAAACTATATGGATCACAAGGTAGGGGCTTCGTGCTGAAGAACTGAAAAGTAAGACCAAAGAACAAATATATAAAGCATTTCTTTTGGTAGTGAAATTTATAGGAGATGATCAATGTATTCTTATAGATTGAACAAAGAAGTTGCCAAAACAAAACAACAAAGTTGCATCGTGTCGTCGATTGGCAGTGACAGGCCGCATAAGTCACAGCAAAATGCATGACTTATAAACAAATATTGTTGTGCTAGCACAAGTATTGGAATTACGAAATCATTTTCAAAATAGATGTTATTATTGATGCTTAACAAATGGATTCATCAGATCAAGAGCTTTTTTCATTGATTTTTCACATCAAACAAGAACTCCAAGCCACATAAGATCATCACAAAACGCATAACTTGACAACAAATAATGACATTTTAGGACAAATTTTTAGTTTATGTGAATTCATCTTCTCATCTTTAGCTCTTTGCTGAGGAGTTGTTCACCTTATTAAGTGAGAACAAATTTTTTGTTGAAATTGTTAGAAGTGACAAAAAAACTTCCATTTAATTATAGATATACACGGATTGATAGGATTGATATAAACAGCATTTGTTAGTCACTTACAGCAAATAGGAAAAACTACTTTCCAGAAGGAAGATATAGTTCGTAAGGGAGAGACAAGTTGTTGACATTACCTCACTATTGAGTGCAGAAGAAGCAGTGCCACGCTTTTCTGGTTCCATTGAAAGTAGGACATCAACAAGGGCCAAAGATGTTGGAGGCAAATCCTTGAATGTATCAGCAACACCGCGCTTATATGGGTTCTGTTGCTTAAAACTAGTAGCAAGTGGAAGTTTTGATTTCCTCCAGTACTCCTCAGAAGGTGAACCACAAAGCTTGAATATTTTATGAATTTGCTCCACCTAGCAATTGTTTCAACTCTCTCAGTTAATAAATGCATGCATGAAGAAACAGATGTATATTTGTTATGAGGTGAAAAAATGATATAAATAAATTGGGGATTAAGTTCTTGATGATTATACATTGGTTGCAGAGAGTTAATAAGATAGAAATAAATCCCTGTGGAAAATAATCCCTTAGGTCTGCCTAGAAAGAACTGAAAATCTAAAAACTGCTGACATGATCTGTCCAACACAAATGGAAGAAATCAGACAGCAATACATCAGAATGCTACAACAAACACAGTGTAAAATGAAGAAGAGAGCTTTAAACTCTTTTTTGATAGAACAATCACCTAGAAACTCTTCCAGAAAAGATTGTAAGCAGGGAGGGACCTACAAAATTTTCTAGGTAACTAGAGATCAAGGAGTTAATTCGAGCCCCAAAATGGGGGTACCTCTGTTCTTCCAGGCATGATAGGCTTTCCAGTAAATAATTCAGCAAGGATGCAGCCAGCACTCCACATATCAATGGCCACTCCATATTCTGTTGCACCAAGTAAAAGCTCAGGAGCCCTATACCACAGTGTTACAACACGACTTGTTAAAGGCTGTTTTTGGTTGGGCTTAAAAGTTGTCGCCAGACCAAAGTCTCCAATCTTTAGAACACCATTATCACCAATTAGAAGATTTGAACCCTTAATGTCTCGATGAAGTATACCCCGACTATGACAGTGTTCGAGTCCCCAAAACATTTGCCGCATATAACATTTTATCTGAAATACAATTCAAATTGTACAACATAAGGATATAAAGAACTTATAAACTACTGTCTAAGAATTACGCAACTACCTAAAATGAAATACCTGTGGTTCAGTGAACTTGATCCCAGGTGCTGATGCAAGTCCAGCAAGATCGTGTTCCATGTATTCGAATACAAGATATATGCTGCCTGAAATCCTGGATGTGACCAAAGCCTCAAGTTTCATAACATTTGGATGATCCAATTTACGCAAAATACAAATCTCTCTTGCCATAAAGCGAACACTCTCCGGATCCATATTGACAAATTTTACTTTCTTCATTGCAACAATTTTGTTGGTTTCAAGGTCACGAGCCTTGTAAACATTACTATACGTTCCTTGACCAATCTGCATTGGAAAATAAACATTTGAGGTTTAATATAGTTCCAAAAATCAAGAGATATCCAAAAGTTAAATGGCATCCATTGTTTCAATCAGAAATTCATAATCTTAATTCCAGGTTATCTTGAACCAAGCTGACGACAAGAAAAAAAATTTGTAACCAAGCAAAGTCAGATTATTAATACAACTTACTTTAATTATGTTTTTTGAAATTATCACCTATGCATTATGATTACATCCACGATTAAAACTGAAAATGCATTTTTCACATGTTTAGAAATTGTAAGCAACGAAAAGACATATTGAGACCATGTGTAACGAAATGAAATATCGAGAAAATGTGGTTCCTAAAAACACTCAAGAGGACAGGGAAACAAGGGGATGTGAAACAATATTGCAAACAACATCACAAGGTTGATTTCCATCAGTATGATAATCTTCCTTAGCTCGATAATTTCATATATAGCAAAAATTGGGCAAAACTATAGATTCAAAGAATAAAATCAGTGTGATGAAACTTAGAAGCAGTATATATAGCAACTTAAAGATAATGTAGAACTGACTTTGTTCAATTTTTCAAATGATTCTGCGCTTCGAGGAACCCACCCCTGAATAGCCTCTTGTGCAACTGAACTTAGCCATAATGGCCAACCAGCAGCACATAGCTCCCCTATTGCACCATGAGGCATGTTTACAACCCGAGACCTTGATCGTATCAGTCCAAAATCTATCGTCGATTGTCTCTTCAAACATCCATCCTTAGACCTCCCCGTAGTCCAAGTTTTGTCATTATCAACTTTTGTTGAAACACCATTAGCTTCTGATGTTGCATTGGGTTTAACTATTTCTTTGAACTCTTCCCTTACTGATGGAGCAACCAACTGTACAGAAGATTTATCAACTTGTATTTCTTTTTCCTTTTCATGTTCAACAACATCATCATGATCTGTTGAAGAACCTTTTGAACAAATGCAGCCCATAAGTCTGCAACAATATATTCTACCAAACAAATGCATTTGAGCCCCAAATGATAATTAGCCACCAAAGACCCAAACTTTCCACAATATCTTTCAGTAGTATCATATTCAGCTAAACAAATTGACATTTCACAACAGATTCTTGATCATCCAGTTTTCTATTCCCATGTTAACCAAAATTTCAAGAATGCAAAAAACAGGGAAATTATAAAGAAATCTGAAGAAGACAGACAAACCCAAAGAAGATTAAAAGGTCACAAACCCAGACCAGAAATCCAGCATTGCAACCAAAAAACACAAAAATCAAGATTCCAGCTTACACAAAATAAGGTTATGTTCGGTTGGATTAATGCAGGAATGCTGGCCAAGGAGAACCTAATGAGGGTATTCAGGGATTCGAAAAAAAAAACTTTTATTTTTTCCAGAAAATTCTGTTTTATTACTTGCCATTATTTGTTTTGTCAAGAAAAATTAAATTTTTGTGATAAAATTAGAAAAATACTTAACTTTTACCCAAATATTTTTGAGTACTCAAGATTTATTATTCAAGAAAGTAATCCAGCGTGTTGGGAACATCTAAAAAACGGTTAGCCACAGTTATTTTTTTTTCCACTCCCTTGAATATGTTAGACTCAATTGACCATCTTATGTTTTTGGTTTTGGCTTTTAAGCCATGCAAAATTTATATGTCGTATTTATTGGCCTGAATTTAACTTGACGCATCTCTTATAAAATACAAATTAATGTATAAATGCACCTTGGGTACACTGGAACTGTGCTTCACTAATAACAAAACAACAACAACAACATACCCAGTGTAATCCCACAAGTGGGGTCTGGGGAGGGTACTTGTACGCAGACCTTACCGCT
>JAOTQJ010000096.1:14782859-14801583 GCA_025642045.1 Solanum sejunctum | reverse complement strand
CTTCTTCGGTCTACCTCTGCCCCTCCGAGTAGCTTCCACAACCACCTGCTCGCACCTCCTAACAGGAGCTTCACTAATAACATGCCAACAAAAAATTAAGTACGTAATAAAAAAAAAGTCATTTATTAATTATATTTATATAGAGAGAGTTGATATTTATATTTTTTAAATTTTAGACATGTACAATTAAATACTTTCTTTATTTTAAAAAAAATAATTTGTTGTCTTTTTTAGTTTGTTTAAAAAAAATTATTTATTTCTTTTTTTATAATATTTAAATTTTAATTTTTCACATGACATATTTAAAACTATATAATTAAAGTATATTTTATTACTAGTCACGAGCACTTGTGCCCGCACAGGCCGAATAGTACACAAAATAGACCTAATTTAAAATTATTTACTCTTAATAGACTTAATCTAAATTATTTACCCTTAATGGACTCATTAGTCAAATTATTTATCTTTCTACCCACTTACCCTTTGTTATTTCGTGTGCTGATGTCATGATGATATCAGCATAAATACTATGAAATATGCTCCGACGGTATATATATACCATAGCGGTATCAATATAGAATGAGCTTAGTTCTTTATGATACTTTAGCGGTATATTGATATCCAATTGGTAAAAAGGATTCTCTTTAAAGAAATAAATAAGAAATAAAAAAAAATTATCAAACTCTAAATTAGTAGAAAATATATTCGTTATATACTCTGTCGATATATTTATACCATATCAGTATCATATAGGATTGAGCTTAATCATTTGTAATGCCCTGTTTGTATACGTATACTATATTAGTGTATCATACAAGCATGTGTTGATGATGTCATCGCGCAATTTTCATATTAGAGGGGCAAAATTTTAATAATTTAGGGGTGCAAAATGTAAATGGGTATATAAATACAAATAGTTTGCTTTAAAGGGGTATAAGTATAGTTTCCCCATTTTTTAATCTCAATTTTTGTGATGCGAATAAACTTTTTGTATACATTTTTAAATTTTTAAGTTATTGATTATTAGACCAAGAGGCAATCAAAGAAATATAATTAAATTGTTTTAAAAATATTAAATTACGAAACTCGCAAGTTTTTTTAGCGGGTCTCATATTGAAGCAGCCGAAGAAATATAATCAAATTGCTTTAGAAATATTAAATTAAGAAACTCACAAAATAATTTATCACGACTAATATTATAAAATCATCATTAAAATAATATTAAAAAATTATAATTATAAAAATTAAAAAATATAATAAAATTACTTTAAATATATTAAATTAATAAACATGCAAATTCCATATAATAACAGCGCAAAAGTAGACATCACGAAGAGGTGTGTCTTGAGCTGACACCTTTCTTATAGTAAAAAATATTTAATGTAACTTTAATTGAGAATTATATTAAATTACTGTATATAAAAAAGAATAAGCTGGCGCATCCGTCCAGTGAGAAGATATAACTCAAAACAAGAGATAAATGAGTAGTGTGATTTCATGCATTAGGTTCCAAAAACGAGTCCCTTACATTCGTCACCAAATCCTTAGAGCACGTGTTCAACTCCATGCAGATTCTTAATTAGACCCAACTCAACTTTATCTTCCCCAAATTATAACCGCTCTCCTTTTTCCTCATCTTCTTGTTGAACTGATCAAAAAGAAATGATGGATTTGGTTAATTCAGTGCTGAATTTTGTGGTGCCACCAGCAAGTTTGGTGATGCTGGCCTTTGCATGGCCTGCTCTGTATTTCATCAACACTAGTGAGTGGATCTACAATTCTTTCTTTGGTGAAGATATGGAGGACAAAGTTGTCATCATCACTGGAGCTTCTTCTGGTATTGGGGAGGTAAAAAAATCAGCTCTTAGTTTAAGATTTCTATAAGGACAAATCTGCAAACTTGCTACTGTATTTTCTTTCTTTTTTTGGTTCTTGTGCATGAACAAGTGACAAATACTTGGTTTTTACTCTGCAATATTAGCAAATAGCATATGAATATGCAAAGAAGAAAGCCCATCTTGTTTTGGTTGCACGAAGAGAAACCAGACTCTGGGGAATTAGCGAGAATGCTAGGGCACTAGGTGCAAAAAGTGTTCTCATAACAGCTGCAGATGTTGTTAAGGAAGCTGATTGTAGGAGATTCATCACCGAGACCGTAAACTTATACGGGCGTGGTAAGCAATTTGATGAATCAACTTGTTATATATACAGTTTTATGTTGTGTATGTCATTGAAATGAGAAAGCAGTGTGGACTTCAAAGAATTTGGCCAACCAGATGCAGGCTTGCCGCTTACAATGTGTCGAACTAAAATGTGATTTTTTCAGTAATCAAAAGTACCTTACTCCAACCTCTCACCGTTGGTGAAATGATATTCTCTGTTACATTATTTGCTTTTCATGTTTTCGTGTACTGACTATAGCATATGTAAGTTTCATCACATACTCATTATTAAAGCTGAGGTAATCTACATCCCCGTTTGGTAGGTAGTTCTCCATCCTAGTTAAGAACATTTTTTTGAGCTCTCGATGGTCGAGTTTTGCAGTGACGCTGATGTTACTGAGTACTACTACTATCTAGATATTACGTCCTATTTCATTTTTCAAGAATCAAGTACGACTACTTTTGTCTAGGGAAAACAATAAAATGTTGCAACTATTTTGAAATGAAAAATTGTAACTCACATAATTTGTTATGTAGTTTCAGATCTCCATGTTCTGTTCTAGAGATGGATAAATTTGTTTCTGATTCCACAGATCAATTGATACTTGGAAAGGAAAACAATATTGGGATGGATATAGTAGCATGTATATCATGGCATGTTTCAATCTCGGAGAATAGCAACTAATAACTGAAAGGTTGTCTAAATTTTATTCTGAAAGAATATCTGTTCATTTTCCTATTTTCAGTGGATCATCTTGTAAATACAGCAAGTTTGGGTCATACTTTCTACCTAGAAGAAGCCACAGATACAAATGTCTTTCCCATTTTGATGGTATGTGGAGCTTTTTACTCTAGATCATTCATAATTATATATCTTTTAGCTTTGATGCAAATGTGTATTGGTAGAATGATTTTTCTTAAGTTTTGTGTTGCAGGGGTACAACAACTTGCATTTTGTTCGTACACCTTTTCAAATTTGTAGATGTCTGAATATTGTCCATTTTTCAGGATATCAATTTTTGGGGAAATGTGTATCCTACCTATGTAGCTCTACCTTACCTGCGGCAAAGCAGAGGTCGAGTCATAGTGAATGCATCAGTAGAGAGTTGGTTGCCCTTGCCAAGGATGAGCTTATATTCAGTTAGTAATTCTGATCATTGTTATCTATTCTTTAAGTGGAATTAGTCCAATTTGACAATTGACCTACTCATTATTTTTGTCATTCTACAATTTCCTTTGCCCCCAAGCGATTCTTCTTTTGATTTTTTCCGTTTTGGAGATGATAATAGCTGCATCGTGTTTTTTCTTTAAAAATAAAATAGGCAGCAAAAGCAGCACTTGTAAATTTTTATGAGACCTTGAGATTTGAGGTGGACGGTGACGTAGGGGTCACAGTAGCAACACACGGATGGATTGGAACTGAAATGACAGGTGGAAGATTCATGCTAGAGGAAGGTGCAGAGATGCAGTGGAAGGAAGAAAGAGAGGTAAGACAAGCAGAAATTTGTGTTACTTGCCCAAGCTTGTGTGAGCAGAAAATTCTTAATCGCAAGATTTCCTTTAGTAAGAAGACAATTGATACTCCTGCATAGTACAAGCTACACATTCATTGTTTTAAGGTATGAAAATTTATAGTTGCCTTCTCAAGTACCTGTCTGCATTCCACCATGCTCAGCGTAGGTAGAGTTGTATCAGGTTTGGAGGTGGTTTTTAGTAGGAGAGATTATGAGCTTCTTTCATAAGTTACATATTGACAGAATGAAGAAATTGATGTTGTAGTTTAATCGGCTGTGTTGACCATTGGTCTCAAGTATTACACTGTAGGGTGTAAAAATTGAAGTTTTAGAATTTTCATAAGTAGTCATAATATCGCTGGGAAATTAGAATGAACTGAGAACTTAACTGTACACAGGGTTAATACTGTTGATAATTGGGCAAAGATCATCTAACCTACATTTGTATCTCTCGTTTATAATGGATTTCATTAACTTTTAAATTTCTGGTTTTCTTGGAACTTTTGGTAATATTTTATCTCTGTGCAATTAAAGTAGTTATGTCCATTCTTGTTCAAGGTTCATGCATCTGGAAGTTCAGTGGAGGACTTCGCGAAGTTGATTGTGTCTGGTGCATGCCGAGGAGATCCATATGTGAAATATCCGAGTTGGTACGACATTTTCCTTCTCTATAGAGTATTCACACCAAATGTTCTCCAGTGGACATTTAGGATGTTACTTTCTAACCAAAGTGCCCGGAGAACTTCCCTCATTGGCACTGGAAGGCCTCTTCTCGAGTCATCCTCTCCTAGGATACAACCTATTCCTGAGTCATCCTCTCCTCCGCAACAGCCTTCCTCTGAGTCATCTTCTCCTCGGAGACAGCCACTTTCTGGTTCATCCTCTCCTCAGCATCCATCCGCTTCTCCTCGGAGACGTATGGGGCCTGTTCCAGTGCAGCAGTAGATGGATTAAAGGTAGTAACTGGAGTCATTACTTTAATTTTACCGTGGTTGTGTTTTGTCTTTGGTCGAGATTTAATGGATATCATTGTAAGAGTTCACAAGATACAACAAAGGCTCGGCTCAATAAACGGTTGTACTTGTCTTGTTTAGGAATGCTTGGGTTTGTTTTTATAATGGAAAAAATAAATTGGGAAGTTCATTTGGAGATGTTATGCAGGGTGGAGTGGCAACTATTAGACTGCAACTTCAAATCAATGTGCATATTTGGTCAAAACTTCTTACCTCATGTAGATTAGAAGTTACTTATCTTACTCATTTAGGATGAATGAATAATTATCACCTGCTTTTAACATACGATTGACGATGAATGTACAAAGTTCTCAAGGGTGTCGTGTCCCCAAGTCCTCTAGAACTTGCACACGAGCTCCAACTAGTCTGAGGGAACCAGCTACAAGATGTTCGATTAGTCTTTCACCCCTCTACCCAAGTCAAACAAACGACTGGCAATAAGTACTTGATGGTGCTCAATTTTCCAGAAATGACATTTGATGTATGAATTGGTAGAGTAGAATCATTTTCATTTGAAGACGACGACGACTCTTACATCTAGGGAAAGCTGGTGTTTAATGAGCCAACGGGACACAACTGTAAAGAAGTTCTTTGCACAATTCTGTATCGTGTACTCAGCATTAGAGGTAAAATAGCCTAATTTCTGCACATCACATTCTAGAACGAGCAAATCACAATGAATGAGATCATATACACTATGCTACAAAAAATTGGATCATTCTGCAATCTAAAATTCGGTGACATCTCCGTGCCAGAATTCCTTGAACCTAAAATCCTTGAAAGGAAAATGAAAGGATCTTGAATAGCCCATCTGGGTTATCGGCATGGACCTGGAAAAAAAGATAAAACTTGTCATTAGGATGAGGATCAAGTGATGCATAATTGTGCATCGGTGTCAGAATTATAATTGCCGCCTTAGAAGTTATTTACATTGTTCAAAGCCGTATAATGGGGGGAATTAAAAGATGCTGAATATGATATCAAGTTAATAACTTCAAATAACAGTGCAAAGCTGATTCAATCAGATTAGCTTACTCCATATCATCAGTTTGGGAGCAGAGGGGTATATAGTCCAACACTGGATGGAATGACGAGCCATCAGTCCCGGAGACAATTCATGTTGTATTTTAAAATAACTCGAGTCAACCTAGATACTCCCTACATTCCATTTCATATCGCCTTATTTCCTTATTAGACTGTATCAAACAGAATGACATATTTCTAAATTTGGAGACAATTTAATTTATAACATTCCATTTTACCCTAAAGGACATGCTTTTATATGATAAACTACCGTGATGCACATCTCAAAATGGAAACACTGCGCATCGAGGACTTGCGAAATATATAGGTACAAAAGAAGCAACCTACCCAATGACCTGCATCTTCGAGGACATGCATTTCGACTCCACCTCCTTCCTCTACAGCCTGTTCCTCAGCAACATGGATTCTTCTGATATCCTCAAGGGCCCACCTATGCAGACTTCTTTCTGCTTTCAAAAAGTTAACATGCACACCCCGAGGAACATCTTCCACAACTTTCCTACAAGAAGATCTTGCAATTAGTATTTCCTCTTTTTTTGAACAATGAACCATTGATTTGATCCCACCAGAAGCCTGGTGGCAAAAAAAGGTGTGAAATAAACCATAGATACATTCACCTATGATTAAAGTATTTAAATAACTTGAATTTAGTCCTTGCAAAAGCTGCACATTGTGGAGCACATTTGTTCTTAGCATGTCAATACTTAACACTTTTTAGGCTCTAATAATAATAACAAATATCCCACATTCTTTATTGCCATGCTAGGTAATGAGTTGAGCGACCGATCTTCCAGCAGTAGATTCCATTGAAATTTCCTGATTGTCTTGCTATTCTTATACGAACGTTGAAATTTTTTCTTCTCAAAAAAATATCCTGCAACCTATCAACATTTCCATATTTTTTCTTAAATCTTTTGAGTTAATTTATAACAAAAAGATAAAGACATTGTGCATGTTTGTGATTTGTTGAACCACTATTAGTACGTGTCCAGACTACTCCAGTGTAACTGGTATACAATGTAACAAGAAGCCAAAAGAATGATCATATTAAAATCCGTATACTTAAAACTAACATGAGCAACCTACCACAGATTAGTTTCTTCGTATGATTGATACATTTCAGCAATACCCTTGAGATCAAACACCCAGGACAGAGGTGAAGGAGATGAACCAGCAGTATTGGTTGGACGAAGGTTAGTTACCACCCACTGTAAAAATTACCAAAGGAAACCACAAGTTAAAAAAAGGAGAACTGCGCCAATTAGTGTCTCAAGTTCAAGCAAACAAACAGTTAGAAATATGGAAATGAACTATGTTCGGTAGAATGATGGCTATTATAGATGATCTTTTAATCAGACATACTGCATCTGCATGATATACTTCATTTACTAAATTTTGTTTTACAAACAATTACATGCTATTTCCTAAAGATTATGGACGCAGCCTCAGACAAAAGTTTGATATTTAAGTGGAGATAGGGTAGAGAGTTGGGCATCCACCAAGTTTCGGACCATGCACCAGTGTCAAACGCATTTCCCTTGACTGAACTCCCCTCTTCTACTCAAACCTTTTCTTACACCAACTAAATAGTGTTAAATGCTTGCGCGATGAGGTCATCAACTTTGAGCAATGAAGACAGAGGTCTATCTAGTGTAGCCGCACTAAGTTTGGCCGAATCCGCTAACTGTAGCTCTAACCGTATACATTAAGTGAAAAGGAATAGTGACTATTGGTTGCTTGGTTTGAAGATGAGTTATGCTGCAAGTAGTTATCTTAATATTATTTCTTACCACATTGTACCCTCCCTAAATTCAAGAACATCATTTCTAATAAATCATATGGAAAAACAAGACTCCCAATGTTTTTCTGTAAGGTCTCTTTAGAAAGGACAGGTGGAAGAGATTGACTGCTTCTTAAAAAGGACTGGTATTAGTTAGAGCCAACCATTGGGGCTTAAGGTATTGTGATATTAGAAGTTTCTCCCCAAGGTTAGCAATTGTTTCCAGATTCATGGACATATCATTACAGAAGAACAAGATATCTTTCCAGGACCCAGGTAGACATGTCAAGGCATTTGAGATGGGGTACTCTCCTGCCTTTCATACTGAGTAAGACTATAGGTCCATTACAACATACTTAAGAGATACCAGGGAGACTATCGGTCCATTACAACATACTTAGGAGATACCCTTGTATTATAGTTTTTTTTTTCTTTTTTTATTTGGACAACTTATCCTCTTGTACACTGCCTACAAAATCATCATTCACTTTTTCATTCACAGTAGTCAAGAGATATAAACTGGCTCACTTTCCAAACACTGAGAAGATAGGAACATATTACAACAACTTAAAGAAGTACATTTATAATGTTTCTAACAAAGTTCTAACATCTCATGCCTGAGTTACTCAATATCAAGCTCAGTGCCTCACTAGATGCAGTAAAATGCCTGTTAAACCTTTCAGAATCCCTAGAAAGAAAAATAAGTGAGGCCAAGGGATACCTGTGCGACATCCCTGGAAAAACCTTCTTGTATAAGAGCCTCCACAATATCTCGTTTTGAAGAGACCTTCCTTGAAATTATTCATAAGAAGAATGATGTCAATAGAAATTATGAATATATGTGGGTGTGAGAGAGCGTGTTGTATTAAGCCTAGGCTAAAGAAGTTTCAAGAGAGTTGTATTAGCTTAGGCTAAAAAACTTTCAATACGACACTGTATGCTATTTCACTTTGTAAACCAAAAGTTGTGCAAAACAATATCAGCATGCAGAATTAGCCAAGAAGCTGAAATATGAGGGAGAAAGACCTGTTCTCTGTTGCTCTGACACAGTAACACATATTCATCTTCTAATCCAAACTAATGGACAAGCTTTTCCCACCAAAAACTAATTTGTCGTTGCAAGTATCACATTAAATATCAATCATACCTTAAACCTAAAGTAGTTCTCATAAATTCTTTTTGGATGAGTGAAACATTTGTTACCAAAGAGGGAGGTAGCTATTATTTACAAGACTTGAGCAATTCTTAACTCTATATGTAGGTATCCACAATTTTGGTCAAGTATCTATACAAGTGATGTCCTGTGACTCCAGAAGAGCGCGCCCACAAAAAAAACAATATGCGATTAACAAGAAATTTTTTTATTCTCCAGGATCCACTCCTATTCTGCTCTTTTTAAACTATACACATAAGAGAATGATCATGCTTAGGCCCACTGTACTTCCCACCCCAATTATACAGTGGGCCTAAGCATGATCATGCTTGAGCACGTCTATATTGACACACTAAAGATATCATGGAGAGTTGACAATAAGAGAGCATAATCGTTAAGGTTCATGTAAAGCCATATGCAGACATTTTTATACAAACTGAAATCACCAGAAGCACTCACCTCTTTTGGTAATTTACTCAGGAATGATATCAATTCACCTGGATGATCATCTCCATCTGCACCAGCTCGAACCTCTCCTGGAGTAGCATCTAGAACCCAGACCTATGACCCAATTAGTTTGAATTACTTCAAAGAATTCGGAGTGGAAAGGAAAAACAGAAGAAACTATGGCAAAACAGATTGCAAGACCAAAGAAAGTGCATCAGAAAAGAAAATTATCATCCCTGGAAACCAATTACCAAAAGCATATAAGAGAACTGTGAGGCAAATGGTATATATTGCCTTAACTGAGTTTTTAACATTACTTTTAACCACTCATGAGTTTAAGCAATACTGTAAGTGTTTGATATTATCTCAAGTATGCTTGTAGTGTTTTTTTTACGGCATACTTACGCATATAGACCAATTACCAAAATCATTGATAGTAAATGAGAGCGCTGTGAAGCAAATGGTATAATGTATCTACTGACTAAACTGAGTTTTTTACATTGCTTTTACTGCTCACAAGTTCCTATTTATATCCAAATCGTGTTTGATATTACTGCAAGCATGCTTTTAGAGTTGTCATACAGAACACTTACTCTAACTGGCCGTGCAAGGGGCTTTGCAACCTGCTCAACCATGCTCAATGCAACTGTGTATTAATAAGAAAGACAAATGTCTGAGCAACAAAATATCAATTGATTTCTCCAAGTAGCATTCCACTGTAATAAGCTAAACGTTACCTTTTCCTCCAAAGCTGTGACCAACTACAACTCGGGGAATCAGTTTGAGCTGGCCAAGCTAGACAAAGAACAAATAAAGATTAAGCCCAAGCAATGTGTTACCATCTCATGCAAGAAGTGAAGAGGCAGAATGGGGAACCATTTGACTCAACCCAAAACCAGAAAAAACAAGAGAATCATAAGTGACCTACCACTGAACTGACATGGTATATCATCTATTGCCTCTGTATTGCAGGATAAAGTAAAATTTTACCAGCACATAACCACTTTTTCTTCTTTTACGAATATATTGAGAGTATAGATTTCCATGGAGAACGTTGACCAATGATTCAGTGATATGGAATCAATCTTTAGCATAAGTTGGTAGAAGACAATGGGCCGATAAGAAAAAGACAAGCAAATGTGCTTGATCTTGCATCCAAAAATACTTTAAAAAAAGGACTAATTAAAACCACTTGGAAATCCTCCCCAACAACAACAACAACATACCCAGTGAAATCCCACAAGTGGGGTCTGGGGAGGGTAGATTGTACGCAGACCTACCGCTACCTCATAGAAGTAGAGAGGCTGTTTCCTAAAAGCCTCGGCTCTTGGAAATCCTCCCCAATTATTCATAAGTACGGGGATCAAGTATGTAAGTACCTCTACTAATAGTTATTATGCCAAGCCTGTTTTTGTGTTGCTTAGCATAAGAGAGGATAACAAAAACTGATTCAGGTTGAATCTATAACATAGGTGGAAACAAAATGATCACAGAAACTGTAAGACACCGAAATGTAACACAAACACAGAGGGAAGGGCTGCATGTGTCAAAGCACATAGAATAGACATCTTGCACAGGTCCGCGGGACCCACATTTGATTCAAATTAAAACTAGCCTTCTCACATCAAAGATATAATCCTGCATATAAAATGCCGCATCTTAGAGCAAATTTACAAATGGGCATAAGCATAATTTCCAAGAACACTTATCAGACGTATATAAGGGCGTGAAGAAAAGTCTAGATGTTGTAGATGTTAGGTAAAAAAAGTGGATCAGCTCTAATAATATTGCCTATTTCCTACGCGCTTGTGTTGGGAGGTTCTGAATTGGTTTGGAATATAGTGGGTTATGTCGAGGAAGGGAAAATAGTGGGTTAGTGGGTTATGTCTAAGGTATGGAATGTAGTCCCACTAGCTCTTATGTGGGTTGTGTGGAGGAAGAGGGATAGGAGAGCTTACAAAGGACGCGGAATGATTTTGTACATGTGAACAGTAGCCTCTTGTGTCTAGTTTCTTTTGTTGCACCAATGATGTTCTTGTTTGCATAGTGAGTGGGTAACTTTTGTAGAGAACCAATGTAGGTTTCTGTACTTCTTGATATACTTCTTGCTTAGGGGGATTTCAAAATATAAATATAATTATTTACCTTATCAAAAAGAAATGGTGAGGTGCTAGTTGATGTGGAAAACTGACATTGCACAGGTCAATCGCCAAGACCAATCAAGCCAAGGGGAACACAGAAGTTACTACCGCTTAGAAATCTTGTGATTCAGTCCAAATGACACATGTATTAAAATTCATGGGAGCCAGAACATAATTTGATGATCAATAAACATTCATTCAGTCAACACTATGGTTGACACTTTATTACCCCATTGATATGACGACTAAAAAGCCATGCAAGTTATTGTAAAACCAACAGTAGATGTGATGCCTTTAGATGGGTGAGAAGAAAGCTTCAATTGAACATGAAGTTAGGCCCCTCTTTGAAAATTGAAAAGCAGTTGGGCAAGTAATGGGAGAACCCAATAATAATAAATGTTGTCTACTTGACAAAGTAGAGAACTGATTCCACAGAAAAAAGGGACGAAATAGGAATTGGATATAAAACTGAAAGAATTAGAATTCCAAGTAAACTTTGACGGCAAAAAATCCAATGATAACAGAAGGAACAACATCAATTATCTATATGCAACTATAAATTCTCAGCGGATACTGACCCTCAATGAAATATGGAAAGCAGACAGTTATTTGGGGAACAGATGATAGATTGGGTGGATGAATGCATGAAGCTGTTGGTAGGTATGGAGGCCTACTGATAACAACAGTTATAATGCTGCTAAAGGGGCCTCTAGGATGACATGGCAATAGCTAATGTTACCACATGTACACATGCTCAAGTACACATGCAAGCTCCATATCTACTTGCAGAAAGACAATATTTTTATCAATATCAAAAGAAAATATATAATGTATACTGAGTTTTGACAATAATGTAATTGGTCATGCTCTTCTAAACTGGAACTAATCAAATAGGCACAAGTCCAGGACTTGACTGCTAAATGTCTGTCAAAATTTTCCATGCCTGCCCCACAAAAAGATTTGCATAAGATGTAAAAAAACAGAAAGATCGAATAAGAAACAGGTGCAAGACATGCCTTACACGGTTTTACTGATACAGGCGTCATAGAAATGACACTAAAAAAATGCAGTATGTGCAGAGTGCAGCAGGTCATGGTCAAGAAACTATACCAGCTTTAAGACATCAAGAGCAGCTGATGCAACTGTATGTGTGCCTCTCTTCTTGAGAGAAGCTGAATCACCATGGCACCGCAAGTCCACGAGGAGAAACTGCAGAAAATTAAATCTACTGTAAGACTGTCTGCAACAAAATCACCTATATATCAAGACAAGTCAACCATAAGATATCAACAATCAGTTAGAGAAGAATGTGATCCCGAGGACTACAACTGCCAAAAGGTGTCAAAAGCAAATGAATTCAAGATGACATCCCCACAAAAAGGAGAAAAGATAGGTTGAAGAATGATGTGACCACAATGAATAGTAACTTCCAAGAATTAACAAAAAAATATTCAGGATAACTCAAAGAAACTCAGATAGAACAGGGCTATACATCACAATCTGTTACTAGTTGCATCTCTCAGAAGTGTGAGAAAGCACATCAAAAAAAATACTAAAGCTTCATTGTTATTTTTAGTATTAACTTTTTATTCAAATAAATCAATGAAAAGCAACGTTTTCAGGTATGGAGTTGATGCTTACACACTTACAGCCCCCTTACAACAAAGTTGCCCCACTATAATTATGCTCCAAACTAATTGTTCCCAAAAGAGTTTCTAAAGGATGCTGACTAATGACTTCTATGAAGGTTGGAATTGGATTTGTGCCTCTATTTTATCTTCAGAACAACCCAAAAGAAAAAATGCTAGGACGTAATCATATAACTAATAAAATGTAAGCAGCTCAATATAGGAAAGAATTCAGAAACAGAGAATAGGGCACTTGTGCTGTTCAATAAAAACGCTCAGGTGTTATTTTTATATAATTTATAATTATGTTTTTTTCTAATGAAAATATTCTAGGACGTATCATGTTACTAATAAAATGTAAGCAGCTGAATATGGGCAGGAACTAAAAAGCAAAGAAGAGGAGGGCACTTGTGAACAGTTTAACAAAAACGATATCAAGTGTTTTTTTTCATATAATCTATGATTATGTTTTCTTCTAATGATGGTGGTGTCTGGGCCATCTAACGCTCACCTCAACTATTCCACTGTACCGGCTATCTCTACTAGTGCAAGTACGGACCACTCTGTCAACCAAGGCTTAGACTGATGGCAACAAATCACCATAGTAATTTTTGCCTCCACTTGGATTTGAACCTGAGAACCCCCTGTCACGTCATTGACCACTAATTGGGCAGCCTGGGTGCTGCCTAATCTATGGTTATGTGAACAAACTATTCTTGAAGCTTTTCAATGTGTCCAAGCTCTTCTGTTTTTTCTTTTTTTTTTTTTTGAGAAGGTAACATTCGATCATATTGACAAGGACAGTGCATGGGTTGTACTGAAAACCATATGTACAGCACATCAAAAATAAAGAACTGAACCAACAATCCTAACAAGAGCCTAGGATGTCAATGATTGTCTCAGTATCCTCTAAGTACATCTGTTTATACCAAAAACAAAAAAGTTTGATGCAGTTTAACTTCACAGTTTTTGTCCTAAAAACATCTAGAATTCCTCTCTTTCCAGATTTTTCACCAGATACAACAAGATGGGACAATCCTCCATTCGTCTCTGTCTCTAGTCTGTCCACAACAAGATGGGACAATCCTCCATTCGTCTCTGTCTCTAGTCTGTCCAAGCTTTATGAATGTAAAAGAAAATCTCTCGCAAGGGTACTAATGTCGGATCAAATCTTCCTTTCTCTTCATTCTTCACAGATCAAGTATAGAAGAAGATGGGGTAAATGTTCCATTATTTTCCCAAACCAACAGTAAACTACATGCAACAAAACACACTCCCCATCCAATTGGGACAAGTTAAACATGATGCAAAGTTCTTTAAGATGCTATGTACATAAGAAGTGACAAGAATGTTTATCTTTACTACCTGCCATTTCGGAAATTCTTGAGCCAATCTCCTAGCAAAGCTTCCTGAAAATTTCAGATTGTCATGAAAAAGGTTTACAATAAGACTGTAAGAAGCTTGAAGCAGGAATATTGTCTAAGCAGATTGGAGGAATTAGTAAAATAATGATAATAAAACTATGTAATGCAATAGTAAGTAGGCAATTTAACTAGCAAATCTCTATGGAATTAAGAACCTATGTGCCACAAGATGTGGAATTTCCCTGGCACTCCAGCAATAGGCACACTTTTTAAATCATTCTTTTCCACAAGCAAATAGTTTTGCATTTTATTGCAACATGAGCTTCCTCAAACTACAGGTTCTTTATCAGAATTCTGAAAGTACATTCCAGAAAAATTGCAACACAGTTAAATATCAACATTAAGGGAAAAAGAGAATTTGCATAATCCCATTGTCTGTTAACATAAAAGGAGAATAAGGGAGCAATAAGCATGACCCAGCATGAAACTTGGTTCATGTTCGGGTGAAAAGGAAAAAATGGAATGTCCTTTTCCAGTATTTCTGTCACAATACTCCCTAAACTTTCCTGCTAAATGAAAGCAAGTTCTTCCGATCCAAGAAAAAGTTTCTGAATTTCAGCAAAGATGGTTCTAATCGGTAATCAGTAATAAAATTGAAACAAATTGCACTCTACCAACATCAGCTGCTACTAGGTGTACCAATTGTGATATTTAGAGCGTTAAGATGGAATACTGAAGGACATAAATCATTACTCCGTGCAGTTGGAAATATGGAATGGGTAACTTATTTTCATAAAGAGGTACAGAATGGGTAAAGAAAAAAATCATTCTGTGCCATGTGGAAAATTAAGGGAATTAGATGGCACGTGGATTGGTTTCCAAAACTCCTCACTGTTTAGGAATGATATCAACTTCATTAAGACATTCTGGCGTTTGAACTATTCTCATTTCAAGCAAAATTCCACCTGCTAGTTACATAAGAAGGCTTGACCAAAAGCTGCAAATGCCATGTTAATATATGCTTTGAGAAACAACGATAAGAAATTTGAAACCAGGCAGTTTGAAGGAATCATGATAATTCAGTGAATACACAAGAAATTTGTGTGCGTTGTGCTGCAATTTTTACACTTCTTTAAATGAGTCATTACCCCAGTTTTTCCTGCAGCCAAGAATACCATGCAAGAAAACAGCAGTTGGTGGTTCGGGCAACGATCTCTCCATGATATAACTCCATTGTACCTATACATCCAAGTTCCCATTGTTAATGGCATATACGTGAAAAACAACAGAAAAACGTTTAATGTGCTTGAGAAAAGACCAGGTCGACTAGTTTATTTAACATATTAATGTGAACAAGCTAGAGAGTTGAGCAAGTTTAGTACATAAATTAGTTACATTTCAACTCAAAAAAATTAACTTACTTTTGCTCCTTGAACGAGCTCATATGCCTGCAAATAAAAGTTATCTCATCAGTAGCAGATTCAGTAGCACGTCAATGGAAGGTTCAACAATTTTACCAAAAAAGTATAAGAGAAGTCAACTCCAAATTTTCCAAAACAACTACTTAATTATAAGAGATATAGCACAGATCCACTACCAGCACTTCCGAGGGTACAACAACCTTCCTGCTGGAAAGTCTCTCATCTATGACTGTCATTCTTATATTTGAACCTTTAAACAACCTTTTTGAATGAGCAGGAGACACCTGAGAAGTGCAAAGTGAATCACAACATTACTCACAATATGCAAAGCCACTCATTATTTTAAATTGAATCACTTAGGAAATTCAAATCACCAGGTAACATTCTGAATTGTTACTTCATTTCAAAATAAGTGATGTTTTTAGCTTGGACACACCCCTTAAGAAAGCTACTCATTCCAAGAAAGTAAGATGTATGTCTACTAACTTATGCTTAATAAATACCTTGAAAAAGATGTAGCTCTTTAATATTTAAATATAGGTAGAATTGGAAGAACATCATTACTACCTTTTTGATTATGTAGAACACTACTTATTTTTTAAACAGAATGAAAAAGGTAAATACACCACTTACTTTGAAACTAAAAACAAGATGCTTAAAGCATAGAAACCATAGAGCTTCATGAATATGGAAAAAAACTTCCACTTCGAGCTCATATGCTATGAAGAAGAATAGCGAGTATGTAGTTGCTTTCACTCTCGAGAAACAGAAGGAGCAAGAAACTAGAGTCACCGAATTCACACAGGTGCTCGAGAAATAAAATAAATATGTCAATATTTGATAGTCTGAGACTATTCCAGCAACTTTTACAAAACATCATACAACTCTACAGAATAGTAATAGTAGTAAAATAACTCCAAAAAATGGAACAACAGCTTTAACAAGAAACCAGGGTCACCAAACTCTACAATATTATACTAAAACCAAGAAAAGTCCAACTGTATTCACAGAGATCTCAGTCCAATGTGCAAATAGAGAACGAGAATTTGATAAATTGATAGCCAGCATTCATACAATCAAACAACTACGAATGCTACGAATGCTCTTTGATTAGCCTGAATAGAGCAGACAGATATAGACCTCAACTAGTTTAGAATTGGGACATAATTCATCAATAATGTGGAAGCTATTGAAAGTCTTTTAATAATGTTAACATCCTCTGTAACGAAGGAGTAATGGTTGCAGCAATATATCGGTTACCCATTAGTCCAAATTCGGTGAACACCAGGAAACGAAAGAGACATAACAAATTATAGTTCCATTTCATAAAATTACCTTGTGGAATGGTGTGAAAATCTTGGTCGTCAGAAATTTCTTCGGAATCAAACTAAACCCAGGTAAGTCTTTTGTCAATGCAACTCCATTATCGAAACGCCGGCACGCCGTGAAATTCGAAATGGCCGACATTTCTTGGAGAAGAGATCGCTGAAGAAGACCACTAGCCGCACACACAATCGAAGCTGAAGGAATTTAGGAAGAGACAAATTGAGAAATAGAAAACGCGACGGAGAGACCGAGGAAGATTGGAAGCTCTCTCTCTCACATCGAATTCTATTTTCAATCTTATTAAGAGCTGATACGGGTATAATTATTATTTATATATAAATTAAAAATTAAATGAAATGAAAAGAGAAAATTTTACTAAAATTAAGATGAATGATTAGAAAATTTTGATATTTTATAACTTTATGCTTGAATTTTTAATTTTAGTATTTTAAATCTGAAATATTAAAAATACATTTTGTTAATTTTTGCAAGAGAATGTGATATAATGAATCAAAATGCAATAAAAACAAAGATATATAATGAAACGAGTTATTTATTTTTAAATGGGCAAAGTGAACCCCTCATAAACTAGAGAGACTTGACCAATTTGAAAGATCATTTAATGTTGTTAAAATAATTAAATTTTAAAATTATTCAATCAAGTAAAGAAAACTGAATGAATTTCATTATTGACTCAATCTTTTTTTTTAATTGTCTAAATAGTCAGAAGCTAAAACCATTCAAACTATTTAATTTAATGGAAGAAAGAATGGAATCAGATGATTCACTTGTGATGGTGTTCTAAAGTATACCCTTATTTTTTAAAAAATACAATAAATTATTTATAATAACTAAATTAAAATTTTGATAAAATTATCCTTTTAAATTGTAAAACATCAAATTTTTATTCAAATTTTATTACGTGCTAGTATATTTGTACTTGAAATTTGAAGACCTAAATATAAAATAAAAAATTCAAACCTTTGTAATTTAGGTAATCTATAACCTAATTTTTGCACCTAAGGGTTTGAAATTAAACCACATTCAATTCAAATTTAATCTTCTAACATAAGGTTCTGACAAAAATAAACTTTAGATTTAAATATATTTTGAAATTAACTCGGATATCTAAAATTAGAGTGTAAATAAAAATACTTTGAAATTAACCATCCTATGTAGGTCACTATAATTAAAACTATACTAATTATTTTTTATTTCTCTATTTGAAATAATTAATTTGTTTACACTATTTTAGCACAGACATTAATTAGAAACATGATAGTATTTTCAAAAGGGAAATTCTAACCTTATAAATAGGTCATTGTCCTCTTCAAATAATAATTATATAATTTTTTCTATATTATTAGGAATTTAGAAGAATTTATTGGCATCGCTATTGAATGTATTTATTTTACAAAGGAGTGGAGGTCGCGTATAAGAAGAGAGGGGTAGTTGGTAGAGTTAGGTGTTCATTGGTTTTGGGGAATAGTAGATTTTTCTTTGGGCAGGGGCACTTGTGTGTCTGTAGTATGTGTCGTATTATGTGCCTTCTTTTTCATACCTTCATGCGCATGTCATAGTATGTGCTATTTTATTTTATTTTAGTTTATTTTTTTTATATACCGCCCGTTACATGTCATTCCTGGTCACATGTATACTTTCATGGTCATATCTAGTTTCTTTCTGCTTATGGGTTTTGAGATGAGGGTTCACAGGAAACAGTCTCTCTAC
>JAOTQJ010000096.1:14718510-14743044 GCA_025642045.1 Solanum sejunctum | reverse complement strand
ATCATCAACATACCCCAGTGCCTCGAAAGGCTCCCGCTCATTGCGGGGTGAGGGAGGGTCGGATGTACGCAGCCTAATCTATATGTTTAAAAACATAAAGCGCCTGTTTTCAGATGACCCATGAGGAGCGTCGAAAGTTGTATTGACTAACTGCTACTTCACAAATAAAAGAAGCGCAGACAATTTAAATAGTCTTTCTTAAATGTTATGTCAAATTAAATGGTACTAAAGTAACTAAAGAGTAAATGTTTGTGATCTCTTGCACAATATGATATGGACTCCCAAGTATAGTTCTTCATTAATTCAAAGCCAAAAAAATGTCAATGGAACCGCAATGTTTGAGACACAGGTAGATTAGATCCTTGACTGAAGCATAATAAGGGATCCAAGATTTAACTTTTATGGGTTCAATATTTAAGATTTTTAACATTAAATTATTTGTATCTTTGAAATTATGGATTCATATCTACTATTTATTACTTTCTCTATTTCATATTAAGTGAATTGTTGAGTCATTTCACACATATTAAGAAAAAGAAATAAAGACAAAATTTAATCATGTTTTTTCATTTTTACCTTCTTCAAACTCCACACAGTCATCATGTATTTCTCATACAAAATTCAATCTTCGAAACTTAATTAATGAAAAGTGAACAATTCACTTATTTTGAAACATCAAAAATTCCCTAACAATTAAGACAATTTTTGTAAATTTTTACATGTAAACTATGCTCAATATGGAAAGCACTGATGAACCTGGTGTCGGCATGCTACATCAGCCTATGAAGTGATGCAATCAGAATACGAGTGTTTATTGACAAACCATTTAAACTATTAGATAATCAGATTAATACAATTCAAACAAAATCATAATTGAGAGCATCTTCATTGTGCCACAACAGTAAGGCAAATCCTTCTGATCTTTTGTGTTGATTCTGCTTTCAGCAGCAGAGAAAGTTAAAGGGAGACATTCGCAATGCGATGCTTGCACGATGCACATCGGAACAAGGATATGATACAATTAAGATGATACAATTCAACTTTTCCTATCTGACTTTACACGAGGCAGCTGTGCATAGCGAAAGCTTAGTGCACCAGACTGCACTTTTTCGTTGTGCATGTTGACAAGAGAGCGTGTACACTCTACTTAGGGCACATGTAATTCTGCCTACTCAATATCTTTTACAGCATCCTGCATTGATGAGAACAAGTTACAACCATAAAGAACAGATCTTTCATGACAGAGATAGATGAAGTATGGCTCAAGGATATGCACGTATAGGAATACGCAAGGTTCAGTACGTCCGAGCATAGTGTAATAGCAAAGGATCAGTGTTACCTTAGCAAGCCGTGTTACATAGGCTGCAGCAAGTGCTGTAAACAATAAGCCTACTCCAAGGGTCAATAGCTGTTGGTTTCCTCCTCCCAGGGCAGTTTCAGATCCTTCTTGCTGGAACATGAAGAAATATAAGAACATTGACAGTGTCACTGAATTTCTTGAGTTATTAGTTTATTACTCTTTAAGTTCGAAACTTTCCAAATAAACGGAAGTTTAAATGTTTCAATATCATAGACAGAAAGGCCACAAAGTACAATATCTCAATTTGAACAAAGTAGGAACATATGAATGGTTGTAAAGCTAATCAATAGCACTACAAAAAGGAAGAACCATTGCACGATAACACGTTCAATTTGGGTCTCACATGTCCAGTACCCTATTTTTGTTTTAATAGTCCAGTAGAATCAAGTCAGAATAGTTGGTAGGTACTTAATCTCAACTGTGTTAGTTTGTCAGGAAGAAAACATAGACGTCCTTTGTCTTCTTTTTTTTTTCCCCTGGTAAAGGGCCAGATATACCCTTGTACTATTAGAAATAGTTTAAATATACTCTTCGTTATACTTTTGCTCAAATATACCCCTCCCGCTATACTTTTGGACCAAATATACTCCTTTCATTATATCATGGCACAAACTTATCCTTAATTTAACCGTTGGTAAAAGAATCATATGCAAAGATAAAAAATGTTGATTATGATTGTATAAGTATAACAATGTATAACAATTATGATTATAATACTATTTAGAGCGAGGATAAACAAAAATCATGGAAGCAATTTGCCACCGCCAATTAAATTCATTACATGAGAAATTTATTCAACTTCATAGTTTTAAACATACAATGGGAGTTAATGAAAGAAACATAGTGTGAGAAATTCCAATTTAGCTTATGTTACTAACAAGTAACGCTGGACTGGCATGGCTAATATTAAAGTGCGAATGAGACAGAATCATGCCCCAAAAAATAAACTAATCATTCTCTGTGAATCTCTGCTTATAAAAACTTTTGTTTAACCAAATATTTTACTCTTTATTCTTAATTTTCTTTAAAAATAATTTCAAACTATCTTTCGAAAAACAAAACAATTAACTTCCGTTTCACACTTTATTTGATGTTCCTTATTTTTTTCCACACAAATACCTTTAAATTGATTTTGTTTTCAGAAAAGTTAAAAATATTATAATCGTGAAATTAAAAAAGCAACTTATATATTTGTTTTTTTAACCAAACTCATTAATACGTAAGTGTTTATTTTTCCATTTTCCTCGTATGAAGTACTCTAATCCACAATCTACAATTTAAACACAACAGTATTTAATTAACTAGCATTAAAAGGGAAAGTAACATAACCAAAAGAAGAAGAAAAGAGCCTATTATCTGACGATTTGTCAAAATTAAGGATAAATTTATGCCAAAATATAATAAGAGAGGTATGTTTGGCCCCAAGGAGGTATATTTGGACTGAAAGTATAATGAAGGGTATAATAAATTATTTCTAATACTACAGGGGCATATTTGACCCTTTTCTTTTTTCTTTTTTTTTTTCCTGACAACAATGCCTCCATCAATCTCGGATGGAGCCAAAGATTCACTATCTTTTGGCTTTGAGATATGATGGAATAAAGCAAAATGGCTCTTTAAACTGTCTGTATTTCTTTCAATTGTGAAGTAGCAGTTAGTCAATGCAACTTTCGACGCTCATCATGGGTCATATGGAAACAGTCGCGCTATGTTTTTAAACATAGGGGTCAGACTGCGTACATCCGACCCCCTCTTACCCCGCAACAGGCGGGAGCCTTTGAGGCATTGGGGTAATGTTGTTGTTGTTTTCCTGACAACAATGGTATCGGGCCATCTTGCGCATATCTTGACCAATTTTATGGGTTACACAAATACCGGGAAACTTTGCCCACCAAGACTTAAACATATGTGGGAGAGATCACCTAATGTTTTTGCCTCCACTAAGACAACCAAGCAGAAAGTAATGTTTCTTGAGAAAAGCAACGATAAAATTGGCAAGAAGACACTTCTGAAGCTATTTCAACTGTTATATACTCTGCTTAGTGCTTACTTCTCTCAACAAGAAAATGCAATTCTCATTTCGGCAGGACTGGAAGAATAAAATCACAGGAATAATGACTGATTATAAGAAGAGACAAAGATTACAAAGATAAGGGCACAAGATAAACAAGTGGCAAACTCACAATAATTGCTCGCCCAAATGCACCTGCACTCACGTAAGCCCATGATCCAGGAAGCATTCCTAGCCAACTGAATACAAAAGATATAGATGAAGAGCATGCCTGACAAGTGACTGAATAAGTCCTCAAAAAGCAAATGTACATTTGATGCACTAAATCAAGTTATCACATACTCGGATTCTTATATAGCATCACAATACCCTCATACAATCCCTCTAATCTAACATAAAGGAATCTGTAGAAGAGGCTACTTCCACAAATATAGAATCTAGATTGTAAGAAAATCCTAACTATATTCTTCAACAGAATAGCTTTGCTAATGCTAAACATCAGTCAAGGACCAAGGTGATCAAAGACTGTAAAAAAGACTTCAATATCACTATACAACAGAGATAACAGGCATGTAAACAACATAGATCTGTTCTTCTTCTCAATGTAGGTTTTCTCAACTTGGCGTTTGCAGTTGATCATGTAATGGACAGCTCATTTGTATCATTAGATAGCACATATCATATGATAGTTTGTTACTTTGGAACTTGCACCTTGAAAACATCTCTGATAACAATAAAAGCCTAAGTGACTGAAAGGTCTAATATCAAATTACGCGATTCAGGTAGCATTCATGCAAGATAGCCTTAAGGTATTCCTTCCTATATGCATATTCTAAGACATTTACAGATGAATAAAAAGGTACACCAACGAATTTGTGGAAGGGGAAAAGAATCTAAATTCTTCCAAATCCTAGAAAACGAACTTCATCCTCAAAGTGAACCCAAAGCAGAGACATTTAGACATCTGAACATAGCCCAAAGGTGAAGTAAGAACTGAAAATATAAAATGAGGCTCACCTTCCTAGAACGTATGGTACAAAGTCAACTGAAGTAAGTCCATAAAGATAGTTCCCAAGAGAAAATGGAAGCAAAGGGCTCAAACGGAGAAGAGTAACAACTTTGAAACCATTTTCTCCAATTGCTTTGTCTATTGCAAGAAATTTCTTGTTCCCTTCGACCAGCTTAAGAATACGTTCGCGAGCAAAATATCTGGCAATCAAGAACGCAATACTTGCTGCTACCTGAGTGCAAATCACATTATTGAGAACGCATTGTACATCATCATGACTCTATTGAGCCAAATGATCAGCTTACCGTTCCACTAATGGAAACAATGATGGTCCCAGTGACAGAGCCAAATAGAAGACCAGCCGACATGGTCAATGGAATGGCAGGTATTGCAAGAATCTATATCAGAAGAGTTACAGTGAAAGTCAGTCCCATTTAGAAACTCTTAAGAATTCACTTAGTGAGCTAGGCACATTTAATCTATTATGAATTAAGAACTAGAACACTGGTCAAGCAAAACCCAAGAAACTTGACTAAAAATGAAAGTACATTAGGATTAGTCTTGCTATTATGGTTGTGTGTTGCTGCACTTCGATTATTTTGCTACTTCTATTTTTTTTTTCCTCGTAGAATTGGCATTGCTCTGCATTTTAACCGTTATTCTATTTCTATTGTTTTCTTCTTTTACTTGGGCCAAATACACTTGAGCCGAGGATCGCGGAAACAACCTCTCTATCTCCATGCGGTAGTGATAAGATTTGCGTACACTATACCCTCCCCAGAGCCTACTTTGTGGATTCACTAGGTATGTTGTTGTTGCTGCTACTTTATACGCTAGTAAAGTAGTTCATAGTATAACCCCTCTATGAGTATCTTCGGAAGTACAAAACATAGTCATGAACCTAGTGTGATGGGAACGGAACGGAAAACACACCATATTTCGTGTCCACAAAACTGAGCTTTCTCACTAGATGACATTGTATCCTTAACAAGTAAATTTCTGCAGCTTCTTGCAATATTTTAAACCAAGGAAACTGAGCGTAAGAAATTACTTCTAGTCCAGCATAAACAGCAACGAAAAGAGCATATCCAGCTGGCCCATAACCTGCCATGTGAGGAGCCTTAGTCAAAATGACTTCATAAAAATATACTCACATGATAAATCTGTTGAAAATCATGGCACTCTTTATCCATTTGGCTTCCAAGTTTCTCAGTTTGTTTAAAAGGCCCTCTGAACTGATTTTGTGAGATAATTGTATTATGAAACAAACTAGCATCACAAAAGCCACATGGAACATAAATCAGATCAACCAGGTCAACAAGATAAAGAAACATCAAGCTTGGCAAGCGGAAATACTTATTTAGAAATGCTATTTCACCAATTTTTCACACATGGGGAGGAGACAGGGAAACACGCGGAGGACAAGACTAGAGATTCGTCAAATAGTTTTGTCCTATCCAAGACAAGAAGACAGTGTCAGGTTAGGCAACAACACCACTCATGGTTGGTGCATCATTCAAGTAATAAGATGGAAATAACAAAGAAAAAGAGCCAGCCCAAGAGTCAAATGGATTCGTATTTTCACTTAAAATTTCTGATTAGAAATCTAAGGTCACTCCCCAAAAAGAAGCTCTCAACTCCCATTTAAACGAGTAACAAGATAGAATTTGGACACTAATTGTTTCGTATCCAAGAGAAGTTCAAAATTATTCATTTCATTTTTGAGCTGAAATAAGTTTGATACACCTAAAAAGATTCTATATTGTTTGGGATCTTTCCAAGGTTTAATTAAAAAGAAAAAGCTCTATCTTCACTTAATTCAATCTGTGCATTTCTCTTCATTATGAATTTGCCTTGTGCCCTCGATTTAGCAGCAGCCAATAGGCTACAACACCAAAACCGTCGGATAAAAGCTACAAAATGGAAGTGCCTTAGCATTAGCTCAGATGATTTCAATACCCTGAACCTATTGGAGTCCCACATCGGATGGGTATGAGTTACTTGGTCTCTTTATATGTTCTTGGACAATGCTTCCCTCTTTCACGAGCTAGTTTTTTGGGATTGAGTTAAGCCCATGATTCATTTCTTTATTATGGTATCAGAGTCAAATCCATCTCAATTCATTGTTTACCGATATTGGGTTCTGCACTTCTGCCCTTATAAGCTCGTTTTTGAAATTGAGTTAGGCCTAAAATCTATTTATTTAGACTATTAACTACTAACATAATTCATAAACATGCCATTTAACTTGTCATCAATTGCATCTACACCCTCTAACTTTAGGTATACACAAATAGGCACTTAAACAATAATAAAGTTGAACAAGTAGATGCATGCATCCTACATGAGGTATACACAAATAGGTACTTAAATGATAATAAAGTTGAAAAAGTAGATACATGCATTCTGCATGAGATGCAGGCACCCTACATGGACTCTACTTGTAAAATTTGCCACGTAGGAAGTGCGTATGTACTTATTCGACTTTTTTATTCTAGTTAAAGTGCCTACTTACGTAGACCCAAAGTTGAAAGCATGGATGTTAATTGAGATCAAGTTAAACAGTATGTTTATGTATTATGTCCTAATCCTGATTAGAGCAGAATGACTATTGATAGTGGAAGCTAATTGATTCAGATTGAAGCACAGTTTACTGATCAATTGAACTATCAATAGAGCTATATAGACATATTTTATGTTACCACTAACATTACAAGTTTATGTAGTCTTTCTAGAATCCAAATTCTAGCGTCCACAAGCAAGTATGGAAACTTAATTGGAGAAGCCATATGAGATTACCTTCAATAATGCCAGAAAACTGGTTCAAGAAAGCATTGATCTGGTCCTTGTATATGTACCCAACAGTTCCAAATCCACCAACCACAGCTACAAGCAAAAGGCCAGCGAAAATAGTACCTTTAATAGCAGTATCACCATCTCCTGACTCACTATCCCTCTCACTCTCACCATCGTCATCATTTTTGGGGTTCAAGTTAAGCAGTCTCCTGAAGCTCTGAGGAGATTTGTTTGGTGTCTTCAAAAGGGTCTGCTGTTTCTTGGATTCCCTAAGGGAATAACATGGTTTCAAGAAATGAAATCGTTTGGGTTTGAAACTATAGAGAAACGAATTAACAGGTGAATTTTTAATGGAAAATTGAATCTTGGGTCCTTGTTGAAAAGAAGGAAAAAGAGTGACACATGGAGGTGTTGTGCTTAAATCAATGGTGGGCATTTCAGAGGATTGAAAAAGGGACTGGAAAGTTGCTTCCTTTTATGGATTTTCCTCTTTTGCTGTGAGGCTGTGTTGTTTTGAGTTCATTCAAAGTATTCTGTGTTGTGAAATGTGTGTTGGGTGTTCCATCTAAGAGTGGAACTTTGTAGAATCTACTGTTATTCTGTCTTTGATTCGAAAGAAGATTTGTGATGTAGGGATGAATGAAATTGACTTTTGGTGATTGAATTAAATCTGTGCCTCTTGTTGGAGCACGTCGCTCACCAACAAAGCCTTTAGAGTAACTGGTAAATAGGGCTCTTCAATAATTCTAAAGCAAGAGAAGTTTATATTATTACACGGTATAACATTGGACGCGAGTGAAATGACAAGAGAGAGGAGAGGAATAATTATATATATATTTGTATATCTGGCAAGTGCGATTGGGGGAGAGAAGAGAGAGACAAGTAAATTAAAAGAGGGAGGAGAAAGACAAGTGAGAAAGGATGGAGAAAGAAGAGAGATGAATTGTGTGTATATATATTTATCAAAATAATTTTATATATACAATTAATATATATGTATAGTTGTATAGTTGTCAAGAAATAGAGAGAGGTGAGACAAAGGAAGAGAGAAAAGAGAAAATAGTAACAAAATTCTAATTATAATAATAAATTATAATTTTTTTAAACTATAATTATATAATGTAAATGCATATTATATATTTGCCTAGTTACATTATTTTTTTCTTATTTAAATGTAACAATTGTTAATTCAAAAACTTTATAACAAGTTAAGCCCATGATGAAGATTTGATGACGTTATCATATTATTTATTGACTTATTAAATGTTCTTTAATTTTTGCGGGAAGATTTAGTCCAAAAACTTCAAATCAAAGAACAAATTACATATTATGGGTAAAACTTTGCACTATTTTTATTGAGTCTAACTTATGAAAAACACATTAACCTTTATTTTAGAGACAAAACATAGTTCAGAAATTAAAGAGATATATCTCATAGATAATAGTTTATACTATTTCATTGTGTTTAACTTATGAAATGTTTTATAACTCTTTCCTTAGGATTAAAAATTTTAAAATATTAAATTATTTCATATGTGCAAATCACATTGTATCTTTATTTATGAGACTTTAAATAACTTTTTATCTTAAAAATAAGACTTAGTTTAAGGACTTTTAAATAACAAGCGTCTAATGGATAATAATTTTATTATTTTTCACACAAGTCAAACCTATAAAAAATACAATAATTTTTGCCTTGAAAATAAAATGTAACTTTATGGATTTAATAGAAGTAGAGGAAAAAAAACAAAAAAAATAAGCAATAAATAAAAAAATAAGAAAAGAAGAAAAAGAAAACAAAAGATAAGAAAAAGGAAAAAAAAAAAAGGAGAAAAAGAAAAAGAAAACATTAAAAAAAACAAAAAAGAAAAATTATTTAAAAAATATTTAACATGCAGAAGGAGAAATAGGATATTTTTCCTATTTTTATTGAACCTGTCTTATATGGGCTTTGTAATTAATTTCCTGCAGTTGGACGGACCCAAACCAAATGTGAGCCCAAACGTTGGAAGAGGGAGGTCTATATATAAACCAACTCAGTATTTTCATTGTCTGAAGTCGCAAAACCATCTGAAAGATCAGTGATGAGTAGAGGATTCAGAGATTCGGCGCCATTTTCAAATCCTTCAAGCTTATCGACTTCATGTATTATCTCATTTCCTCCTTTTCGACGATTTTCCCTTTAATATTACAACATCCAATTGAAGGATCAGCAATTCACAGTTGTTATAAATTTGATGTGATTATCTGAAGAATCATTCTGACTTTGTGTTACGACGAATTTCAGTTTTTCTTACTTCCTTTTTCTCAGTTTATTTCGAATTTTGAAGGAATTAACTCTTTGATTTACTCACTTCTGAATTTTGGAATTTGATTTGACGTACTCGAATAGATTTTTGAGTATTTACTCTGTTTACATGAATTTTTTTTTTCTTAATTTTGTTTGATTACAACTTAAAACGCATTTCAAGCATGTGAATTTCGAATTTAGAAGGAAATAAGTCTGTAATTTGCTCAGCTCTGAATTTTTGGAAATTCATTTAACGTTCTCCAAAGTAGATATTTGAATTTTTTGTATTTACTCATGAATTTCTTTTGTCCATTTTGTTTGATTAAAACCTAAAATGCACTTCGAGCATTTGAATTTGAATTTTATACTTTCTGTTATGGAAGTTCAAAAGCGGCATACTATTCCACTTATCAGCTGATAAATGTGATCAGTAATTAGTTCCAGAGGTGATGGATTTGCTTTTAGTTCTAACTCTCGAATGATCTGGAAGGTCACTTTGTACACGATGTATTTGGGAGAAGAAGTAGAGTAGTCAGATTTTCTTTCGTGACTGGTTTGTTCATCGGAGTTCCTACCGTTCAAAGTAATGCACTTGTATGTTTGAATGTGCGATATGCTGATTTTAGAGCCTTGATAAACGTCGCAAATAGCTGTGTTTTATGCATTATTTAGTGTGTGTCGTATTGATCATTATCATCAATGTTTTGTAATTTTTAGTTGACAAATTTTTTGACAATTTATATTAACAAATTGCTTGAGTGACTTCATTTGCTTATTTTCCATCTTTGAGTGATTACGATCTACAGTTCTCATGTCCGGAAGAAAATTTATTAAAATTTATTTTCTCACTTCCTCATTGTGCGTACTACATTATTTATACTTTATCTGTCTCTAATGTTAAGGGGAACAAGTAGTGTACTCTCAAATATCTTTACAAGGTTTTTGCTGTTCTTTTCTCTAGGAACAATATTTGCAGCATTTATTTTGCTTTTTATAAACAATATTTCGAGATTTATTAATCGTTCTAGATTGCCATTTTAACTTGGAAGGATCAATTGCACTGCACCTCCAAAGTAAATGGCATACATTATCATTGACCATCAACTCTTGCAGGTAGCAGTGGCGTTTGTATGATGAGTAGCACATGGAGGGATGAACAACATCCTTCGTTTCTCAATTTCATCTCTTGCTTTCTCAATGAAAATTCTTTCCGTTTAAATATTGTGCCAATTGCACCGGTAAAACTACTCTTTTCAGCTGTTATGGTCTTCATATAAATTCTTTCTTTTGCTTATGGAAGTAATAACATTTCCAATTTACAGGATTTTATCTTTAACTGTGGCGGTTTGTCGGTTGCTTTCATGTTTGTGACCAATTGGGCTGGAATCGACACAGCATCTTTCTTTAGAAAGTAAACATGTCATATATCTCTCAAATTCCAGTTTCACTTCATCTAAAATTGATAAGATTGTGGATTGATGTAGAGTTCAGAAATTGAAGGAGCAGTTTGCGAACTTCTATGTTGTTATCACCCTTCCTACAGAGGAACAGAATGATTCGTTTACATACTCCTATATCAAGTGAGACAATTTTAACTTCAACTATTAACTTTATTATGTATATCAAACTGATGCTTAATTTGAAGAACTTGGATAATCTCATCTTTCTTAAGGTATGGAATGCAACTTGGAAGGCCAACATTTGTTCCTGTGAGAGATCTGGAGATGGGCTTCGAAAAGATTGTGAAAATAGCACATGCTCGTGGGGGTAAGATGTCAATTATCTCAATCTAATCAAAAAGAAACTTATTTATATATATATATATATATATATTACCTTCAAAACATCTGTTGCAGCATGCAAACGCCAGGGTGCATTGGCAAAAATAAAAGCCGAGGTAGATGGTTGAACAACTTCCTCAATCTTCTGACTGATCACCTGATGTTTTCTTGTGAACCTGAGACATTTTGCGTTGCTGTTAGAAGGAAAAATCAGTACAGGCAATGGAGATTTACCTACAAGTGGTTACATCAATACCTGGGGTGAACAGCCACGACGCAAATGTGGTATTTCCGATTCATGTTGCATCATATTTATTGTATCAGGATAAATATTAGTACCTTTTTCTTGTTCATAGCATGCGCTTTACAGAATGATAAAATTGCACATTAGCAAATGCACACATTTATCTATTGAAATACTTGAAGTCACTCCTCTCTTCTTTTATCTGTTTCAGCTTAATCAAACTGTTGGTTCAATAGAAGCAATAGCTAAGTCATCAAAGGAGTACATTCTGGAAACTACTGACCTTTCACCCACAACGGCTGAGACAATCCCAAGGTTCTTCCGGGATCCAAAATTTTATCTTGCTCCTAAATTTGGCTGAGTTTTACTGTTAATTCGAAAGCATTCGGAGTCATGCCCTCTAAAAAAGTGACTTTAGATCTCACGAACTACAAGTGGAAGTCAAATGAATCTTATTCCCTGGAAATGTAGCTGAAGTCCTGTGGCAGTGCTTCTACTTTGCCCCTTCTTTATCTGTAGTTGTAACATGATTAGAGTACTCAAAAGGAACACAAGGCTCTTTAAAACAACTCTTGCACAAGGAAATATGGTGTATATTTGTGTTAAGTTGTTCTAGGTTTACTGATGTCCTTTTAAAGATCAGAATTCAGAACTGCATTAGTATGCTTGATGTTGCTATTTTTCTGCTCTTCCTGATTCAATTTCCGGTTCTTCGCATGGCAAAAGCCCATGAAGAACCTTGTTTTGATGGAAGGTCTCAAGCATTTTAAATTTAGTTACTATGATACCGAACAAAATTATCTACAAAAGGAAAACGTGCTGAACTTTTGGTTCGCTACTTTTGAAGCGTAAAACTCTTAAAGACAGCTGAACTACAATATTGAGTCACCTCAACAGTTGGTACGATAATTTAACAAATTTAACTTATTCCACGACTTAAAGAAAGAGAGGAAAAAGTCATTGGTCTTTCCACAAAAGAAACAAAATTGTTGTTACACTTTTATCGCTCAAGTGTAGAGTAAAAATCACCACTGGTAAAAGACTAAAGTGTCACTATTTTTTTAGACCGACCGGAACAGTAAAGCACGTCGAGCCTGATTATTGGTTTTAAATGGATTGTTTTCCAGAATAACTTATTTTAAGTAATAAAAATGAGTACTGTAATCAGTATCAAACTGGCCCTCAGATCTCAATAAAGATGTTCTCAACAATGACTTGAATACTAAATTAATTGTATCGACGTACACGATCCGATCCGCGTTCACTAACAAGGTGTATCCTCTACAGGATAGGTCCATGATGACCATTAACTTATTCCTAAATAAGCAACCTACGATGATAAGCGCCATGTTACAAAGTGAACAACATTATCAGTTGCTCAAAATTGCACAACAATCATGCTATATATCTGCTCTGCTACTACTAGGAAGGAGGATGACTAAACGAAATGCAGAATTACGAGTATGGGGGGAAAGCACCATGAATTATGACGGAGCGCCAAGATATGAAGCAAGTCGCAATATATCACTGAATACTCCGCCTGCTGTCACTTCAGCCCCAGCTCCCGGACCACGAACTATTAAGGGTTGCTTACAATATCTTTCAGTAGTGAATGCAATTATGTTGTCCGATCCAGAGAGTTGCGCGAAAGGATGATCCTTATTGTATCTCCGCAATTCAACAGCACCTTTTCCGTTGACAACATCCACCACTCCAACATACCTCAAGACCTTCATGAATATCAACATTTTCAGATGGGTTTAATATAAATACAAGAAAATTGTTCCTCTTTCAAATACACACAAACAGAGCAGTCAGTTATCAATGCTAAACAAATTCTACCCTAGAATGGATAGTAGTAATATGATTTATAACCAATCACTAAAAACCAGTGATGCTTCTATGTTAGATATCTAATGTGCAAAATGAAAAACCCTTTTGCACTGGGATTTTAAGGGCTCGTAGTCCCATATAAAGTCATATTACTCCTATGGGAAATTAAATGTTTCATGTGACTTGTTAAAGGTACTGAGCTGCTGCTTGAAAATTTATTGGTTGATATTACTACGGTATAAAAAGGTATGGAAATCAATGAGGGAATATAGCAGGTTTGTTCAGACAAACATGACTATCACAATACTTGAGCTCAATTCTATAAGTCCAGAGTACTCACTTTCCCTTCGTCTTCAGCCTCCTGCCTCTGTTTAGACAACTCTTGATCAAATTTTGGCAGGTCCAGCAAGAAGTCCTCGGCAGATGCAGTAGCCTGACAGATCCACCAAGTATCACTTCATAGAAAACAAATATGCATTTCCAATTAATGTTGCATTTATATAAGCTAAGCACTCACCCTTAAAGATTCTGGCACAAGGCTCTGAACAGGGATATCTGAAAGCTCTAGATCTAATCCACTTTCTCTAGCAAGAATGATCACCTGTAACAGGAAAGTTATTGCTAATCAAAAATCATCAAGCCATAAGTAAACTCAAAAATAAAACTTGGTCTTTATTTGTAAGGCAGGAAGGGAAATCAGCACAACTGAGTGAAACACATCAAGGTGGGATCAGTATACAAGTACATTGATAGATACCCTTCTTGCAAAAAGTCATAGTTGGAAATTTCATCAAGCATCGAACAAAAAGAAAAAGAATAAGATCTTGAGTTGGGTTAACACTTCATGACAGTGAAGGAAAACAACCAGAACCTATACCTTTCTGGCAACATCTGTTCCGGATAGGTCATCCCTTGGATCCGGCTCAGTATAACCAGCTACTTTTGCCTCCTTCACAACTTGGCTAAAGGCTTTTGTCCCCGTAAAGTTATTAAATATGTAACTCAAAGTTCCACTGCCCAAAAAGAAAAAGGAATAAATGCATGAAAGTGAAAAAAGAATCAGATTAAATAGAGAATTTTTGCAAGCCACTACTTAGGATAGATGAATTTCATCTGAATCCCATAAAATGAATAATCTGATTCATACCAACCTAAAGATACCCTCTATCCGCAAAATCTTATCCCCAGTTTCAAGAAGACCACGCAAGGTGCTAACGATTGGTAGTCCAGCTCCAACAGTAGCTTCATAGAAGTAATGTGTGTATGATTGTCGTTGTAGATCTCTCAGCTTCAAGTACTGGCAGCAATAGAAGGAAAATACGCAATAAAAAGTTTGAGAAGCTTCCTCTTTCAGATATTTATATAATATTGTCATGTACTCGCTTGTCTTGTCTTAAGATATTTTTCAAATAGAGATAAACACAACAGTTTTAGGAAGACTATCATTTTCTCATATTTGATAGAATGTAAAGACAGCAGAAAGAAAAATATAATTATGAAGGTCTGAGAACTTGATTACTGACATAGTTCATCAAAGTACTATTTCAAAAGAGTTTGGGAGGTTAAGCACTTTTAAGAGGAAAAGAAATCCAACATGAGAGTACTTCGTTACCTGGTCAAGTGGTCCTGAATTAGCCTTTTTATTTGGGGTGACCACATGGATTCCTCTCTGTAACCAGTCATAGTAATGGCTTGCGATATGAGAGTCTGCAGTGCAATCCACTAGAACACTGTTTGGGATGAAATAATTTTCACCCACATGTTGAACAAATTTATTTAAGTCAGCCATTTCTCCTTTTTGACTTAGCAGTTCTTTCCACTTCGACAAATCAATGCCCCTATAAACATTGAAAAGAATGTCTCATCATCACCACCCCTGAAGACAGTTCAATAATATCTAATGACAGAAAGCAGCAGTAACCATCTGAAAAACTGTCTTTGTGGGAACCCAGCAAGTTCACCAATAGCAAGAAAGATGAAATGGACAATAGATAGGTAATAGTGAAAGATAAGTGGAAGGAAAGAGAAGATATTAAATTCCTCATGAACTTCAATTTTCAAATCTCATTAAAGACCTACCATGACACACAGAGATTGACACTAACGGAACCTGTAACTTTGAAATATCAGTAGCATATCGGAAGTCCTAAGTCACATTGAAAATAAAAATGTAAAAGGCTATATAGACAAAGAGGACAAGAGATCATCTTAAAGAATGGGAAGAGTGGGAATAAATGTACGCTCAAATCTAATAGCATATTTCTAGCTAAGACTACACCATTTGAAGTAGCAGAAAATGAATTATTAGTCAACACGCGAAATTCAAAAACCAAGCAACAGTACTCCAGGCTTCTTTATATGAATCACAAAGGAAACACTAAGTCACATATATTTTAGAAGTCTAGCTCTGATGAAAACTTTAGGAGAACTTTTTTTCTTTGCCAGGTTACAATTGCTGCTTATTTATTATTCTACTTAAATAAAACTATTAATTTTACAAAAGAAGATCAAATCAAAAGTTCCCAATTAGCAAGTACCCCTTCTATTCCTATTTCTATGCCTAACTTTCCAGATTCCACTCCAAGAAGATCGATCCTTGTCTATAAAGGTAAAAGTTACTTGACAATTCGTGTAATCTAAATATATGTTTTCTTTCACCTTTGTGCTAATTCAATCCAACAGCCACCTAAATTGTTAATTTTAATTATTAATTTAAAGGTATATCTAATTAAAAAAATCAAATTTCATATTACTAATCTTCATACTAATCAAAAGACAGGATTGAAAGGAGAAATATGTCATCCGAGGGCAAAAAGTATAATCTATTCTTCTGGGATAGGTAACTGCAATTTAGCAGTTATGATTCTGTGTTTATGTAGCCTCCATCTTTTACCAAAGTGGTTATAAAGAAAGTAATTTAATTGAAAGAAATATAAGTATCTCCACTATTATCAGAAAATTCAAATAGTTGAATTTTTTCTTTTTCTGTTTATCTATCAGAATAACAATTTTAGAAATCTTTCTGACTTTTCCCACTTTGTTGGTTTATTCAGCAAAATGTGGCTTTCCTTCCTTCTAAACAGAAAATGACTCGATCAAAAAATCTCAGGCCAAAGATGGATTTCAAGACTTACGAGCTGCTTAGTAGCATTGAGTTTTTTCCAATTATACCCATCACGCGCAAGTCAATGTTGAATTTTTCCTTTAACACAGCTGACTGCCAATGAAAAGAAAAGATGTAAAAAAAATCTTTACCACCTTTAAACATGAGCACTAATAAGCGAAAGAATGATAATTGAGGAAAAAAGTATGTATTAACTTCAATAGTTGCAGGAAATACAAAATATAAATAACAAATTAGTATAAAGTTGAATTGAAAGACCTGATCCTTGAGCTGGTCAAGCAATGTGCCCCCTATCAACCCAGGCCCAACAATGCCCACAGCAATGCTAGTTCTTGTCAAAAAGAATCTTGAGTGCACAGCACGTAAAGCCCTCACACAGTCTTCTTGCTTAACAACTACTGTTACATTGTACTCTGAGCAACCTTGAGCTACAGCACGGATATTGACATTTGCCTGCAAAATAAAATGAGCGTTTATCAAAATGTCAAATCTCGAAGATCTTATGAAATCAACTAATTAAAAGTTGAATTCTACAGTCAGACTACGGTCATCATCTTTTATCACACTTACTTGACTGTTTCATGTCATTGTTTTTATGGGAAGCAACACACCAAAAGCAGATGGCAATCAAAGCCAAGTTCAAAGCTCATATAAACTGTAAATCATTTTACATAATACCAAGAACAGTATGGTAGATAAATTATAACTAAGTGAGCTTCAAATAGCTGGTGCCACGTCGGCATAAAGCAGGAGACTTGCAGTAGGTTGCCACACATGTTAAAATAGTCATGATACAATGAACCAAAGGTGAAGTACAAAAGAAATGGACGCCTATATAGTGAAATGGATACAAAGGGGTTTGTATAGCGTATCTCAACTACTTCAGGATTGAGGTGTAGCTGATTGATTGATATGGTATTTAGAGAATTGCATATGACATGCATGTAAGGGCTCATACCAGTGGCACAATAAACTATAGATGATTTTTTATTTTATTTGTTTGAAATGGATAACTATAGGCGAATATCAGGAGAACATTAACTCTACACAGGATATCACCACACAAATCGTCAAAATACAAGTAGTTTTTCAATTTAATAGGGTTTAAAGATGACCAGTTAACTCAACAACAACAACAACATACCCAGTAATATCCCACAGGTGGGGTCTGGGGAGGGGAGATTGTACGCATACCTATATCCATTCACATAAATGTTTATTTGATTTAAAAGGGTCGAAAATACAAAACCTTTGCAAGTGCACTGAAAAATGTAGCACTAACTCCCGAACTGCTTGCCATTCTCTGCCCAACAGCAGCCAAAATACTACAGCCTGGAATTACTGAAATCTGGATAAGAATTGAAGTTTATCAGACTGTTTGAAGAGGTCTTTAATCAGGTAGATGAAAATAATGTTGCATACCAAGTAAAGTGACCAAAAAAAAGGAAGCAGAAAGCATTCAAGCAATTAACTTCTTATGATATTGAAATTCATATTAACTGTATCCAAATCCCACAACTATATTTTGCTAAGAACATAGGAAAAAGCACATTATTCTGCTTCAAAGGCCAAGTTCAATTTCATATAAACTATACAAGATCTAACAAGATTAGAATTTTCAATCTAACAAATTTCGGAAAAGAGTACTGAGTTTCCTTATTTACCTAAGCTATTATTTCAATAGAGGAAGGTTGTGGTGCAGCAGTTTCATGCACAAGATTGTTTCCTTTCGGATAGATGTACTTTGTATAATATTTTAATAAGATGGAAATACCTATGGAGTGTTTGCATGTGCTGGTGATGTTTCTAATCCATTAGAATTACCACCCATCCACCCCGTATTAAATGTAGCAGTTGCAGTACATGAAATCTGTCTGTGTACCTGCTTTTTTCCCTTTTTGCTTATGCTGATCCACAACCATGTTTAACTTCAGTCATTTAATTAAAAATACATAATACCTGAGAAAGGCGCCCGGAACTCAGAGCCTGACTAAACCGAGACTCCAAAACATTAGCAACAGCTTTCACTTCTTTTTCAGGTACCGCAAAGCAGACTGAATGCTCACTACTGGCCTGTGTTCTAGCATTCAATTAATTTCATGAAGTTATAAGCATCATAAGCTTAACCGAAAAAAAAGAATGAACATACCTGTGATATCATGATTACGTTAGCGCCAACATCTTTTACGGCACCAAAAATGTCACTAGCTGTACCAGGAACACCAGTCATTCCAGTTCTGCAGAAGGTAACTGATTTTGTCTAAGCAAAGAAAGTTGTGAGTAGATGTATAAAAAACAGTATGACTGGATGCAATGCAATCTCTAACCCTCAACAATTTTTTTTTTGCAAGTAAACTATTAATCCTACCCCTCAACATTGACTAGAGCTAGTTTGTCAATTGTGGCAAATCCTTTGACAGGAGATATTGATGTCTGTCCATCTTTGAATTCATTATCAGTGGATCGGCAGATCTTTGTTCCAGGTGCAGCAAGGTTAAAGATATTTTTTATAATGATCGGAATGTCATATTGCATAACTGGAACAATCGTCCGTGGATGTAATACGTTGGCACCAAAATATGACTGCAAAAGATATGAAATTTGATATTAGAAAATTCCTACAACAGCTCTTATTAACTTCAGAAACCACATTGAATAGCGACGTCACCATTTCCCATGCCTCTTGATAAGATAGTGTCTCCAGTATTACTGCCTCACTTACTGCAAATGAAGTACCCTTTAGTTGATCTTAACTTCATAATGGAATTTCCTCATTGATTTACATAAATAAGGGACTATATGAGCAACTAATAAACAACAATGATGCTTTAGACACCATCAGATCGAGAAAAGCATGCAATGGTGAGGATGAACCTTTTCTTGGATCAGCACTATAGACACCATCAACATCTGTCCATATTGTGACTTGACGTGCTTTAAGCAGTGCACCCATGATAGCTGCAGAGAAATCACTTCCATCTCTTTTCAAAGTGGTAGGAATGTCTTGGGGAGTGCTAGCTATGAAACCCGTTGCAATGATAGTCATGGATGGATTCATAGAGTACCATTTCTCAAGTCTTTCCCCTGACGTTAGATAATCTGGATCAACTTGATTAGAGCTCGTGGGGTTCACAATAAGCACCTCTCTTGTGTCCATCCATTCACACTCTACACCGCTCTGGAAATAGAGGAATTTGAAAATTTGTGAACAAAATTTAATTTACATAACTAGAAGATACAAGAGCTTTCTAAAGACAAGAAGAGATCATATGTGAGAATCACCGTTCTGACAACGGATGCCAGCAACCGAGCAGCCCATAACTCCCCATGCCCAGCAACGAAATCAGAGAAAGATTCTGTTGCATGACCAGCTACAATACAAAATGAGCTATTGTGTCAGTTGAAAGAAAAAGCAGGACGTTTGGTTCAAAATCAGATCCTTCGGGAAGAAGATTGTCAACTGAAGAAACTTTAGCTTGGAAACAATTCAGTTCTACTTAAAAAAAAACTGAAGAATGACCATTATGCCAACATCAGCCTCATGACTCTGACAATAACCAGAGCATGAAGCAAAGACTGTATTGCAACGGCATGCAAAGTGGTGGAATAAAACGAAATTTCAAAATACTCTAAAATAATTTTCCCTTCATTTTTAGTATTACATGAAAAATTACAAATATCTGACAATGGATCTACCAAAAGTAGTCCAAGTTTGAAAAGTTCTTTTCCTTTTATTTTTTCCATAATTACGAACATATAGGTTCTGGCAAGTGTTTCTTTGAGCCATTCTGCACGTAAAGAGGGAAAGCACAATCTACCAATATATATTGCACGGAGCATGGCTTTTAGGTTGTTGATGTCATGATGAATACGAGATAAGAAACTAGCAAGCTCATCCCCATCAAGTAGATCCATAGCAGTTAATTTGTGTTTATCTAGAACAGCATCTAATGCAGTTAGGTACGACTCATCTCGTGACTGAGCCTTATAAATCAGATCATACATCATATCTGTGACCTTTGACATTGCAGACACAACAATCAACTTTCCTTCTGATTGGTCCTGAATTATAACATCAGCAACATTGCGAATTCTTTCAGAGTTTCCCACACATGTACCACCAAATTTATGAACAGACCACCTGTCACCTCTAGGGAGCTGAATATTTTCTGTAGCTTCATCCAATAAGTATTCTGCCAAAACATCAAATGGAAGAAGCATGGAAAATCAAAAACTCAATAAAATCATATAAGGGTAATATTTAAAGCTTCAACATAGAGTAACCTTCAGTTGTAACAGCTGCCCTTATCCCGAACTTAAAAGATTCTCCTCTTTCCCATTTTGAACTAAAAATCATTACAACAAACATAGGCTTTATCAATATAGAAAACATTAAGCTGGAAAAAATTCCTCAAACAAAAAGGCAAAACATAGTAATGATACCGTAGATACTAGTACTATTGAATCGTGTGATTGTCTCATTTAACAAGGACTTATATAGCTGGAAAGTAAACAAGTTATGATCTATCAGGAAAACATTTGATGTAGGACTCAAGATTATGCTCGGGTAAAATCTTGGTTTTAAGTCGGTGAACAAATCTTTTGTACAATCACAAAAAGAGAACATGGAATTAGGATATAAGATGTCCATTCACATGCCTTAGATATCTAATTACTGCTGAGACAACAAATCTTGTTTTAACTTGTATAAAACATATGGTACCATTTTTTTAACAGTAACTTTTAGTTAGATGAAAATATAGAGCACTTCATATAGTAACAATTCCAGATACAAGACTAATCTCCCATTTGGCCATAGATTATGAACTTGAAACTTGAAAATTTGAGTTCAGGAGACGTGGTTTCTGCAATTTGAAGTTGTCTTTTTACATGCATTTTACTTTGAAAAAAATATTAAAGCTTTGTGAGTGGAACTCCCCAGAAAAGGACAAAACCAATCTAAGCCAGTTTCAAATTTCATGGTGAAACCGATATTTGTAAATAAATTATCAAAATCAGATCTAAAATCTATGGTTAAATGCTATCTAAAGAAGCGTCTAATGCAGCTTGCTCTACTAATTCCACAGGTACTAGGCGGGGGTTTGAACCTGAGAAATCATGATTCTCAACAGACTTTATTTTGAGACATGAAATTCACTGGGTCAATATTTTAACCCAGATTCAAAAGCTCCTGAATCCGCACTGGAGCTCTATTCGAGTGAATATAAAACTGAGAATGACACCAATGGCCTCAAAATACAACGAATAGTCCAATGTAGGAAACATTTGAGAAATGCAAGTGGAAGAAACAGCATAATAATAATAAATTGACGGAGAATACACAAAAACACAGAGAAAATATAAATACATTATAGAATACAGCGAGATTGAGAAGGAGAAATCGAAAAGTTTACTTGAGAAAAGGATAGCATTGCAGGAGGGGAAATGTATGTGTTTTGTTTTTCTTCCCGTTGATCTTCAAATAGGTATCTGGTACGAAGGCATTTGAAGAGAATTTAGACGAATAACATGGCGAGATGGAGGATGAAGAAAACGCCATTGTTGGGAGAGTGACAACAGTACAGTGGAGAGTGGTGTAGTGTTTCTTACTACTTATTTATAATACTCTTATGATATTCCTCTCCCATTTTAAGAAATAAAATTAAAAAAAAATCAAATTTGTGGTCTCAAACAATTGAAGGAGACCTTCGAATAATTGGTTAAGTTATTATCGTACGACTAAAAAATTATAAATTCAAATCTTGAAAATGTTTCAATACAATCTCTGAATGGTAAAAACTTCAGTACATCAAATTTATCGATATAAAATAATTTTTAAATATTTATTTAATTAAAATTTATTATAAAAAAATTTAAAATTAAATTATTTTTAATTATAATAAAATAATATTTTATTTAGATGACTAAAAATAATATCTCGTAAAATTAAACCTAGAGAGTATATATAAATGTATATATTTGGTGGGCTTGGTTAGTTGCCTACTGATTAATACCATTTGGACCACTACTCCCCGCCGCTTCTCCTGACCGCCCACCATAAGAAATTTTCTTTTCAGTTAACTACAAATAAAATGAGGTCTAAATATTCTTATGCTACGATTTAATTATGATAGATCTCTTATATTTTAAATTAAAATATTTATACTCAAAATATAAAATTTTACGGGATGATAATTTAAAATTATGACTAGAAATATACAAATTTTAATAAAAATCAATAAAAATTATCTAGTCATGAATGAACATTTTACTAATAATAATAACATATATTATATTTGGTAATATAATGTCAAATATTTAGGAAGAAAATATGTTTGAGTTATTAGATATCAAAAAAATAAAATGTGGGCTATTTTATGCCTAATTTTAGTCTATACTATGACACAAACTTCCTAAAAGATATCACAAAATAAAATGTAGATTTCTTTTATGCCAAAATCTAAGCCACGTCAATATGGCTAAAATTATAATTTTTTCTAACGCGATTATATATTGCTTTTTATATTTTGTGGTATATCTTATTTACAAAATATATTTTCTCTTATGATAAATTGTAGGACTGCTTAATTATTAATTTTTAAATACCTTTTGCCACAATTTTTTTTATATATTTTAGTATTTTTAAATTTTTTAAAATATATTTTTCTCTTATCATATATTTTAGGACTCCTAATTTTTTAAATATTATAAAGATCATTATTCATACTTTAAACCATCAAAATGAGAGTTAAATAATATTAATATTAAAGTTCGATTGATCTGAATTCTTGCTAAACACATTATTTCAATACACTAATCAATTATTGCACAATCAATAACATTTTCTTTTTTCCAAAATTAAAGAAGATATCACATGTTTTCTATGGATTAAAATGTATCATACCAATATGAGTTTCAGTGTAGTATTTTTTTCTAAGAAAAAAAGAACTTTGTGAATTAATATTTAGTTTTACTCTCTCTACTCTATGTTAAGTTTGTTTTATAAATTTTTTCATAATTTTAAAAAAGCAAAATTTTCAAAGTATAAGAGAAATGTTGATATATATAGTGGGGATTTTGACTATTTTATATTTTTTTAAAAAATAAATCTATCATTATACTAGACTTTACTTATTATTTAAAAAGTTTAAATTAAATATATACATATCAAAATATAAAAATTTATCTTATATATAGTATAATTTTTCGTCCAGAAATGAACCCTCTCCCTCCCTGGATCCGGCCCCGGCTATTAATAGCACATAAATCACATCAAAAATATCTATGATCCTTGTGGCCACCATGAAAGTGGTCATTCTTTCCTTTTAATTAGTTGCAATATGGACCATATTTACTGCAAATACGACAAAGTCATGAAGTCAGGTTTGACAAATTTATTTAATTTATACGAATCATATTGCTATAACCTATAGCCTAGATTCCATGCCAATACCTTTTTAAATTAAAAAACACTAAGTAAGTAAAATCATAACTTGTCTTCAATTACTTGTAGCTATTTTTCAAGTACAAGTTACAGGTTAGTTCATGGTTTTTGAAACTTACTACATATTACTTATATTATACAACTTTTATAAGTAGAAGAGAAAAAAAAATATCTATTATAGGAGTACTCCACGTTTTAATTTCTTCCAGTGGGCGAACAAGTATTACATTCAGATCAAAAAGAGACGACCAAATTGAAGCATGGTTGATTTGATTGTATTTTATGTTTTGTTTTAACGAAGCATGATTTAATGGAATAATACACTCGATCAAAATAATTGGATAAAATTTATTTATAATTTTTTTTAAAAAAAATAAATTTATACCACTTGACAAAATGTCTAGTAAGTTTTTATGAACAATAAAAACATTCTCAATATGAATAAGTACAAGTTGTAAGGAACTAATCTTACCTTACTGATCGTAAATAAGTTCAAAACCTTTATAAACTTTTCTTTTCATGCATATTGATATGGAGTTAAATAATTACTTAAGTTTATGTATTATATGTTGGGCATTGTCCCTCCTACATGGAGGAAGAGCCCAATTAATTTTGGGCTCCTATATTTTATTTTGGGCTCTT
>JAOTQJ010000096.1:14682140-14694301 GCA_025642045.1 Solanum sejunctum | reverse complement strand
CCGATCTACTATAATTGTTAAAAGTACCCCTTAACTTAATAAGAATTTAGGGGTGTATTTAACTCATGTTACAAAATCAAGGGTATATTTAAATTCAATTAGTCAAGTAAAAGAGTGTTTTTAACACTGTTAATAGTCGAAAATAAAACTAATAATTCATTACAAGTTTAAAGGTGTTTTTTATATTTTGTTTCATTTATTTATTTTAATGTAACAAAGAAAAGCTTTGTGACATAACTATTATAGTAACTTGAGCAACTAGAAAAGAAAGTTTGTGATGTTACTATTCTAGTGGAAATATTCCTAGCTATTTCCAGTAGTAATGAATTAATGATAATTATTTCATGGTGAAATAGTGGATTTTGCAGGATTGGAATGATGAAAATTATGTAAAGTTATTGAAGAAATGCAAAGAGTCAATTTTGAGTAAGGAGAACGGAGGAAAAGTGATAATTATAGACATGGTAGTGGAGGAAAATTGCAGCAATGAGCAAGTTGTTCGATCATAAAACTTGATGGAGTTTATGATGAGGATTGTTTTGCTTCCAAAGAGAGAACTGAAAAAGAATGGGAAAAACTCTTTTTGAAGGCTGGTTTTAGTGAATATAAAATAATATTTTTTTTTCGTTCGAAGTTTTTAATTGAAATTTATCCTTAAACAACACATGTTTTTCCTATGTTATATATTATATAGTATGTGTTAAGGTACTATAATGTATTGATTTCTTCAATTTTTATTTTTCTGGGTCTAAAGTAAAAATTGTACGGAGCATTAATGTACCACGGGCCAAACACATTGCATTTCCTAAAGCAAATACTTAATAGCAATTACAGTATAAATCAATTCACAATTTAAAATGTATAAATTTTGGGGATAATAATTTAAATTAATATATAAAATAATTGAGTTCACAAAGATATATATATATACACACACATACATATATATACACACACACTAGATAATACCCAATATAATTTCGTATATTTTTTTCCAGTAAACAACTTCATATATTATTTTATAATTTGTATCAAATATTTATACAATATAAATGTGTCATTTACAAAAGAGATTGAAAGATAAATTCTAAGAAATTTCATACATAAAAGAAATAGAAAAGTGTGTTAGATTATAAATTAACACATTTTATGCTTTGAAAAAAAAAACATAATTCTTCATATATTTTCACAAGTAGTATCAATTTTCTATAGTGATTATCTTATATTTATAATATTTGCACAACAAGCTTTGCATCTGACAATATGTATAAATCTTTGATCAATCGATTAGTAAAACAAAATTCAAAGCCTTTCAAATTTCTATTACTCAACTCAAGTATAATTTTTTTATGGTTAACCTTGTTCATGAATTATGATTATTTAATTATTATCTTTGAAGCAAAAATAGTTTTATTTATTTTGCAGCTAGTATCAAAAATATTTATTACAAAGTTGATTTCTAATTCTGTCGCAATAAAAACAAATATGAAAACAACTTTATTTTTATATATAATACTGATAATTATCTTAATATTAAATTTTAAATGTAATTAATTAAAAAAATTGACACTGAACTCTAAATATAATACCGTAAAATAAAACTCTGAGTCGTACCTCCACAAAATAACCAATATACTTATTTTTTTCAAATTCTTTTTTCCTAATGTTTTTTAGTTTTTTTCCTTTTATATTTCTCAACGTAGTCCTTTTCCATTGACATTCTCTTTTGTTGTTGTTCTTTTTTATTTTTTTAACTCCTCATTTGTTTAGTTTATATTTTAATATTCCTCTAAATTTGAACATTAAACTTTTTTCCTTCAAATTTTCTTTGTTAAATAATTTATCATATTTGATATTAAGATAATATCCTACATAAAAATGAAAAATGAATAAATTTTATTCTTTAATTTCTTGATAGCATTATTTTCACTTTGAATCACTAAATTTGATATTCTATTTAAATTAAATAATAACATCAATACATTAATAATCAAGATACGAACTTTAGCAATGGTTATATTATGTAACTTAATACCAAAAATATATTTATATAATAATCCTTAAAAAATATTTTTTTAAGAACAAAAATTAACTATTTAAATATATTTTTATTTTAAATTAGTTTAAATTTCTTTTCTAAAGTATACCCAAACAAACTTAATATTTATTATTATTTATCAAAAATTAATTGATAGAAACTTTTTATTTTAATGCAATTAGAAAAATTTCATAATAGGCCTATATCAAAAATAAAAATATGTATAGATTCTTCTAAAGTTTTATTGGAATAATTACATCCAGTGGCTCATTCAAAATTTCGTTTATTTACAAATAAATTGGTCAACTTTTAATTTTTTTTTTAAACCCAAATATGGCCATTTGCCCAATATATATGCACCAAATATAGCCCTTAAGCTATCTTGGTTCAGTGGGAGTAGTGAATTTGGCCATTGCTGTAATTAGTTCTTCATATCACCGACCATTCTGATACAAACAAATCGGTTACTTTTTAAAAAAAATTCTCAATTATTTGGCACTATTTTGTTTGTTAATCAGAATAGAGGTGACGAAGACTCTCTGCAGTCTGGAAGCTGCTGGGTTTTTGCTAATTCCATGTAATTCTGTTCGATGGGGATTGAAATTCAGCTTCAGAGGTTATGCTGTCTGCTGAGCGTTAAAAAATTGTTATCAATTTTTGGAATTGTTATAGCTGTTGTTGCCCTGCTATCCCATTTACTAGCACTTCCATATGAGCATGGAGTTGGGTTCGAAGCTGAAACTGATTTGGCCATTGATGAAAACAGGAGTAATGTGGAAGTTGATTCAGTGTTTGGGATTCAGAAATCGGGCACCAGTAGTTATCCGGAGAAGAGATTGAATGCAAATTCAACGATAGGGTTTCATTTGAATATGAGTACGTATTCAAGTGAAGGGGAAATTAGGACTGAATCGGCTCAGATTTTGCAGCTTAAGTCACATGTAGTTGGTCCAAGTCTTCGGGAGGATGTGGTTGCAGATACCGGTAATAAGACGTCGGCGTTAATGGACAATGAGGCAACGGGTTCCAATTCTAATGTGTTACGAGCTGGTTTCGCGAGTAAAAGAAGACGACCAGCATCAATATCCTTCATGAACTATTTAGTGCAGCAAAATTCTAGTATTAATTTAGTGGTATGACTGTAGATGTCAGTTCTAATTACTTGAGTGAAGGTTAATTACCAAAATATTTCAGCTATCTAACTGTTTGACTTGTTGGTTGTAGAGATCAAAATGGCGTTCTGCGCGTGAAAGGGAACTCCGAAATGCAAAGCTTCAGATTGAAAGTTCTCCGATAATTAGAAACATTCCAGAACTGCATGCATCTATCTTTCGAAATTATTCCAAGTTTAGGAGGTAACTGGATTTGTTATTAATTCTTGTAGTCACCACTTGTATCAATGTGTTTATGCTTTAATGTATTGTGAGATGCTTTATGCAATAGATATAATTGCAACTCATTTGTTCATTACCAAAATCTAGAGTCTTCCTGCTGCTGCAATATATGCAAATTTAGCTATTACATTGGATGTTGTTTTTATTACCTTTTGCTTAGGTTATCTCATTATTTGTTATTGCTACTATTCTTTTCTCCATTATTTTTAGCATGACTTTCGCTAGTGTATTTTCTCTTCATATTGTTTTTTATATATGCGTTACTTAGACCGACGGTCCGTAGGAAACAACCTCTCATCTTTACAAGATAGGGGTAAGTTGTGTACACAGTTTGCTCCCTAGACCCCACTTATGCGACTATACTAGGTATGTTGTTGTATTGGTTTGGCAGATAGGAAATGTTGGAAATCTTATGAAAAATATTTCAACACGAACACTTGTACAAAGTTCTCATGGCTTGAGACATGTCAAAATACACCGTCTTTAATGATATTTCACTTGGTATAGGTATATCCCGAAGATTCAACAAGCTCTTCTAGTATATACCTAGGAGTCAGAATATAACAAAGATTTAATAAATGAAAATCCAGCACTACGAAATATGAGAAGAATTAAGAGAAAGATTGTTCTACTTTGTTCCATGAGTTCAAGAGGAAGACTTGGATTATTGTCAAGAAATGGACCTCTGCCTCTATCTTCATCCTATTGATGATAAAGGACATTTATAATGAAGAAATGAGCACACCATGGTGCAGTCTAACATTCAACAATTATGGCATAGTTAAAGGCTATTCAATTCTACTGAAGGTTAGCCATTCAAAGACCAAATTCAATTGAACAAATTAAATGAGTGAATGAACAAAATGAAGGCTAATAAATGTTTTCACAAAATAGAGTTGAAAGTTCTCAAAAATTAATACTATATTTTTGAGATATTAGTATTATTTTTCCAACAGGAAATGCTTGATAAAAGTTTGTCAACTGAGAGCATTGATTCCTCCACGCCAGAATTGCTCTTTTTTCTGGATCTATACAGTTAAGAAGAGCAATCACTTGAATATTAAATCTTGAGAAAATTGTATCTCTGTTTTACAAGTACAACTATATAGTTATTTGCTTTAAACTTAGTCCATGAGCTGACAAATTGTATTGTTACATTCTTTTATGCATAGTTTTGTTTCAAGATGACCTGCCTGGTAATGTCCTGTGCTCAACGAATAAAGTTTTTGCATTTGTTGCTATGAGATTGTGATTATTATAGACATTTGCTAGACAGTTTCAATTTGTACTTTCATCGAATCAAATAATCAGCCTTGTTTTGGGGGAAAATATGTTTCAGATGTTTGAATTGTTTCATCTTTTTGCAGGAGCTATGAGCTGATGGAACATGTCCTTAAAGTTTATGTTTATAAAGAAGGGGAAAAACCAATATTCCATCAGCCGTACCTGCGAGGTATTTATGCTTCTGAAGGGTGGTTCATGAAACTGATGGATAAAAACAAACAATATCTTGTGAAAGATCCCAAAAAGGCTCACTTATTTTATTTGCCTTTTAGTTCTCTGAAACTAAGAGAAGCTCTATCAAAACAAAATTTTACTCATCAGAAAGATTTGGAAAACCATCTGAGCAATTACATTGGAAGAATTTCTAGAAAATATCCTTTCTGGAATAGAAGCAGAGGAGCTGATCATTTCTTTGTTTCATGTCATGATTGGGTATGATTTTTCTTGAACTGGCTCGTTATGAATGTTGCGGTCCATAATGCTTTGGCAGTCTAATTGTGTCAATCTACTCATTCTCCCAAGATACCTTTTTCTGACAACTTAAGGGACACGATAAAGGAGCTTTTTCTCTTCGATTAAAAAATTTATAGTCGAAGCATATTGTTATGTTTTTTTTCTTTCATTTCTTTGGAAAAAGGTAGAGTTTTGAAGAATTATCAGATGTTTTCTGAATCTGCAACTTGGATGGCATCCTTTTTCACAAATCTGGAGTACTATCTCCTTCAACACTTTATGTTGCTGTGAGGTGTCCATCTATCATTCTTTTACTAAAAGTAAAAATACGTTATAGGCACCCCGACTCACAAGGAAGAACATGGAAACCTGTGTTAGAGTCCTCTGCAATTCAAATATAGCTGGAGGCTTCAAGATAGGGAAGGATGTCTCTCTGCCAGTAACCTATGTTCGTTCAGCTGAAAACCCACTCAAAGATTTGGGAGGAAATCCTCCTTCAGCAAGACCTGTGCTTGCCTTTTTCGCTGGTGGTATTCATGGTTATCTCCGTCCTATCTTATTGCAACATTGGAGTAACAGAGAACCTGATATGAAGATTTTTGGGCCTATGCCTCGTGATCCTGAGGGTAAAGCAAAATACAGGGAACTTATGAAAAGCAGCAAATATTGCATATGTGCGAGGGGTTATGAAGTCCATACTCCAAGAGTTGTGGAGTCCATACACTATGAGTGTATACCTGTGATCATATCAGATAATTATGTGCCACCTTTCTTTGAAGTTTTTGACTGGGAATCATTTTCTGTCTTTGTGTTGGAGAAAGATGTTCCGGACTTGAGAAACATCCTCCTTTCAATTCCTGAGGAGAAGTACATGAAGATGCAGCATAGGCTGAAGTTGGTTCAACAGTATTTCCTTTGGCACAAAAATCCTGTTAAGTATGACTTGTTTCACATGATCCTTCACTCAATTTGGTATAACAGAGTATTGCAGGTAAAATCTAAATAAGGATGTCAAAAGACTTCAGGATTTTTAATATGGAGGGACACGGGCACATTGGAGAAAATCCCTATAAAAGACTTAGCACTGAGTAATGAGCAGAGGAGATGCAGATATCCCAGATGATTTGAACGCTTGAAAGATCATATGCAGTACCAGATAGGATCAGACTGTGTTTTATACACGAATGTTCCTGCCTGGTAACTTCTTAAGCTTAACTAATGAATTGCTATCATTGGCAAGCTGAAGTAAGCCCCAAGCGCTGATGCCTCATAGTATCCTTGCACCCCGTGTACATACTTGTATAATTCTCTTGTATACTTGTATAATACTCTGATAATTTACCTATCGTTTCCATTTATCTATAGAAGAACTTCGTAGCTCCCTTCCCAATGAATTTATCATACCCACCATATTCCTCTCAAGTGGAATGACACCCAAATTCTTTGATAGCCTGACAATTCGAGTTTTGATTCATTTTGTTTTTCGTTTTCTCAATTTTGGTCTTGCATTAGTGCATTGTAGAGTTGTTGACCTTAATTAAAATATCGCAATGGGTTTTTATAGTTATTTGGAAGGATTTTGATCTTTCTGCTTTCTCCTTCTCATGTAAAGTGGAATTTATGATCCGGATGTATTACAACGCCATAGGGTGTGGCCCTTCCCCACACCTGCATGAATGCTGGATGCACCGGGCTGCTCTTTTTTGTGTGTTGTTGGAAGAGTTTTCAGATGGCTGTTCAAGTTGCTTAACGGTCCATAATTTGCAGTTTGCACTTACTTTCTACAAGAAATATTTTTCTGTTTTTGGCAATCTCATTGATCCAAGAGAATGGAAGTTGATTTATATCATTATAGGCAACATCAGTGCTCTTATGGATTATATTAGTGAATTTGATCTTTCTATTTTTGTTAAAACCAAATAATACTATTAATGAAGTGTAATTTTCAAAGTCCCCAGGAATGTTAGATGATCAAACCATATGTAACAATTAGGGAGAAAAAGTAGGTAGCACAACATAATTGTATTTGCACCTACCCCTACTCATGTTGAGCAAATGAACTAACCAAAAACAAACTTCACACATTCTTTTTTTTTTTCTTACGAAAACACTATATATATGCATTGCCTAAAGTATAGCCATTGCAATATTACCAAGCACAGCATTTTTAGATAATATAAACATGGCAATGAAATGGGTGATCCTAGTGCTAACAATGATGGTCATATTTGAAGGGGATTTGATTATGGCCAATCTTGTGGAGGTGAAATGTATAAAAAAATGCATGAAAGATTGCAAAAAAGTTGGCATACCCACTGCTTCCTGCCTCAAATTCTGTCCACTTCACTGCATTCCACCACCTATGCCTTCATCTGAAGTCAGCCATTGCAATGCTCGATGCATTCTTGAACATTGTCTTGAATACAAGAATGGTATGCATTTCTTCTCCTAGGAAATGTTTTATTTTAAGCAGGAGATCTATAGAAACAGTTTATATATCCCTATGACGTTAGGAGTAAGGTCTACTTACCCACACTCTAATATTTTTAGACATCGCTTGTGGATTATGTTATTATCATTATAAATTATTATATATGTCTAAGAAGAGAGTATTGATGCACAGGAACCAACATCCCTCCAACTATAATAAACAAACAAACAACATACCCAATAAAATCCTATAAGTAGGATCTGGAGAGGGTAAAATGTATGCAGACCTTATCACTATCTCACGGAGATAGAGAGGTTCTTTGATAATAATAAGATATGCCTTATTATGTTGTAATGACTAAAAGTTTATTATGTATCATTGTAGATTGACTTAGCACGATAGTGTGAAAGAAAAGAGTTTTAAGTATATATACATTGTTAGTATAATAATTTTTTTTATATATTTATTTGCAGAAGATAAGAAACTGGAAGGCTGTGCATCCAAATGCTGGAACAAAAATGATAACTGCTAAGTGTGTTTTGCATCAAAGGAGTTGCAACTTCTATAATGGCAATTATATTGCCTTATTCCATATTACTTCTAGTTTTCTTTTTCTGTTTATTTCTCTTTTAGTATATTTTTTATGGACAATATACACAATTAATGGTAGGGCCATGGTATGTACAAGGGGGAAAAGTACTTAATAAAGTAAGAAGGTCTTTTTTTCATTACTTTATGCATTTATGATAGGTTGAATATTAAAATTTGAGCTTTTCAGCTCTTCAATGGACATCCAACTCAAATCTCCTCTAAATGGTTCCAAAATTTAGATATGACCATTCTCGATGTTCACTCAAAATGACTTACATTTGCAGCAAGGCAAATTATAAATTAATTCAATTAAACACATATTCAATCATCAATATCCACTTTTTAATTAGAATGGTAAGTTCCTAAGTACACCTAAGGAAAGAAAACCACAAAAAAGGGGTAATTAGTTGATTCTTATACGAGCAACAAAAAGAAGGAACCGATGAATGTGATGCAGTGGATGAACTACTACTCCTTTAATCTGAGATTTCATATTCTAGCTTGGGACGTAAAAAATCCTTAATAAAAAGTTATGAGACTATTCAATGCAAATTTAGATTAACCGAATTTTAATACGAATACAAAATGCCGAGTAAAAAAAACAAAATAAGTAGGGATGAAGAAACTTACCAAACGAAAGTTTACAAACTAAATAAAAGGATGAAGAAAATTGGAAAAAACTTAGTACGTCTCATTTTAGGTTAATTTCTTGTCATGTCACTTTGGTCAAGAGATGACACATAGACACTTAACATATATTTTATAACAGAAAGAACAATTTTGGTAAAATTCATGTCAGTAATAATACGAGTCTGTTTTCTATTTCTTTTTAGTTTATAAATTTATTTGCACTTCACGTTATCACATAGTGCTGATCAAGTTGAGACTCTAGTATATTGGTTATTATTTTTTTAAAAAAACAATTTGAATCAAATCTTTATACTGTTAATTAGTAAAACGATTCAATATTTGAGAATTCAATATCATATGTAATTTTCCTTTCACCTTTTTAATTGTAATAAACCAGATAATAAAAAATATATATTTAAAAATAAAAAACTAATTCAACAAGCAAAGAAATTGACTTTCGAAAATCAAAGGAAACAATAAAAAGTGATTCATAATTTATAATAATCGTCAATCTATTCGAAATTCGACTTGAAGAAAAAAGAAGTAAAATTACGATGCAAAGAAAGATCAAGTAAACAATTTGCAAATCAGGGGAAACAAAAACTAGGAAAAAAAGGGAGAAAATTATATCTTAAGGCATACCTTCAAAAGTACTATTTAAGTGTCTATGTCACTCTTTTAAACTGATGGGATTTATAATCAAATTTTATTTCATATTAAAAGTTACTTTCTCATTGAATTCAAGTGTTTTATTTTAATTTTGGGGGGTTTATCTTAAAATGAATGCATCTTTTATATGGGCATTTGACCATGTTCCATGGTAAAACTTGAAAAAAAAATAGAAGTGAAAAACAATACTTGTATTTGAAAATAAAAGTTATATATGAACATTAATAAAAATTAATTATTGATGGTATCGAGTTAGAACAATTTGATCCTCCTGAATATCTCGATTTAAGGCTAAAGAATCTTTTGTCACTATCATATAGTATTCATTGCTATCTGATAATAAATAAAACATCCAAAGTTGTTTTTACTTTCTTATGAGGTAATTATTTTAAAAAAATGTAAAAACTTTTTTTTATAATTTTATGACCAAACCTATTTGTGAACTTTAATTTTAAAAAATGTGAAAATCTTTTATAGACCATGAAATTTAAGATATTTGGTGCATCTTTAATCTAAAAACCACAAAATTTTAAAGTCTCCCTTCGTTCTAAATTGGAACGTGGGGGTGTTATTTTTTCTTACTAATTTGCAAGTGGCTATTTTCTTAATTAGAGGGAACGAAAATAACCCATGCTAATTCCTCTTTTCTTATTAAAAGGAGTCCAGGCCCAACTTCACAAAAATTTAGTTAGGCCCAGTTAAGGGCCGTCGAACGCATCTTAAACCCTAAAAATTCATTATCATCAGTGTCTGTATAACTGAGCGTTCTTCTCCCTCTTGCGTTTGTTCATCAGATCGCAGTCGCAAGCAAAAAAATGGTATGCTCTAACCATGGCTACATTTTCTCTTCACTTCATTTTTGGACTCTGTATTCATGTTTTTTTTAAATGTAGGCTCCAAAGAAGGGTGTTGCAGTAGCAGCAAAGAAGAAGCCGGAGAAGGCGAAAGTGGTGAATCCACTATTCGAGAAGCGTCCAAAGCAGTTTGGTATAGGTGGAGCTCTGCCGCCGAAGAAAGATGTAACAAGGAACGTGAGATGGCCTAAGAATGTTATCCTTCAAAGGAAGAAGAGGATTCTCAAGATGCGATTGAAGGTCCCACCTGCTCTTAACCAGTTCACCAAAACCCTTGACAAGAACCTCGGTCAGTATAGTATTATTAACCTAATGTCCTGTTGCGTTTTTGGTTAATTAGTTGCTATATTTTTGTTAACGATCAGACAACCAATCATTTATGTGCGATCCCCTATATATTGCAGCTGTATGTACGATCCCCTATATTCTCCACTCTATAATGCGGAGCTACTTATTTTCATGCTCTATATTATCAATTGGAACCTTCACCTGAGCTTTTGTTTTGAGTAGCAAAATAATCATTAGGAATGGAGTAGTTTACTGGGACTATAATGTGTTTTCATATATATTTGAAGCATGCCTCACTGTATACTTGAAAACAGTTGAATTGTTGGTTGTTGTGCTTGTGTCGTGGATTCTGTGATTGTTATGTCACCTCTCCATGAGAATTTGCAAAGACGACCTAAGCTTTCTGTTGGGCGAGCAATATGGATGAGATCTCCAGGCTCATACCTCTGAAACTGTTGTCCGGCTTATTTGATCGTTCATAGCAAAGTGGCGGCGGGACTGAGCTATTACTGTGCCTTTTAGAAATCTTGAAAAATGTTATTCTCCCTCTTAGAAGAAGCTTTTCTTGGGAGAAGTAGAATTTGTTCTTAAACTACCACTATAATGTTTTGTTGGGATTCATTATGGAATAATACATTCTGCATATTATTTAGTTCTGTACCTCTGTGTTGTTTCTTTAAGGAGTGTTTGATTTTACGTGTACCAAATCAGAATAGCTGATATTTGTTCAACACAATTTTTTCCCAGCATGTTGGACTTTTCTGTCTCTGTACTTGTAGAATCATTCAAAAGATTCCTCTGGATCCAAAGGGGGGGAGTGAATAAGCTGTCGTCACTGTATTCCTCTTTGCCTTCGATTCTTGTTACTCAGTTTCTTTTATGAACTGAGCTTGTGCTTTGTTGTGCTTTTGGAAATTAAAGTATGAATCTGACATTAATAATCTTTCCTTGAAAATATATCACTGAAATGATTCGTTTTCTGATGAAATGTTTTGTTTTTGGAAAATGTAGTATTCTGTAATACTTCACAGACCTTTTTGTGGTCATCCTTAAAAGGCTAAGCTGCTGCCAGTAAACCAAAATTGATAGTAATGTTTATCAGCTCTCAAGTCTTGTTTTATTTTACTTGCATGAGATATTTTATTTCAGCGATACTGATTTGAATTTTTCCATCGTCTTTGTCCTTTGACATGCAGCTACAAACCTTTTCAAGATGCTTCTTAAATACAGGCCTGAGGACAAAGCTGCAAAGAAGGAACGTCTTATCAAAAGGGCTCAAGCTGAAGCCGAAGGAAAAACTCCTGAAACAAAGAAACCCATTATTGTGAAGTATGGGCTTAAGCACGTCACTTACCTTATTGAGCAGGTTTGTCTTGGTCTTGCAAATTTTCTTGTACTTTCTCAACAACCTCTCTTGTGATCTTTCTATTAAACTGTTTTCCTTTGATGTCCTTTCAGAACAAAGCTCAGTTAGTAGTGATTGCTCATGATGTGGACCCAATAGAGTTGGTTGTCTGGCTTCCTGCACT
>JAOTQJ010000096.1:14626334-14660212 GCA_025642045.1 Solanum sejunctum | reverse complement strand
AAAAAATATTTATATTATATTATATTATATTTATATCAGTAATAATAGAGAAGATTAATTTAAAAAATAGAATTCTAGAATCTACATAAATGTAAATTTAGTTTTACTGATGTAGAGATTGATTATGGATGGTTGTAGGAGACGTATGTAGAGGTCGCTAGGCTGAAGAAGTATAAATTAGGAAGATGTGATTATATATGCCATCCTGCGAGTTTAGTTTATAAAGGATATAATTTTAGATAGAAAAGTTATGAAGGGAAAAGAATTAGGAGTAGAGAGTGACTTAGGTAGGTAGTTGAGAATTATTTCGCTCAGTCTTTTATACTATTAGTCGTAGTATTAATACCTCGAGAGAGTTTTTTGTTATTCCATTTTTGTTACTATTTAATATTTATTGCACTTCGATTATCATATTATTTTGATGTAGTTACTGTTTGTTTAAGTCAGGTTTGCCATTCTTCAACATTTTATCTTTGCTTCTTCACTACTATTATTTTTCTCAAATTTCGAAATGCTTTGAAATGTCTTTATTTGTATTGATTACCTATTGGAAACAACTTCTTTAATTCCTAATTAAGATAGAGGTAAGGTTTATGTACAAATTATCCTCTATAAATCTCACTTATGAAATTACACTAAATAGTAAATATGATATTATTATTACATATTTCAATGAATTTTTAATATAACTACAAAACTTAAACAAAAACTACTGAATTCATCAGCCAACTCCAATCCTCACCATACATAAGCTCTAACATATGAAACCAACATAACCTCTAATTATGTGTATATAATCTATTATTCTTATTTTTTCGAATTTTTTATTTTGTTTTGATATTTATATTAAAATTTAATTAATTTAAACTCGTAAATTAGATACTTTAATTAAAAATGAAGAGATCTCAACTGACCATCTTATCACAATATATATAATCACAACCCATATTGATATATAGCGTCTGATTCCAACAAAGGCCAATACATAAATATCTATATATGCCCTTTTTCATACTTAGCATCTGATTATGTGTTGGGTATTTGGAAGCATATTCTGGTTTTATGTTAGTTATCTTTCTGGGAAACCCTAAACCCCAGGAGGCAAAATTGGAAAGGACAAGGGTCACAAGTAGGAGATATACAAATTTGGCCTTTTGTTGGAATAAAATATAGTTTTATTATTATATTTATTGTTCTTAAATTCACATACCTAGATTATATGGATAGATACATTTGAGTAAGTCAACTAAATCTAGTATGATATTTTTTAATTAATACTAAAGTTTATCTGCTTGCTTGTAGATAAGTCAATATTCCAATGCAACGACCATAGTTTGATACATATAGGATTATATTAAATTAATTGACATGCTAGTTGTATATGGGAATATCTACTCATAAGAAGTTGCTAGTACATTATACATATGTCCGTCAGTAGCAGAGGGAGGTTCGATTTTCCTTATACACAATGTAGTGAAAAAGACTGATTCAACGAGATATGTTTTATCTGCATTAAGATTTAAACTTACCGTCTACTTTCAGGAAATGTTTAAAACAAAAAACTTACAATAATACAATGTCGTATTCTACTCCAAAGATTGAGGAACAAGAAGAGATCTATTAAGAGAAAGATTTATTCTAGAGAAAATATTATCAGTTATATCCAATCACAAACTACACAAAAGTGATTGACCATGTTCCCAGGAAAAAGATACTTATCTGTTATATATATTTGAATTAACGATAAAAATATTAAAAATCAATCAATTCACGATAATTCTTTTATTGAAAATCTTTCGAATATATATTAGTTTTATGAACTTTTTATCTTAAAATCAATTTGTTAAGTGGTGATAAAAGGAGATCAATGGAAGAAACAACATTTCATGATCTAAGTACAAATATGATATTTTAGATTTGGCTTGTTATTTATTCTTCTTAAATTAAAATAGATTATCAATCGATATATTTTAACTAGTCAACTAATTAATATGGAATACTATGATATACATTCTAATATTTTTTATTTAAGCATACGTTTATCTGCTTTCCTACCAATAAAGTAATTCCAATGTAACGTGGTGCACGAAACTCTTAAAGCAAAAACACACAAGTCCCTTTCCATCAAGATATCTTAACCTATTAATTACAATGAAGATATTTGACATTCATTTTTAATTTCTGTTTATGATTGGTTAAAAAATAAACAAATAAGGAATATGTTATGAGACAAAAATAATGAAGGCAATAATATAACGAAAAGAAAAAAAAACACAATTTCATGTGAAAACAAGGAAAAGAAAACTCACAATCAATCATCAACTCTTATTAGTTTTTGTTGGTATAATATACCATAAGTATAATAAATTGTAATTGAAAATAAACTAAACAAAAATGAAGAGAGATTCACGATGAGGAACGAATATTTATCTCGCTCTCCTTAAATAGATTCAAGTCTAATGTGACACAATTTACACCAATCCAATAGCATATCTCTTCACTTTTACCCTCCAGTATATAATAGCTCAACAACGTTGTAGGACTCAAACAACTCTAGATTATTTGAAGAGTTCAAAGTTTCATAAAAAGAACATCTTCCTTCAACATATAATTACTTTCCTTTGTATAGTGAATTAGTTGAAGACGTAAAATATTTTTTCTTTGACTCAACTCTCTTTTGCATTACACACTATAATATTATCCAAACTTTTCATCTTTCTTTCATACTTAACCACAAAGGAAGAAATACCACTATTAATACGTGAGAAATTCAATCCTTGTCTTGAATAAGAATAAAGTAGATAATAATATAGGTAAACGAATAGAGAAATTATACCTTGATGGTTACATACATTACAAGACATAACGAGATTAAACATGGGTAAATGGTTACATAAGTTACACCAAGAATAATCGATCATATTCTTGTTAATTTATATCTACTAAAATAAAATACTTTTAATATTAAAATATCCCGCTTCAATAATTTTCAGCCAAAGATGATACAAATACACCAATTAAGTTAAGTTTAGATAGGTCGCAAAAATCGTAACAAAAATTCTTTCAGAGTATCCTTCGAACTATTTTCTAAGTAACTTAGGACTATTTTAGAACCATGCCTCTTGCAATGGCTCATTTAAATTGCAAATAAAATCTACACTGGATTCTTACATCCCCATTAAAAATTTGTTACTAGAAATTAAGGGGTGGGGGCCAAAGGTAGAACCACCCATGGCCGAGGAGTATCAAACGATACTATTTCGACGAAAAATTATATTATACATAGATCAAAATTTAATTTAATAAATATTTATACGAATATTCACAACTCTTGATATAAGCTAAATGTTTAGTATAGTGATTAAAAATTATTTGAGATCATATGTTCTGTCCTTGATAGAAACATATATATTTTTATTTGGCACTCCTTATTTAAAAATCTGGCTCCGCTACGTGGGGATGCTGTGTGATTATAGAAAACCATGCATTGTCTTGTTAGAAATATTTAATTTTCACAATGTAAACTACTATCTCGTATGGAAAAATTTCCCAAGGTCTAATTCCCACCTAACAAATTGTCAAGATATTTTCATGCATCAATAGTTTATATTTTGTAGATGTATCAAAATTTATTTTGTAATCATTAGGGGACCCTTAACCTACATTCTACTCTCAAACACACGTAGAATATTAAAGGGCCACGAAAAGACAAGTTACTAAAGGATAAGTATACCAACAACCCTTTTGGAATAATTAAACATGGACAATGTGTGTTAACTTGATCCTAATTAAATAAGCTTGTTGCTAATAGTTTTTGGCTAATTATCATATTATTAATTTAAGAGTTTGACCGTGGTGAATGGTAAAACATATCTAAAAGCAAATCTTGCTTAGCTTTATATATAGATATATAATTAATATTTATAAATATCAAACTAAATACTTTCAACGTTTCATTTTAGTCATCATAATTTTCAATTTTAGAGTAATTATACAGATTTAATTATTGACTAATATTTTAAGATATATTTGTTCATTATATTGATATGAAATTTTTTTTTATATAGTTTTAGAATATCTAAATTTTTATTTTAAAATGTCAAATTAATTCAATCTAATTTAACTTTAAAAATTGATCAAATTGACTTTAGAAAATTGCAATATAACAACTAAAATAAAATGGGGAGAGTACATTTCTTAAGAGTTAAGTAATGCTTAAAATAGTTTATATTTTATTGAAGGGAAATCAATTTTGTTTTATTGAAGTGTTTATTTATTAAGTTACTGCTATGCTTAGGGATGACACTAGAACGGATGCGGAACAAGATCCACATAAATTTGCGAGAATTTTATCCGCTTGTTATATAACATAATATTTTATTTTTTATCTATTCCATATTAACTCGTCCCGCCCCATCCTATGAATTTTTTAAACATGTTCGCTACAATCGCAATAAAATAAAGTGATCTTTTGTTTCCTATAATCACAATAAACAGTAAATGTACTCCAACCATTCATATGTACATGCTACAACCATTAACAGTAAATGTGATCCAGCCATTGTTCGCTACCATTACGGTTTCCTTACGATTTTTTTATTTTTGAAAATTACTTAGTCGGATAACTAATTACTTAGTCAGCAGATAATTGAATATAAAGTAACATCTCTTATTACGAAATTCAATATTCAAATAAAAAAGATACTACATATTTTTCCTGTCTAACATTAGTATTTACTATTGATTTGATACAAAAATTAAGATGAAATAAATGATAATAGAATTTTATAAATCATCATTTGAATATAATTACAATATCTTAAAAAATATAATAAAGATATGACTATAACTAATGATAAGGATAAACTAGAAACTACTATAAAATTATCTCGTAATTTTAAAAAATTGCTAAACATTAAATATTGAATATTTATTTTCAATACGCACAAGTTACAAGTATTATTATAATAGTATCAAACTAATTATTTGTTACGTTAAAACTTTGAATACCCTATAATGCTCTTTTGCATAATTAATTAACCAAAAATTGCATAAAAAAATTAAACTCATAATTTTCCATTGTATGAATATATATAAACCGCGATCAAACAAATTATAATTAACCTATTTCCAATTGTAAATCACTAATTTGATCTTAATAATAAAACTATCCTTAAAGTCGAAAATCAATATTATCATATCAAAATTTTCAATACCGCATCCTATCGACCCCGACCATGAACCTAAATTTAGGGAGGAAAAAACTTTATTTTTGTTATATGTATGTAATGTCCCCCACATATTATTTCCCAATTTCCAATTCCAGATTTTCTTGCATTTAAGTAGCACTCTTGCCTTCCTATTTAACTGCGGAAATCTTTCCAACAAATCCTCCAAATCTCTCTCTCTTCTTTATCTTTTTTTCTTCTTCTGTTCCATCTCTTTCATTCTTACCTTCTCAAAAATTGATAAAGATTCCATTTTTTTCATCTGGGTGTTCTTCAAATTGTGTGAAATTGAATCACACTGTTGTTGATTGCGATGTCTCTTGCTGGAAAAGACTACCCAGATCCACAAGAAAGCAGTAGTAATTATCATAGTAATGCCTCATCTAATTGTTGCTCAGAAGCTTTAGCTCAATTGAAGCTTTATCAAGCTTTCATCTTTTCAGTCCCTATTTTGTTTGCTTTTATACTCTTACTGTCATTCTACTTATTTTATCTTCGTCGTCAGAGAGTCGATTGGTCCTCACTACGGATGAGGACATCCACATTGCACACTACTAATGAATCTGATGAGCTCTCAAGGGTATGTAAAAAAAAATACATTTTTTATTTTTTTTTTAATTTTTTAAGACTTAAAATCTTATTAGTTGGGGGGTTTTGTTGATTGTTGTTTTTACCAGTGTGAATTGGGATTGAAGAAGGAGGTGAGGGAGATGTTGCCTATTATTGTCTTCAAGGAGAGTTTCTCTGTCAAAGATACTCAGTAAGTTTGCCCTCCTTTATTTTTCTTATGTTATGAATCAACAGATCTAAAATTTAGAGTAATGGGTAAATATGAATGCAATTTATGGCCCTTTTAAGTTGGTAGAATGGTGGCATGTTAAATGGAGAACTAAGCATTCATATAGCCAACCCCCACCCTGGTCCCAACGTGTTTGGACTGAGGCGTAGTTGTTGTTGTTGTATACACCTTTTAGGTTGTTTCTTGCATATGTATACATGGTTCGAGCCGACATTAGTGACATGGCTAAATTGGACTCTGCCCCCTATCCCTATACAAAAGTGTGATCTTTCCATGTGTCTCAATATAAGTCAGCTTCTTGGAGTAATCTGAGGACAAAAATGTATAACAAATGCAATCTTGTTTGAGTTTTCAGACGTAGAACCCACTCTGCAATTGTGGCAGATTGGGAATATAGATTATTCTCTTTCAGAGTTTCGTGGAAGATGTTAGACTATTCGCTGATATTCTCCATGAAATAGCTGGTTGAGAATCACAAGTTACAATATATGGTTATAAGGGTAAAGGTAGATCACGTTGTATGTAGCATCAGTGTTGGAGACTTGAATTTTAATAGATGCCTACTAATATCTTACATTTCCCAAATCAATGATCCCCTTCCCTATTTGCTCATTTTTGGTATGAGAAGTAAGCTATGTCAAGTTCATGAGTGTCATGGCATGGTTCAAGTATTATCTTGTCTAAGTAAAAACAACTAGTCAGACATAAGGGGATTCAAGATTTGAACTTTATGGATTTGAGTTTGGGATTCTACCATAACTCTATGATTTACAGGGTTCAACATCAACTGTTTGTATTTATTGACTGAAATTTTTTAACGCATATACAAGGTTCGAGCCAAAACTGCTCTGTCAAAGGATTAAGCCATAATGTCTTTTTACACTATTTGTTCCATCTACACATCTACAGTTTTTTAGCCTGGAAAATTTTTCCAAGTCCATGATATAGCATCTGCAGTAAATCTGCAGGTGTAGAAATACAGAATGTAATCTTGAGATATGAATGATACCTCACACTTCTAGATGCATAAACATACCATTTGTATCCAAATTCTATTTCAAAGATCTGCTGTAATGATACGGCTCAAACTTCTTGCACTTCTTGAGCCGTTATTATTCGCATGCTGAGGGTGTATTTTGGAAAAAAGTACCAAAAATATCAATAAAATTAATGGTTTCAGTATATTTTGCACAAACAGTGGTATGTGGATCCTCAGATGGCTGAAAACTTGTGGAAATATTTCAGTGGTCCTCAGTGAAAATCATTTGCTGGATCTAAAACAATATGGCTAAAAGAAGTCGATCTGTCATCATGTAAAAATGGGACCACATCCCTCAAAATGCACTATAATGAATAGCCTTTCATATTTCTGAGATTTGGTTCTAGACATTTGCTGCTTCAACCTTCATCTTGTATTTGCAGCATATTTCATTTTTGGTCCTTAACCAAGATATCCCCACACCTTACCTTTAGTAAATCTGATTGTGGTTTTAGTGGCAATTGTTGCTAGGAAATGCAACACCACTACTTTTCTAGTTTGAATTTCAAACTCATGTTGGAGATAGCAGAAAACAGCTACTCCCTCTGTCTCATTTTATGTGGCATCCTTTCCTTTTTAGTTCCCAAAGAATGTCACCTTACTCTAATTGGAAACAATTTAATTTTAAAATTTCCCTTTTACTCTTAATGAAATGATTCTCAGTCATACAAATATCTAAAAAGTAAGACTTGTTTTAGAGCACAAGTTTCAAAAGTCTTTCTTTTTCTCTTAAACATTGTGTCAAGTCAATGAGTGCCACATAAAATGGGACAGAGGGAATATTTATCTTTTGGACATTAAGAAACGTCAGTATGAAATTCTTCTTATTGACAAACTCTTTCAAGGTATGATCTATAATTGTGTCATCAATTTACGAAGTTTTTTTCTTATTTATAAGCCATCACCTTGGGCATGGTGCCATTGGTGTAAGGTACTGGCAATACCGCTTCCTATTGCATTCATCAATTTGCAAAATACAAAGAGAAGAGGGGGGCATAGGACCTTGCCTCCAAATGACATACACAAGACAGTTACATACAGTCTTCAAAAAAAGAAATAGACTTTACTATACAAGATTTTTTTTTTTTTATTTGCATCGGGTGTCCGAGTCTCTTAGAAACTCGACTAATCCTGGGGTGCACAAACCCTCGGCAAGGAGTTTCCCACAAGTGCACCACGGTTAATTCAGATTTTACTCAGTCCGATGGCCCTTAGAAATTGTTTGTGCCTAGTGGGTTTCGATCTTGAGACTTTGAAAGGGAGCAAACCCCAAGGCTCAAGGCTATTACCACCAGACCAACCCCTGAGGGCTTATATAAGATTCTTTCATAACTAAGATTATACAAGAATTCTTTCATTATTAACTTAGATTAACTTACAAAAAAGTAAGCATTGTCAAACCTTCTCCTTATGCTAGGCAATTGCTGCTTATCAAGTGGAAATTGTACCTTCATCCTTTTGGAAGATGTTGAAAAGAGTGATAGTAGGGTACGATTTCCACTCGAAGAGGCCAATTTGGAAAGAAGATCAGATACTTGGTTAGCTTCTTTAACTGAACTTTCTTCACTAATTTATTTCATTTGTTCAGTAGCAATGACAAAAGAAATAATTGTTTTATTTGGATTGCACATTTAGATTTACATATTGTGAAGAAAACAGATGGTTTACTAGACATGTTTACCATAGGTGAAGCTCAATATTTAAACATTGGTTTCTAATGAAGTTTGATCTTTCCTGGACAGATGTTCAGTGTGCTTAGGAGATTACCTAGCAGATGATAAGCTTCAACAGATACCTGCTTGTGGGCACACATTTCACATGGATTGTATCGACCACTGGCTAGCCGCCCATAACACCTGCCCCCTCTGCCGCCAATCCATCCTTATTCCAACTAAAACTTGCACTGTAACACCTGATGCGAGCTCAGAAACTACTGAGAGTTCTTCTAGTGAACAAGATGCCGATGAAACATCTCACGAGAGCAGCTCTGAGTGTTCTGGGGATCCTGAAGTAGGTCAATCAAATTCAGAGCCAGAAACCAGAGAAGAAACGGAGCACAGATCATCTAACGAAGAAGAAAGTGATGGTCATAACATTGACCAAAATTGCATCTCAAGAAATGGAAGCCATGACACTATGCAGGAACAATGTGATTCCGCTTGATGTTCATAAGTTAGGAAAGATAAAATACTAGCCATACCCTGGCTGGATGTGATGCAGCTTGATGCATGTTAGGTGACACAATGGGGACGAGACTGCAGGATGAATATCACAGCACGAGCTTGCCCCTTTGTTCAGATTCCAAAATTGCTCAGTCCTTCTGAGATTGAAGTTCATTGTCATGACTCGTGCTCATGAAGTTTCGACTTCTCAGGAAATGGGAGGCAGAGCGGCTCGCTTGAATCACCATACGAGGTTAAGGCTTGCATCATTTCGCCGTCTGGGATAAGATTGTTGAAGTATCCACATAGTTGTACCTTGTAGCCTTTCTGTGTTGTAAAGGTGAATTGTAGCCTTTAGTAGAGTTGTACCTAATAATACTATGTTGTGCTTAGGTATAGAGGAGAGTGATTTGAAGTTTGTTGGTTCATGATTCTTGTACTTTAAAGTTAACGTGTTCGTAATCTATACATATTTCATTGGATTTTTCAAATACAAATACAAGATTTGGATTAAAATTATTGGATTTGGTTGCTCCAATCGGACCACTTGTTACATTTTTATTTATTATTTCATCATTTAAAATGTTAACTTCTAGATTCCAGATTAGGGTGGTAGATTAGTAGATAATTGACATCACCTTGTTGTAGGCACATGCGTATCTACTCTTCACTTTGATTTTCTATGTTAAAAATAGTCAATGCTTATTACTTTAAAGAATAACTATTTATTAGGGGCAAAATGGAGAGTTTGGTCACTATATCTTGATTTTGCTAAAATGACAACTATTTTAGACTATATATTTTAAGCAAGGATAATAAGTAAAGTGGTTCAGAAGGAGTAATATTTAATTCATTCGTTTCAATTTGTTTGTTATATTTTGATTTCTCATTTATTTAAGTAAAGAACACTTTTAAATCTTATTATCTTAAATTAACGATATATTAAATGTATTAAAATGTTCTTTAATATTGTGATTTTCAATACGTTATATGCAAAATTAAAATTAAAGAGTTGTTAAAAATAGAAAAAGAAATAGTTTTTAAAACATATTAAAAAAGAAAGTAGGACATACATTAAAACAATACCAATACTTTTTTGAGTTAATAGACATCAATAATTATTACTCTTTTTGTCCTAATTTATGAGTAACTTTCCTTTTTAAAGTTATAGAAAGAATGACAAATTTTTATATTTAGTAATAATTTAATAATAAAATATCTATTTTAAATAATTTATAGCCACATAAATATCTATGATTTATTTTTATCTACAAGTTTCAAAAAAATTTCTTTTTTAAATTCCAAATCAAGTAAAATTAACTCTCATAATTTGAAACAAAATGAATATTAATTTCAATACCTCTATTCAAACTCGCAACGTCTTATTTACTATTCCTTTCGTCTCAACTTAACTGAATTTTTGAGGCTTTTTCAATATTTAATTCAAAATTCAAGTTGAATGTTTAAAACTTTTTTCATATTTTCCCGATCATTTATGAAAGTTTTTTTTAGAAGATAAATTACACTATATATTTATGATTTTACAAAGAACAATAGTTAAATGTATAATGAAAATTTTATCTTTGAATATTTTTTTAATATATATATATATATAATCTCATAAATTTAATTAAAATAAAACAGAGTATAAATTTTTTTAAAATACAAAATTCATATAACTAATTAATGCATTACTTAATACATCAAACTCTGACCAACAACCTAACTACCCTCAAATGTTTACCAATAGTATTACTATTTTAATCAACTAGCCCAAATATCCATTTGACTTGGCCAGTTTCACTTTTCCAATCTCATCATCAAATTAAGTCCCACAGTTCACAATAATATGTATTTATCCCCTTCTGTTTCCTGTTTGACCAGTAACTTTCTGTGTTTTCCCGATCTGCTTTTCTCCAAGATTGGACCTTTTCTTGTTAAGAAGCGATATGGGTTTGTCCCTTCAACACTAAACAGATTCACTGATGGACTTCATTCTTGATCTCCAGTACTTTGCTGACCACTCATTTTGGTACTCCATTTCTTGACTTGTTCATGAATTTCTCTATCTTTTTCTTTTGGATGTTGTTTCTTTAGTTAACGAATAGTTTTGGCTACTTATTATACTCAATCTTGATGTCTTTGGGTCTAAAAATCTGAGCTTTTTGGTTACTTTTTCACACTTTGCAATCTGATTTCACTTTGAGTGACTAGTTAGTTAATTTTCATGTGAATTTGACTAATTTAAGCTTATTAGAAGATGGGTTCAGTCAGAAAAGCAGTTTATTATTGTTCAGTATCTAAAGGGGGTCAACTTATATATGCATATAATGATGGAGATCATGAGATTGAGAACTTGGCTGCATTGTGTTTGGAAAGGGTTCCTCCTTTTCATAAATGGTATTTTCAAACCATGGCTAAGAAAACTTTTGGGTTTTTGATGGAAGGTGATGGATATGTTTACTTTGCTATTGTAGATGAGGGTCTTGGTAATGCTAAAGTTCTAAGGTTTCTAGAACAGTTAAGGGATGAATTTAGGAAAGTGTCGAAAAGGGGTTCTTGCTGGACTGTGTCGAATCTAAACTCGCTTTGTTTACAAGGAGAATTAGTTCCTGTTATTTCACCATGTAACAATTATCCTGGGCAAATTGAGGGTGGTGCTTCAGCAAATGCCCTGTTGTTGGGAAAGCAAAATAGACAAGGAAAAAGGAAAATGAACGATCATGTAATTGCTATGAGAGATGCTGAGTTGGAGGAGGACCGAAAATCTACAGAACGAATAGATATGAATGATCAAGGTGCAGCAGCTCCTCCAATTATGTCACAGAAAGAGTTGTGCTTGGTAAGGAGCATGACAAGCTCTCAAAACTTTCAAAAGAAGTGGTGTCGCCATGTATGCGTTGTCCTTGCAATTGATGCTGTGGTATGTCTTGTGTTGTTTGTGATATGGTTAGTTATTTGTGAAGGTACAAAGTGCCTTCACTGAAGTTGTTTTGTCATTGCCTTGTTTGATGCTTGAGCCAAGGAGGTTATTGTTCTAGCCTTTTGAAATCCTTCAGCACAGTGTCGCGTCGTGATAAGCGTTACCGAGGAAAGTGGATAATGGAATAACAAATCAAGCAGCTTTTATACTTGTATCAAGTATAAGTTTCATCAAAGTATTGTTAGAAACTCATTTTTTGTACAGGAATCTCTTTGTTTACGGATAGAGTAGGGAATGCAGTAGATTACAACCAATGCAAGGTTCTTGTTGGCTATTCTAGTCATCTAAAGTTTGTTGCAGCTTCATTGTTACTCTTTGTATCTACCACATGAGTGCTTCATTTAAATACTTTTGTGTTCTTTTCCTATTGGATTGAGATGGGTCTAAGTGGAGAAATATGGAGCCAATCCCACCTAGTTTGGGGTTGAGTCATGGTAGTGGTCTTAGTAATTTTTTCTTTTCCGTTGCATCCGGTAATGTCTGGTTACACATATTTCCACTACTTTCTTAAATTGGAATTTTGCTTTGAAATCAAACACTACTGCATTTGTCTACTTCATGCTATGTGAACTATTATATATTCCTTCTCCATCTGTAACAAGTCTGCCTATCTTTCTACTCAGAGTGTCTTCCTTTATATCTTTTACTGTTGAAGGGTAAGTGCCAAATTTCTGGTGGGGTATTGGGCTGTAGTCCTTTATTTTGCTGGAGAAGTGTTGCGAGGACCATCTTAAGAATTGAATGATACTCCCCTTAGAATGTTCGACACACTTTCAGATAGTAATATGTGGCAAGTCATTTTTCTTTCAAGAATTTAAGTTCATGAACAATTAAAATATCGACAACAAAGGGATGTTATTTCTCTTTTCCTGTCATACTAATATTAACTAGTACTTTAATGCTTTTTTTATCATGCACAAGTTATGTTGGCCTCTTTAACTCTATGCACAATGAAACTATGTACTTGTCCTGGGAAAAAGGGGGTGAAGTTACTGAAAGTCATCTGCATAGGTGCCAGTAACCACAAGAAGATGGAAGGCTTTGGGTGGGTGGGTGTGGGTTGAGCTCCATAAGGTCTCGGGTTCCATTCCTAGTAGAGACAAAACACTAGGTGATCTTCTGGTGGACATAGTTACTTGGTACTTGTTACGGGTGAGAGTTGACAGAAGTATCTCGTGAAATTAGTTGAGGTACATGCAAACTAGCTCAGACACCATAGTTATCCAAAAAACTGGTCAAGCTGCATTTCTCGGTGCTCACAAGTTGATAAACAAAGTGGAATACTGAAGGACATAACATGAAGAAAGGGGTTTATCAAGCCTCAGTTAGTTGTTTAGGGGCCAGGGCAGCTTCATGGCGGTATTTGGCATTCGTTTCTTTCATTTATCTGTCCTTTGATTTTTGTTGCAAAGGAAATCAACCCCCACCCCCCATAATAGGGGCGGCAAAATTAAATTCAACCCGTCCAACCAGTTGAAATTTGTTATAAATCAGCCCATTTATTAGTTCAACCCATCTCAACTCAATCCATTTCAATCCATTTAAAATTAAATTAATATTCAATCTGAATTAACATTACAGAGATATTATTAAAATATTTTTAAAACCATTTTTTTTAATTTATATAAGTAAAACTTAAGTAAAAATTAGGTAGGGTCGGATTTTGACCCTCTTTATAATTCATTACTCAATCCATTTTGATCCAACCCATTTTGATCCAAACATATTTGGGTTGTGTTGAGTCTTAACCCATTTGTTGTATTAATTCATTATAATTCATTTAAATTTGACTCAAATCATCCAATTACCACCCCTACCCCAGAACATATGAGAGTGTGCGTTTACTGGGGAGATGATATCTTGGACTTGATTTTACCTTAAAACTTGCACCTTTATTTTGTTGGTACTTCAATTTTTTTAATGTTTTGTAGAATAGGCATCAGTACAGATATGAGTAATCATCTAGTGAGTTTATTACATCAACACTGACAGAATCCAGTACACTTGGCATATCCCCTCTTTGGGAATCTCTAGGTCATTGAGCTCAAAGGTACAAGAATTTTCATAGAGTTCCTTGAGATTTTGTCACAGCTAGCTAGATGCATATGTTAGGCTTGAGAAGGATATCTTTCATGTCATATCAAGTTGCTGGATCCTATTTCCAGGAACTTTTGCATTTTCCCTTCAGCTTTTTAGCCTCTGACTTCTGATAGACAGCATTCGACACAGTTTTGAGGGTTGATTTCTCACTTGATGGATAGTTATTATCTTAGAAAATCTTTTTTCCTTTTTGTTTCAATTCTCTTCGACAAAGAAAGATACTTTTTAAGATAATAACTATTAGCTGAGTAATCATATGAGAAATTAACTCTGACTTTGATGTTAAACTAAACTACCTCTTCTTAAACTGCAGAGGAATTAAGGGTGTTAAAATGAGTCCAAAGATAGGTAATCTATCCAAAATTTTATGGGTTGGGCTAAAGATAATTTTAGTTGGATTTAGTTTTAATTTATTTAAGCCTTAACTCATTTTAAAAGAACCTTCAATTGAGCCCAATTTAATCTCCAATTCAACCCGTTATAAGGCTCTTTACTTGCATTGATATAATATATGTTTTTTATCTATTTTATATTTTCTATGATTTATTTATCTATTTGTAACTTTTTATTTTTATTTTCTTGAGGTGAAATTCAATTGTGGTTCTAAAAAGTAATAATAATATGTTAAAATTATTGAGATTGGATGAGTCAAATTGGACGGAGCATGATCCAACTTGAACTTTAGCAAACCCATTTGAGCCCAAAATAAATTTGGACGGGTCATAGTCCAACTCAATCTCTATTTCAACATTCTTAATTTTAACTCAATCCATTCGTTTGATACCCCTAAATGGAATCATGCCTGGCGTGCGCGGCCAAGAGTTTGAACAAAGTGTGAATTGATGTGATTGAGATTACAAGAGTTTTTGCATTGAATTTTGACTTATTTTTGTTATTTGGTCTTAAAAATAAATAAATATTTTTTAACTTTATTCAAATACTTCAAAATTACTTTAAAGCTATTTTGACTTAAAAGTATCTAAAATAAGCGAATCCAAACAGGTATCAAAGTCTTTTAGATTTAGGTATTGTAATCCCAAAGTACAGTGTGTATATACAGAGCAATCCCTTTTACTTGTATTACTAAAGTTATTCATGTGTACCAACTTTTAGTTTTTAATGTGTCCTGCAATGTGCAACTCACTTTTTTATTTTGTGCTATGTCTTTAATTTACGCTTCTCCCCCATAACAAAAAATCGTAGGACATAAATAATAGAGTGTGTGTATACATACATATATATATATATATATTTGTGTCGTAATATTCATGCAATTTCAATTAATTAAGTTTCAATGTTCAATTGGACTTCGATGGTTTCCATTAATGGCAATTACAGCCAATTTTTGAAAAATAATCATTGCCATAAAATTTTAAATTTCACCATCTAAGTTTAATATGACCGGAGAATCTTAGTTGATTGATTATTTAAATTTTCACTTTGTTGATAAGGATTCGATTCATTATCCCTCTCCCCATTAAAATATATAGCCTTTATCCTAGGAGCAGAAAGTGTTTGTTTCTATATTTTACACCTCGATGTGTGAAAAAAAGCAAATGGAAAACTTGGATCACACTATATATCTCTGAAAAAAAAATAAACTTTTTGACCAACACAAACGCAATAATTACTGATAACCCCAATATATATAAGTAATAATTGTATTATAATATGGTAGCTAAAACGAAATGTCAACTGTCATGCGACGTGGTCAACTTTTGAGAATAAGGACAGAAGGTCCGTAAAAACAATATGTAAGTCAATCGTTTGAGCAGAACAAATAAAAAAACTACTGGAGTATATATTACGGACATTTTAAAGAAATTAAACGACTGTTAATTAAGTCTTGGTGATTTATCAGTAAATCAATAAATGTTGGAGAAACCACCAAGATAATCCTCGATGCATTTTGGGTCAAATAATTCAGATTTTCTCCGGAAAATGTTGGTTTTAAGTAGTAAGTGTGAATTAGGAAATGAAAGTTGGAAGAATAAAGAAAATGTGGGGTAACTAAGTAAAGGAAAATGAAGAGTCATTTCTCCCTAATTGGTAAAATAGAGGAAAAGATTTGTCCTTATATTAGGAACACTTCCTCTAACTCTTAAAGATTCAAGTAGAGGGGACTCCCTTGCACCTAGGGGTGTTCATAGTTTGGTTATTCGGTTATAAACCACACATGAAAATAAAAATAATGATGCATTTCAAAATTTATCATTTTGGCCTATAAGAAAAAGCTAATGACATTTTTAGTCCCTCCAAGAATTGTTAAATACATTCATATACATGAAATTAATAAGATAAATATTCTCGTTTTGAGTATTTATACTTTCATAGTATATTAAAAAATAAAAATTATTTTAATAAATAATATATTATGTGTGTATAATTATACAATATGAATATAATTTTGTCGGTTCGGTTTGATTATTTCTTTGGTTTTTCCAAACAAATCCAAATCCAAACCAAATACTATCGATTTTTAAAAAACTAAAATCAAACCAAACCAAACCAAAACCAAAATAAAATTAGTTTATTTAATCGGTTTGGATCGATTTTTATCCAAACCGTGAACACCCTTACTTGCACCATTCGTCGCTCATCTACGGCTAGTGATGTGATTGATAAATTTTTTGGACAAAATTTATTAACCAATCTCAAAATTTTTCTTTTCTGATATTTTCTTTTGTGAATTATTAATTAATTATTTGATTTGTAAATTATTTACATATTATTTATTAATTAAATTAACACGCGAAGTCAATTTAACTAATTTTTAAATTTCGCATGTTTGAGACTGAATAGGTAAAATTCGCACCCAACAATGCCTATAAATAGAGGTCATTTCTGCATATTTAAGACATTGAATTTTTTACTTCTTCTTCGTACGTTTTCTTACAAAATAAAATCCGAGTGTGTGAATTCATTATTGGTTCTTTGAGTTCGCTGAAAATTACAAGAGTTTGAGGTATCAGTACTTTTGTAATTATTAATCTGTTTTATCCTGTGAGAAAATAATCCACAAACCTCAAATACAATAAGGAGATTAAATTCCTTAAGAACACCAAATGAATGATGTGGACTCAGATTCTTGAACGTATTTTTTTATAATTTCATTTTATTTTATACCGATGGAGGGTCAGGGCTCATACATAAGATTGATTTGTGGTTGAGGATGAAAAATATTTATCATTCCACCACACCTGCAACACATGCACGCGTGCTGCATATTATTACCTGTTCATGAGCAATTACTTTAAAAGATTCATAAGCCTGCAACTTGTACTACAATAATACAGTCAATCTGCTTTGTATAACTAGTGTAGAAGTTCAAACATCATTACATCACCATATACCTAAAATGTACATACTATATTAGGAGGCATTTGAAAACAACAACAACTTGATTTCCCAGAAACTCTGTCAAAGCATGATTAGTAAGATTGTGTTTGGTACAATGGAAGTTTTTTCTTTTGTAACTGTTTACGCATACTTTGACTAGTTTCATTGAATACATGTCATCTTCCATCAACAATAAGTATCGGGTAATATGAAAGTTGATGATTAATTTCTTTCAAATGTTTGCTAAGGCCATTTTCTAGTTCGTGGTTAATTATCTAAAACCATGAAAAATGACTTTTCTCTCATTTCTTACATCTACTATATGACTTCTTTTCGTGATTTTCTTACCATCTATCCTAACTTTTAGATTATTATTCTGTGCACCAAGTAACACCAAGAACTTTTAAATCTCATGATTTTATATTATATATGTTAAATTTGTTAAAATATCTTTAATCTTATGGAATTTAATATGCAATGTTAAAATTTTGAAATTAAAAAATTATTAAAAAGATAAAGCGATATTCTTTTTTAAATAACAAACTAATTGAACCAGAAGAAGTATAGATATGTAGGTTTCTAGATCACAAACTAAAAATCATTTTAGTTTTATACATAGTGAAAAAAATACTAGCAAATATGATAAGCAAGTATTACTTACATAGAATTTAATACATAAATAACTTACTTCCTCACTAACTACCAAACTATAAAGACTAGTACTAATAATAATGAAAACACTCTCCAATTTTTATGTGCTTTGTGAGATAATAGATAACTTTTTCTTGTGATTGCCCCTTCCGTATTCGGTGTCCGTATTGGAGCTGACTATTTTAGATTCGCGTCATATGGGCCTATTAAAGGGAAGCGCTTTCTGTCATAGATTTTTTTTCTATACTCAGAACTCAAATATGAGACTTCTGATTAAGGAAGACACACACAACTTCATTCACTGTACCACATCCTTCTGTGGTGAGATAACATATAATTCTCGAACTATGTGATATGATACTATAATAAAGAAGGCATAATGAATGTATAAATTATGTAACATAGTAAATGAACAGAAAGGAAACGTATAGTTGAATGAATGAAATTAAATGAACTTCCTTAAGGTCGTCTCCTAACATGTGCGAACCCCGAGCTATGGCGACTGCATCTCCAACTTTATTCTCATAATAATTATAATATTATCCTCTCCGATAATCTTTAGCTCTCGTATTTACCAAAAATGGACGATCCAAATAATTTCATTTTATAACATCAAAACATTTTAATTCTTATTAGCCAATTTTAACATTTATCTTTATTTAATAAATTTAAAGAAATAATATAATCAAGTTATCTTGTTAATTAATATATTTTTAAAAATATAAAAAAAATATGATAACTAAAATAAATTGAAAGAAATATAAAAATAACCCTAAACCTAAACTTGACCCGTGGATCCTACTTTTATTAAAATAATATTAAACTCCGTTAATAATTCATAATTAAATATAGCCCGTCCAAAATGAGTTTGCGAATCCCGAGGAGGTTTTGTAGCTGTTTTTCGCCAAAGCTTGCTTCAGAAACAATCAAACATCTCGTTATTTATTTCCTCGGGATCGTTTATTTTATTTATTTATTTGTGCAAAAGTGCATGGCAAGTCTCCAAAATTGAAATTTGATACCGGAATTCATGCACCACACAAGTGATAAAGTGGATGCAAATATTGCATATTTTTCTTTCCATTTTAATTTATTTATTTTAATTTAATTCGATGCTTGAGAAAATGAAGAGTATTATTGAATTTTGTAGTTTAATCTCAAGAAGTTTAATACACCAAAATATCATTTGATTATTATAATCTTTAATATGACATATTATGAGAGAGATGTAAAGAGTATTTCCTCTGTTTTATTTTATATGATATCATTTTTTTTTGGTCCGTCTAAAAGAGTATGTCAGCTTAGTCTAACTGAAAATAATTTAATCTTAAAATTCTTGTTTTACCCTTAATGAAATGATTTTTAGTCACACAAATATATAAGAAATTATTTTAGACCACAAGTTTTAAATTTTTTTTTTCTTAAACACTCTGTTAAGTCAAAGAGTGTCACATAAAATGGATCATGACGAAGGGAGTATTACATATAAAATCTTTCATTCTTTCTAAACAAACTATAAACGAAAGTAAGACAATCAAATCTAAGTTGTGTCACATTTTTTTCTAGCATGTCTAAGAAAATGTTAAATTTCTATAATTAGAAAATAATTTAAGCATAAAATTATTTTGCCGTAAATAAAATTATTTATACTCATATACAAATAATAAAAATCTGTGTGAAGTCATAAATTTTAAAAATTTTCCTTTCTTTCTTAAATTTTATGTGCCTAAAAGGATATCCCATGATTTGGGATGGAGAGAGTAATTTTTTTTTCATTTGTCTAATTTTTGGCAAGCAATGAAATAGTCGCTCAAACGTAGTACTCTACTGAATAGAATAGCTAGCTAGCCAAATGGGTACAAGTTGGAAATTAACCGGCATATATCCATGCAAGCATAATACGCATTTAGCTAGCCAGTACACTTGATATCAGGGCGGAGCTATATTCATCGAAGGATGGTCAAATGAACATTTTTCATCGAAATTTTTTTCAAATATATAGGTTAAATATAGATATTCTAATATATATATATATATATGCATCAATTATTGAATACCCTTGATACAAAAATCACTAACTCATATTCTAAAAATATGAACATCCTTGATGAATATGCTGGCTTCGCCACTGCTTCATATTGCTTCTTGTGCTCGTAATAGAGCCAGCTGGCAAATTCCATGCAAAAAATAATTGAATTCTTTTCTGAAGGGATATGAGACCTAGCCACTCTACTGAAATTGTTGCGTAAAATCACGTTTGCAACTTGACATGCCAATAAGCATACACAAATTTGGGGGTTATCCTTTCGCCGACTTACTGCATAATGGTGTATATATAAAAAATTTTAAAAATTTACCTTATATATATCGTATAAATTTTTTTTTGAAGAGGGGGGAGGAAGGTTCGGATGAATATCATGGCATGCAGCTCCCTAGATTCACCTGCTTGGTGGGTATGATTGAATTCAATAGCTTTCCACTCAAACATTATATATCATGTGTATTTTTTTATTTTCCCTTTCTAAAAACCACACTCACTAATTACTTTCACCGTTGCAAAAAGAATAATCTAGTTTAACTTGACATGAAGTTCAAGAAAATAAAAAAGACTCTTTAATCTTATGGTCCTAAATTAAAATTATAACAAATGTATCAAAATACTCTTCAATCTTGTAGCTTTAAACACGTCATGTGGTAAAGTGTTCCAAAAAAAGAAGAGTAATTTTTTTTAAACAAATTAAAAAGAAAAATAGGCCTTTATTTTTTTTTTAATGGAGGAAGTAATAGATACAAACAGTATGTCCTTTTTTTTTGGTAATCGTATCATTTTTAAAATTCAGATAATCAACCAACTAAGTTGCTAAGACTTTCCTACAAACAATAATAATTAAGTTAACTCAAACACAAATAATTCAATGAATTATGGAAGTGAAAAATTCCAAACCCATAAAATCAAAATTCTAAATCCTCATCTCCCCATTCAATAGGGTGAATCTTTTCAAAATAAAAAATAAAAATATTTGAGCTCCCATATGTATTGTCCTATATTTTCCATTCAGTAACTTGCAGTTTACTCAAGCTTTAAGAGTTTGCGCGGGCGGCGTTAACGGCCGTCAACTTTCTCTCCTCACATGAATTACATAATACCTGATCGTTGACATTATACAGTTGGATATATATATATATATATAAAAGCCCATTTCAATCAAAATTAAGAAAGTGATATTGACAAACACAAAGGAAGAGATCAAGGAGCTAGCAGATATGGCATCATCAACATCAAATGGTGGTGTTCCGCCAGGGTTTCGATTTCATCCAACAGAGGAAGAGCTTCTTCATTACTACTTGAAGAAGAAGCTTTCCTTTCATAAGTTTGACATGGAGGTTATCAGAGAGATTGACTTGAATAAAATTGAGCCATGGGAATTGCAAGGTACATATTATTTTCTTTGTGCATTACTATAATTTTGAAAATAGTCTCTCTATTTTTGTGAGATAATATTTTATCTTGCAAGATTTCACTTGTGAAATTTCATTGAGTATATTATTACTGTTGTGTAGCACTATTATTATCACTGAGTACTTACATAAATCAAAAAGAAAAAAAGAATTAGCTACCAATTTAGTCTTCGTTTATAACTTGTAGCTAATAGAATTTTTGGATAATTCATCGGTAAATTCTATTTACCTTGATGTTTAGCTACATAGTTTATCCGTCTCTAAAGTGATTTTTAGCTCTAAAAAGAATTAACGTATAAGATTTATGTAAAATACCCTTTTAAACTTCTACTCTTTGGAAGTGATTTTAAAATTAACTAACACAACATAAACTATTTTTCACCAAACAAATTATTTATCATTTGATAGTTTATATTCTTGGTTTACTAACTTAAACGAGAACAAAATTGTAAATTCCTAGTGATCTCTCATCTAAAAGCTTTAAGTACTTAATGATAAGCAAATTATATTTTCATTTATTGAATTATATTTTTCTCGCGCTTGACATAAGACATGTTGAATTGTCTTAGAACTCAAAAGTAAAATTAAGTACTCTATTTGTCCAATAATAGTTGTCCATTATTGATTTCACGGAAAAATTAATAAGTAGTAAATAATAAGAATAATTTTATCTAATAACCTTTTTAAATATAAGTCATCTGTATATACTTCCCCCGTTTCCAAAAGAATGACCTATTTTCTTTTTTAATCTGTTTAAAAAAGAATTATTCATTTCCTTTTTAAACAACAATTTATTTTCAACTTTCCACGTGACAAGTTTAAGTCCACAAGATTAAAAATCATTTTTGTATGTTTTACATAATTTTAATTTAGGATCACAAATTTGAAAAGTCTTTTTTTATTTTTTTAAACTCCATGTCAAGTCATATCAGGTCATACTTTTTGAAACAGATGAAGTATTATTTAACACTAAGGGAAAAAAATAGACACAAACTAATAAATCATTTATTGATTTTATAAACGGAATAAATATTGTTGGACATCTTAAAATAATATAGTGGATACGTAAAGATGAATGAAGAAGCAGTAGCTAGAGAAGTTATACTTAATTTTATTAGATAGATGTGTTAATATTTAATTTGATGTTAATTCAGAGAGGTGCAACATTGGATCAACCCCACAGAATGAGTGGTACTTTTTCAGCCACAAGGATAGGAAGTATCCCACAGGTTCAAGAACAAACAGAGCTACAAATGCTGGTTTTTGGAAGGCAACAGGCAGGGACAAGTGCATAAGGAACAGCTTCAAGAAGATTGGTATGAGGAAAACTCTTGTCTTTTACAGAGGAAGAGCTCCACATGGACAAAAGACTGATTGGATCATGCATGAGTTCAGGCTCGAAGATGCTGACCAAAGTCAAACTGTAAGTTCCTCAAAATATGGAATTAATTATAGAATTTGTTAGTACCTTTAGCTAAATGAATTTTAATTTCTTATATGAGATTTTTAATGTTTAACCACCAAATTTTGTCTGTCGCTACTTCTTTGTTTTCAGTTGTAATTGTTGAAGTCTTTGTTATAAGGAGACCACCCATCCCATTAATCACCAATGTGAGATTTTGTGTCTCAACACTCACCTCACGCCCAGTGCTTAGCATCTAGTGTGTGGACAATTTTTTTGGGGGGCTCAATATTGGGTGAGACGGGCCCTACTCTGATACCATGTTGAAGTAGGCCTTAGGCTAAACTCACACTCCAAAAGCTAGCATAAAAAGAGGAGGATTATCTAAACCTTATAAGGAGACCACCCTTCCCATTAACCATAGGATTTTGTGTCTCAACAGTAATATATATACACTTTCCTCATTTTTACTTTCCCCAAAAATGGCCTCTCATCAAGGGGAAAGGAAAAAAAAAGAGAATTTTTTTTTGGAAACTTAAAAGCAAAGAAATTAAGGTTCCCAAAACAAACCTGCATGTGGCATACGTATATTAAAGAAAAAGTTTGATGCATGATCAGCCTAGCCCATAAATCCTAGGATATTCAACTGAGAAATGTTTCAGTTGAACATACTTCCGATTCTTAATAAACTATTTCAATTAGATACTTTAAATTCGACTGTTAGAAGTTTTTTTTTTGTGTGTTATCATTTATCTTTAGATATATGGTTAAATTAATTGTGCATATAAGATATTTTCTTTAATTATATACCTTTGCCTTAATAAGCAATAAATCTTGGATATTTATTTTCTATTTAAGGCTGATGCATTTAATTAAAGAAAATATATATTTTATGTGATTGATTTAACTATTCAATTAAAATATGTGTGAGTTTTTTTCAAAATTTAAATTAAAAATATTTATTTAAAACACTTCATTAAGAATTAAAATATTCAATTACTACATAATTTAATTCAAATATTTAAATAAAATATCTTAACAAATTTAGGGAGCTTGACTAAATATTAAGCCCAATGAAAAAAAGATTGGTTGAAGTCTGTATGTAAATTGCATACATGGAGTCAAAGTAATTAAATGATCCTTATAATAATGATTAATTAATTAGTGAATAATTTCCTGGCCATTGACTTTCTTTACCACAAAATCTTTGACTCTCAGGATTTCCCAGCTTGCATGCATGCATATGCTTCTAGGAATTTGTTATCCATAATAACCATAGTTCAGCTGAATACTTGAAGTTGTGCAAGAGGCTAATAAATGAAACATATATAGTAGGACAATTTAAATAAAATGATAAAAGATCTCATTCTTTGATATGGGCCAAAATTCTTTTTGCTAATGGGACTCAAACCCAATATATTTATTCTAATTATAGAAGAATATGATTATGCCATTTAAAAGTTTAAATTGCGAGAATCTATTAAACATTTTAAGTATATATATGCGTTTTATGTGCGATCTGTTTTTTTAATGGACAACATCAAAATCTTTGTTTGTTTTGATAATGTATTAGAGTTATTAAATAAAACACATTTATTTATGTAATTTCAACTGTGTACAGGAGGATGGTTGGGTGATTTGCAGGGTATTCAAGAAGAAAAACCTCTTGAAAATAACAGGAAACGATGGTGCAGCCTCATCAAGCCACCACCAAGCTCCTCGAACCAACAGTTTGATACACAAAGATGATGATCATAGCCCCTATCTATTACACCAATTACCACAACACGACTTAAATTACACTCAAATTCCAGTTGCTTCAACTCTGCCAGTACAATACTATTCACAAAACAATCATAACATCGAATTAGCACAAAACTTCATGAAGTCATATCATCATGAATTCTCATCATCAGGCGCTGATCAATCCGCGCCTTGTGAGTCTGGCTTAGAGGTAGCAAGCAGTACTAATAATCATATGAATATCAATAATGATCATCACTGGGGGATTAATATTGATTCATCAAAAGTTGCACTAGGGATGGGATTCGAATCGAATCAAATCAATCAGCAACTTCCTCTTCGCGGAGAAATGCAGGATTTTTGGAGTTACGGGAAATAATACAGACATAACTATTACTAATTCTTTGTAATAATATATATTGAACTTAGCTTGTTAGTGTACTATATACATTATATATATTCAGGGGGAAATGTATGATTGTATGTCCTCTTTATTTTATGTTAGCTTTGTGCTAGTTAGTGATTGTTATATTGGAATGTAAATTTTCTGAAATATGATCAATTTTATGATTTAAGAAATCAAACAAAAAAAGTTATACAAAATTAAATGACAAAAATACATAAACAACCAAACTTCAGCTTTAGCCATTCGAACTTTCAATATTCTTTTTTTATTTTCCATCAAACTAATGGCATCTTAAATCATGCTTACTCTTACTAAAAGTCTAATCTCTCTCAGGTGTAGTTTCAATCTGTATAACTTACTTAATAGGCCAGACCAGAAGAGTGATGTTCAGAAAACTAATTTCCGTCTTAAGAAGCCGACTCAAAAGCAATAGCTTTGAAAACAATGATAAATTAATGAATGATCATGAGGTCTCAGGAGATTAATTTATACATCATCGTCAGAACCATAAAAAAATCATTATAAATCCAAGTCAACCTAATATCTTGAAAGCATACACATTGAAAAATAACTTTAGCTTTGGACTTTCTGCTGAAAAATAGAGTTTTGAGAAATGTAATCTTGAATTGAAAATATTTTTTTTTTTTATTAGTTGCTCCAAAAGTGACTTTATTTCAAATCTATATATAATGAAATTATCTAAATATCTCTAAATTAAAAGAAATCTTTAATTAGAAGGCCTACATAGTATAAAGATCTTCTCGCAGTTGAAACCTAGATGAGTTGCAATTTTCGCGTCTCATCTTTCGGACTATCGCACACCTCCATAGAACTCACTCCAGATTTGACATACCATTTCAAGCAAATAAAACAACAATGACACATTTGTGGTGGGATAAAGCTAATTAAACAAGCCAAAGGGACGAAGCACCAATGGCTCTCTTAATATCTTGTTGAGCAAGAGTTAAAGTAGCTCCTAATAATACTGTTATTATTCCTATAACCAAGATCAAATACATTATGTAAGGTATAACTCTGAAAAGAGGAAGAAGTCGAGCTATAAGAAAAATTCTCGCCGCTATAGTAGTAGCATGTATAAGAGCCAAAATAGGAGTAGGTCCCTCCATGGCATCAGGTAACCATATCTGAAGGGGAAATTGGGCGGATTTAGCAACTGTACTGGTAAATAAGAAAACAACACATAACATAACAAATACAAAATTTACCTCATTATTATTAATCAAGTAAGTGACATATAATTGAAACAATTCACAAAAGCTTTCGTGATATAATGCATAACAATGAACCCTTTGGAAGCAAAGTCATGATCTTTTGAGGAGACTTAACACATACAAGTACTACAAATTATTACAAAATTTACACGAGCAGAGATCGTGGATGCAAATTTGATAAGGCATATCTATACCCTTTAATGGAAAAGATTCATTTAACAATGAGTAAATTCAAATTTCAGTGATTTTTTGCTACGTGTTGGTAATGGCCAAATTTGGATCCATACAACGTCACATGATTGATTTGTAGAGAATTTAACAACAATGTCATATACACCCAAATAACTACAGGTTAATACATCTATGTTTTATAATAACTATAAACAAAGGCATTAGGACCAACAATCCCAAATGTGGGACTATATCAACCTCAATATGTTTTTCCGCATGGCCAACTATATATAGCATCATCAATAGAAATTTTTATGCCACTATAAAAGTATTAGTTATGACAGAATAATCAGATTAGAAGGCAAGAACATACACAAAAAGTATAGTCTACGAAAAAATATTAGATCAGTTACAACTAATAACATTTTGAAACATTCCAAATTGAAAAGACAAAATATATTATATGATCCTAACAAAACTCTCAATGCTTGTCTTCACAGGTACAATTTAATAATAGGCAAAATGCCAAACACTAAAAAAATTGCATAGAACATAACATTATTGTGTAGTCTTATCAGTTCTAAATATGAATTCCAGCACAATTAGTTGTTTTTGAATTAAATTATGCTAACATTTGCGATAAATTGATTGTAACACAAATAAAAAACTTTGTAAGTGATGTGCAAAAGACTTGCCAAAATCGTGCAACCCACGTGCGGTCAATTTAGTTAGTTTTAAAAAAGTGGCTAATCGATGAACAACGTAAAAGTGGTTATTTGTCTAAACGTAGTATCTTTGGGCCCTTATTTAGTTGTCCGTCGGGTTAAGGGCCCATGAAAAAACACGCGCCTTAATTAGGAGAGTTTTCTTTGTTGAGTTCACTCAATTCAACACTCAGCAGTCATGGAAGAACAAAAAAATTTAACGGAATTTGATGCCTTGGAACACCCAAAGGAATTGGAATTGCCGGAAGGAGGGGACGATGAAGGAGATAACAACAGTAAAGAGGCTGTTGATGAAGGCGATGACGAAGACGAAGAGGAAGATGATGAAGAGGATGATGGAAGTGGAGAGTATAAATTCCAATTCGAAGCAGAAATGGATCCTTTAGCATTCACAGAAGAGGACGCCTTTGGACGCCAGCCATACCAACAATTTGAGCGCCTCGAGCACGAATATGAAGCTTTGGCTGCCAAAAAGCGGGAAGCTCTAGCCCTACAACCTCCCAGGTAATTTTGATTTTGTGAAGCGATAGAGTGAAAACAATTCTGATGTTTTTTGCTACACACACGGTAATGAATAATGATTACGCTGATGTAGACGGAAAAAAATAGTTTTTTTTTTTATGAATTTCTGACATGAAAATTGATACTTAGCTTAAGTGCATTATGTAAAATTATTTACACCTATCTGAAGCTCTACTCTGTCTTGCTGAATCCATGCTCCCCTATTCCTCATTTTGCTCCTGAAATTTTCTCTCAGGATTAGTATAGAAAGGTAATAATAACATTAATGGTGGCCAGATTATTATTTTTTGGTTTCAGTTGTTGTTATCGGCGCTGCAGTCAGAATAGTGATCAGAGAGATGAAAGAAAATGTATCGAGGACTTGGTGCATGCTGAAACACATCAATTTTCTTTTTGATAAGTTAATACATAATACACCTATTTATAAGTGTCAAACTCTGTGCTAAGTGAGATTTGTGCAAAGTATCTCACTTAAGATTATAATTCTTCTGACAATTCTGATTCTCATATTCTAGTACTTCTAACAATTTTGTGATTGTTGTAACTAGGGGCGGGGGATGGGGTTGGGTGTAATTAATTCTCTCTTTGATTGCATTACCGTTTACATGCTTTATCTGGATTTTGGATGCGTATGGTCTCCTTGACCTTTGTATTGTGTTAATTTCTTATACCATGTTTGCGGATGGGCATGTGAGTGTGTGCAGTGAGATCGCAGCAACGAAATCCAGGCAAGAAGACTGTCAAGTAGATGGTCCAGGAGCAAGCTATGATGAAATATTGGAAGCTATGAATTATGGGATGAGGAAAAAATCAAAGAAGGTATGATATCCGCATGTTTTTGCTTTATAATATGTTGGCATTAGCTATCTGGGGAAACTTTAAACTCCATTTACAAAATACTAGATCTAAGCAGACCATTGTCCCAAGCTCAACCTTGACAATTCATTTTTTTTTTTTTTTGCTTTCTTTTGTTTTTTGGGATCTTGACTATTATTTTTGTCCTAAGAATTCTTGACAGAACCATAAAAGAGCTGCTATAATTATCCTAAATATCTTCAGCATATTAAAGTTTAGAAGACCCAAGAATCTTCATCAAAAAATTAGAAGGCCAAAGGATAATTAAAACATTAATATTTTCTTTAAAGTTCAATTGTATAACTGATTGCATCAAGGCAAAGCATATAGTTAAGAGTAACATTTTTCTTATGAGTAGTCTTTAGTTGAAAAACTAGAATCACCAAAGCATAGTAGTGTATACCTGTACCAGCTTATGGTTTCAGATCCTTATAAGAGGTCTTAAAGTCGAGGTCTTTAATTTCGAGCTTAAGATTTATATCTCATTAAAATCAGGTTTTCCTTATATAGTTGTTGAATGATAAGGGAATTTCATATTGAATTACATGTAGCATTAATCATATTGGAAAAATATTACAAAAGCCAGCTGGTCATTGGGACTTGGGCTTGGAAGATGTATGGAATACTAAAGCTGCAATAAAGGTGGCAAATTTTGGATGGGTTGCAGCTAGGGATGCTTGTTTAACTCAGAACAGATTACAGTAGATTAAAGAATATCTTGAGTTTTGAGGATATGGAATACCATCTTGCTTAACGAAGCTAGCTTTGAGGCTAAGCTTGTTGATATCCAGTTCTAAGGTTATGTCACACCAACAAACACTTCCAACTATAAGCTTAGCTAAACTGAAATTCAATAATCTCAAGTGATAGTGGTTATGGTACTTACGAATGAGCTTTTGGCCTTCAAAACGTTTGCATATAAGCAATTCATGGAAGTTATGAATCGTTTAAGGAGTTACTAAATTACTGATTCTAGAAGAATGAAAAGAATTTTTACAAATTGGTTTGTGAATTTTGTCTATGATTTCCCTATCCAATAATCCTACCTCAACTATTCACCCACCTTGTGAAGCTATCAGTTCTCAATCTATTTTGGATGGGCTTTGTCTATGTGCTGAGTGTCCAGAAAAATCTTGGGTTGTCTCCATTTTAATCTTTATTTTAAGCTTTCTTAATTTTAAATTCTAGAAACCTAAACAGAATTTTAAAACTAAAAAAAAAAGAAGAGGCAAAGTAAATATAAATTGACAACAAAAGAATCCTAAATCAATAACCTAATTAAAACCAAAAATCCTAAATAAAGAAAAAACTAAAGTATCCTAACTCTAATTAAAGAAAATTAAATTCTATATATGCACAACACTTTTGGTTATCTCCCCCCAAAATATTTATTATGATAAAGGAAAACCTAAAAAATCTTAAAGCTAATTAAAGAAAATATCTTATTATATACACACAGTAGTTGTGATTTTCTCAACAAAAAACAATATTTAACGTTACTACTACTACTATAAGCATTATTTTTACTATTATTTTATTTTTATATTAGCTATTTGATAGATATTATATTACACAATATATTTGAAAAGTATTGTATTTGATCAAATTAGAAGTTCGAAAGAAATACATCACACACACACTCCATTTCATACCAAATATAATTAGGATTTCCTATGTAATAGTTCTAATATAAAAGAAGAAGAATAACATTCGTTGTTGCTTCACCATTTTATCCATCAAAGTTCTTTTTTTTTTTCAACAGCATAATTCTTAGCATTCTTGACACTACATAGCCCATAGTGACATGTTCTTTTGAATAAGTAAAGAGTTCAGGTATTTTTGGTGTGATTTTGGTTATTTAATTTAAGTTGATTTTTACGTCTTAAATATTAAGAAAATAGTAAATGACAATTTGTCTATTCTACATTCTTTTAATGAAGGGCAAAGTTCAATCTACATTTTTAAAGACGTTTATGCTTTTAATATAGTATAGATAGATTAGTTTATTAAGTGGTCATTTTGCAACCTGTTATTTTGTCCCTTCTTTAGTTTGGATTGCAAGTTGTTTCCATTTTGCATATTAAAATATTGTGCAGCCACTATTTATCTTCTGTTCATTATGTTATGTTGTACCATATGTAGCTCAAGAAGAGAGGACGGCGGAAGGGATCAAAGACTAAAGTTAGTCCAGAATTGAAGAGAAAATTAGGTGATGCCACTCTTCACTATGCACTTGGTCGTTATGAAGAGGTACACACGTCATGCATCCCTGATCTTGCTTGATCTGCATTTATAATTTTTTGTTTTGCATGTAGATATGATATCAATATGGCATGACAAACCTAATTTTATCAAGATTGCATTTTCTCTACATAGTAAAATATATGAATTGACCATGAAGTTGCTGTTTTCTCTTTGTTGTTGTCGGTAAGGGTCCTGTTTTAAAAAATTAACCTATTTTTGCTGCTGAATATTTGTTCGTATTTGTTTTTTGATTGGTATTTCTGTCAGTTATATGTAAAATTTGTGCACACCTGTTGAAGCAGTGGTCTTTTCCCCGTTCCTGATGGATTTGCTAAGGAAGGGCTCTATATCATCTGTTAGTCCTTCCATTTCTCATTTATTATCTCATTGTTAGTGTTCTCTGTTGCAGGCCAAACGTTTGTTGCATGAAGTAATTCGTCTTTCGCCAAACCTTCCTGATCCATACCATACACTTGGTCTAATTTACAATGCTATGGGTGATAAGAAGAGAGCTATGAATTTCTACATGCTTGCAGCGCATCTGTCACCAAAGGATGCATCTCTATGGAAGCTCCTGGTCACTTGGTCCACGTGAGGATTCTTTGGACTACTTGTATTATCATTTGTTTTTCTTTTTATCTTTTCTCATCTGTTTTTTCTTCTGTTGAATATACATTTCAAGAAAATCGCAATTGAGCTGTTTACTCATATATGGTGTAAAAATATGTCATCCTTATTTCTTTTCTTATTTCATAGAGCACAGTATTATCATTCCTATGTGGAATAAATTCGTGCATATATTTTGAGATCCAGTGGTTAGGGGAAAAAGTTATCCCTTGATCCCTTTCCCATACGCATTCAGTGATTTCCCAAAATGCTGATTCCTTTCTGGAATGGGCTTTGTCTGCCCTTCCTTTCAACTTTGGCTGTTATTTTATTATTCCCTGATGGAAGGGCATCCTTGAAAACTAACACAAAAATTCCATCATCATCTACTGATTTCTTTAGGCTTCTGAAAAAGTGGAGGAGACAGATACCCTGAGATGTATGGTTAACGGTTCTTTGTATTACTTTTGGTTTTAAAGACATTGAAAGGGATGAACCAAAAGGATACAAATATATTTACTCCTTGTGTGGTGCTTAGGTATAGTTTGGTCCTAAAGGAGCTCAAACTGATATATTCTGGGGTTAAAAGAACATTCTGCATTAGGAATTAAGAGAGCATCAGGTCTGTGCATGTTGGATACTGATGGACAAAGTTCAGTTATTCTTCATTTTGAGTGACAGCCTACTAAAGGATTTGTATCACATCTCTTAGTCATTTGATTTAGGAATGTGATATGTATGTGAGATAGGCATTTGACCTGTTTCCTTTCATTTGATCTCTTATTCACTGTGTTTTTATTGCCAATTTTAGGTTTTGTTTCTAAAATTGTTGTATAAGTTTGCTCCCTGGTTCCTGTTTATTTTTGCAAACATTTAGTGCTTCTTGATTATTATCAGTTTAAAGATAACTTGCAACTGTACAGAGAGCAGGGAGATAGGAAACAGACCCGTTATTGCCTTTCCAAAGCAATAACAGCAGACCCTGAAGATGTTAGTCTTAGGTATCACAGGGCTTCAATATATATTGAACTTGGAGATTATCAAAAAGCTGCAGAATCTTATGAGCAAATTGCTCGTCTATGCCCTGATGACGTTGAAGTGCTTAAGGCAGCTGTTCAGGTGTCTTCTCTATCCTTCCTTCAGTATCTGTTAAACTTTGTCGTCTTGTTGATTTGCATAAATTTGTTGAAGAGTTCAACATGGGTTAATAAAGGGGTGGGTGGTCTCCTAGGCACTTTTCCCCTCTTGAACTAGCTTTGGGGGTTGAGTTAGATCTAAGATTTATTTCTTTACATGGTATTAGAGTTGAGTCCATCTAAAAATTTTCGTTGTTGGTGCTCCATCTTATAATGTCCACACTTTAGATGCCGAGTCTTGGGTGTGCGGGGTGTTGGAGTTCTACACCGTTTGTGGGATTGGCACATGGATTCCTTAGATGGTGTTGGACAATCTTTCCCTATGAGCTAACTTTTGGGATTGAGTTAGGTCCAAGGTCCATTTTTTAAATATGGTATTAGAGCACGATCCATCCCAATTCTTGTTTTTTGATGTTAGGCCTCTATATTATATTGTCCATGCTCTAAATGTTGTTCGGGTTTGAGCTTGAGGTGGCATGTTGAAGAGTCCCACATCAGATGAAAAAGGGATGGGTGATGGTCTATATATAATCTTAGGTAATCTTTCCCTCTTGAGCTAACTTTTTGGGTTGAGTTAGGTCCAAGATCCATTTTAAAGAGTTGTTTTGGCTTTACACTAAATGGTTACATGTTGAATGGCTCATCTTATGCTATTTTTATTCATTTCATTTTCTATTGTTGCCCTTAATGTTCATTGGACATCTTTTGTCTTTTATATTATTGCAGACAAACTATTACTATTTTTTTTATCAAGTAAATGGTTTCAATTAATAATAGCAATGCTGAGATGGCCATATACAAAAGATATACCCCAAAAGGGAGAAGCCTACAAATGGGTCTCTCCAAAAGATATTCAATCCTCTATACAAATAGGAACTACGTGAGTGCACCAAAAATTAATTAAGGAAGTGGAAGCCAGTGTTTATCAAAGGCAAAAAATGAAAAAAAGCTCTAAGGTCCATTAGGGCTTCAAGCGCAAAGTGCAAATAAAGTGTGGACCTTAATAAAAAAAGCGCAAAGGGAGAAAAAAAATATAAATATATATATGTTTAGTCGAAGACTAATAATTATAAACA
>JAOTQJ010000096.1:14592893-14618310 GCA_025642045.1 Solanum sejunctum | reverse complement strand
AAAAAAAAACCAGAGACTTTTGTGGGGAATTTTGCTTTTCCATATGTGCTTCCAAGGCCATCTCGAGCACTGTTGCTCTGTCTGATCCATCAACCTACCGGCTTTGTTGACTTTGAACTTTCCTTTGTCATCTCCTGCCCACCAATAATCTATCCTCTCCTGTCTGTACTCCAGTGAAGGTGTCCGTAGTGTTTAAAAATATCATTAAGCTACCTTCTGAAAGTGAAATTCCATCCTTGTGGTGACCATAGATCTGCTATAGTACTTTGTTGAAACATACTTAGGTTGTAGATGTCTGGAAAGAGATCTTCCATGTTACCTTTCTCATGCCAAAGGTCCTTTCAGAATCTAGTCTTGCTCCTGTCCAGTACTTTTGCCTTTGAGTTACTTTTAACTTCATTCCACATGCTTCTGATGGACCTCCAGAGGCTAACCCCCTAAGGAGTGGTTACTTCTTATCCAGTTGTCCTCTTCATCATATTTATCTCCAATTACTTTCTTCCATAGCATCTGTTGTTGTTTGCCTACTTCCACAACTACTTCATACTAAGAGCCTTGTTTTGCAATTTCAGATTCTTTATTCCCAGCCCTCCATTTTCCTTGCTTGTCCTGACTTTCCCCCCATTTAACCAAATGGAAGCTTTTCTTCTCTTTGTTGCCCTGCCAAAATTTCTCCTGATACTGACCAACCTCTTAATGACCCCTACTGGGCTAGGAAACAGGGACATCATATAGGTTGGCAAAGTATCAAGTACTGAATTAATAAGGGCCAGTCTACCCCCCTTTGCGCTTGGCCAACTTTTTCTTAAACTTCTCAATCACACCCCCCTTTGATAAGTATTGAGACTTTCATTTGGCCATCTTTTTCTCACACTTCTCAATCACACTATTCCATATGTACATACACTTGGAATTGGCCCCCAAAGGCATTCCCAAGTATTTAGTAGGCAGAGTCTATGGCACCACCCAGAACTGATGCTAAACAATCGTGTTGTTTACTTCATTAATAGGATACATCACACTCTTCCTCCAATTGATATGCAAACCAGAAATACGTTATAATAAGACAAAAATCACTCTTAGATACTAAGTTGTTCCTCCTCAGCATCACAAAAGATAAGGGCATTATGTGCATAGTGCAAGTGTGTCATTTCTAATTACTCAGCAGCTTCTTTGGCCACATCAGAACCCCTTAACTACCCTCTCAAGTTCGCAATTTTGGTCATGTTGTTTAAACCCTCCATAGTGATCAAGAACAAGAAAGGTGACAAGGGACCTTGACTGGGATCTCTTTGGGTTTGAATCTGCAGGATTACTGTTGATGAGTACTAAGAATCTAACAGTTCACATGCAAAACTTTATCCAGTTCAACCACTTCTACCCAAAACCCATCAGATTCTGCATCTTTACTAGGTAGTTCCAGTTAACATGGTCAAAAGCTTTCTCTATATCCAGCTTACATAAGACACCTGGCTTTTTTTGGTTACTTCTGGAGTCAACTGCTTCATTTGCAATCAGAACTGCCTCAATTATTTGTCTCCCTTTAACAAAGGCCATTTGTTGTGAGTCTACCAGCTTGTCCACCACCTTTTTTAGCCTTTCAGTCAGAACTTTAGAGATCAGTTTGTAGATGCTACCAATTAGACTAATAGGCCTAAAGTCCCTCAATTCCTTGGCACCTTTCTTTTTGGGTATAAGAGCTATAAAAGTTGCATTGAAACTCTTTTCAAAAAACTTCATGAGTTTTGAAAGGTGTCCAAGATGTCTTGCTTTACCACATCCCAACATTTAATAAAGAATCCCATAGTAAAACCATCTGGACCTGCTGCTTTGTCAGCTACACGTAACTTCAAACATCATAATACTTCACTTTCCTCAAAGTTACTTTCAGTCCCTGATTATCTTCTTCTGTTAGGACAGGACAATATACCTTTAGGTACTCGGCTCTCCATTGGGATGATTCCTTATACAGCCCTTTTATAATATTCAACAATTTCCCCTTTAATTCTACTTGGCTCTTGATTCAATTCTCCTTGTATCATAAGCTGATCAATGTTGTTGTATCTCCCAAGTGCGTTTGCTATCTTGTGAAAAAATTTAGTATTCTTATCACCTTTCTTCAACCACAGGACCCTTGATTTTTGTTTCCAGGAGATCTCCTTTTTGATCAACTCCTTATATTTCAACATCAATTCAGATTTTTTGGCAGACTCCTCATTAATAAGGATTTTGTCTTCCCTCTCGGCTTCTAGCTTGGCCAATTGTTCAAGCAGTTTTTTCCTTTGAATATCCAAATTTCCTTCTTCCCTGTTCCTCCATTGCTTAAATTTAGTCTTTAGGGCTTTTAGGTTGCATGCCAATCTATAGTCAGGTTTTCTGTGAATTTGAAAGAAGACCACCATTCTCTGACTCTGTCATGAAACCCTCAGATTCTAATCGCCAATTTTCGAATTCGAAGTAGCTTTTGCTCCTTTCCCAAGCTCCCCCTAGTAGAGCTATAGGGATATGGTCTGAAATCAACCTCTGAAGTGGAATCTCTTTCATCGGCACCTTCACCAATGGGTTTGTCTCTAAGGGCATATGTATAGCCTGACCATAGTTTTCCTATTCTCTTTAAGTAATTATTGTTTGTGTTGATAGTTATATTTTTTAACGTTAGATTTCATTTTCTATTTCATTGGCGATTTCCCACCAAGGCCGACGCTTTAATTGCACTGTTCACTTGAAGCTCCAACAGACTTTTTGAGGATCTTTTTGCAGTTTTCACTTTTAACCACTCTGCTTGTTCTTTCTTTTAATTGGTGGATGTATTTTTAGGTCAAAGTACGGAGAAGACTGTCTAAAAGTGTTCTAAATCAAAGAATCAAGGTTGTGGATGATCACCAAACAGATACCATCTTTCATGGCTTTAGGCCTGTAGCTTTGGCGTCTGATCTGTGAGTTTGACTTTTACCATATACTTTTTCTTTACACTCCCTAGCTGAGGATTCTATTGGCAAAAGTAGCCAACTGAGTTGTTTCAAGGGTAGAGCTTATATAGCTAAGTCTTGTTGATGAAATGTTTTGGGAAAGAATAAGTTCTGTTTGCGGATTCTTAAATATCAATTTGGATGCTTTTTTTAATTCTATACTTATACTAAGTTAACTATGTAAAATTTTGTAAGGAAAGATATATATCTTTAGAAATGATTGGCACACATGGAGGTTGAACCGCCCATTTCTTTTCCAACTGTGTAAGTTCTTGAGAATAGTGTCTTTTTTTTTTTTGGGGGGGGAATAGGTAACTTCTTGTATATATGTCAAAAGTCAACACCAGGGGTGTTTCTGGAGGGTAATTACAAACTCTCATAAGGAGTCAAAGGAGGGGCTAAAACAGAGAACTAACATTTTATCAGAAAAACCCAGAAATTAACAGCTATCTTCATTACACGTTGCCTATCAGTTCTATGAGATCCCATATATCCTCCAGAAGATAATGTTTACACCAAAAAAAGAGAGTTCAGTAAAATTATCCCTTAATTATTTTACATACACAACATGTCAGTGAATTTGGGACGGATTGGGTAGGTTGCATAGACTTGGACTAATTTTGACACCTTTAGCTGATAAAAAGTGAAATTATGTTAAAGGTTCAATTACAAGAAGAGGACATCGATGAAGAGCTCTCTGAATTTTCACAGAAGGATCTTTCGCCATTCATTAACCTGCGATTCAACCTGTTATGAAGGAGGGATATATAATAATAGATAGATCTCACACAGTGGAGGGTAATGTCTGATCAAATAATTAATTTATGACTTTTTGATAGGTCAAAAGCTGCAAGAGCAAAAAAATTGCTTCGGAAAAAAGAAATGTTAAAGGAAGCAAAAAAAGCTGCTGCTTTGGCTGCTGGAGCTGACTGGAAAAGTGACGATTCAGACAGCGAGTTTCCTGTGAGTGGCTCATTGCCAATGTCTTCTGTTATCATTCATGTTATATACTGTTTATACCCATGATTTTTACCTAATATTTCCTTCTCTTTCTTGTATGCTATCCTAATTTTCAAGGAGCACGTATACCGAGAACCTCCGTTACCAGATCTTCTAAAAGATGAGGAACACCTGGGTCTTATTGTAGATGTTAGTGTTTCTTCCCATCTCATCTCTTTTTTCTCTTTACTTTTAGTTACTTCCTCTCCTTTCTTGATTTGATTTTTATCTTTTTCTTTCTTTTACTTAATGATCATGTCAGTTTCATATGATTATTGTTCTTGTTCCGTTTTCACATATTAATGCATTTTTCTTGTGTTTATTCATTTTTAAACAACACGTGCTTACAATTTTTATATCAGTACAGACACTCATTTAGTCTAAGCAAGAGGTATGAGATGTCTTCTTTTGACATGTATAAGTTGAATATGAAAATATTCACAGGAAATTTCAATGCTAAATAGATCTCCAATTCCCTTCTGATTCGTTGTTTGCCCTTTTAACAAGTACTTGTAATTCTGTCAGATAGAACAGAAATTTTTACTTTAAATTTCTTTTTTTTAAGCTCTGCAAGGCTTTAATATCCTTGGAACGGTATTGGGATGCACTAGAGATCATTAATCGCTGTCTAAAATTGGCATCCAGCACGTTGTCTGTTGAGAAAAAAGGGGAGCTGCAAGCTCTAGGAGCTCGTAAGTTTCAGCTTGTAGTGTTGGCACTCTCTCCCTTTGCTTTTGTTTGTATAAACTACTTTTAGACATCCGTTGACAGGTTGGGATATACTTGGCTGAGTAATGTTATAAAGTGAAAGGCAAAGATGCATGCTTGCTAAAACATTATTATTCTATCGTGTAGAAGTAGGATATAACATTGCTGATCCCATCCATGGGTTTGATTGTGCACGTTCCATTGTCAGTCAGCATCCTTACAGCTTTGCAGCATGGAATTGCTACTACAAAGTAATATCAAGGTATCTGCAGCAGAATTTTTATCAGTATTCTGAACACACTCGTTTTTTCGTGGTTGGTACTAGTGGAATTGGTTCTGTATCCCTTGTTCTTTAACAGGCGCTTCTTGGAATTAACTGAATAATAGACGTAATTAACTGTTTGTAAATGTTTGTTTGCACTCGCTGATTCTGCTGAGCTCCTGTGAATTGAGATCAGGAGAATGTGGCTGATGAGTGTCTTGTGCCTAAAGTTTGTCGGAAATATTTTGTACTTGCATTCAATAGATTTACATCATTATATGCACCACTAAAGTAACAAGGAGTGTTTTTGTGTTTGGGCATTTTTGGGGGACTAACAGTCTGGATTGGTTCTTAGGATTTATGAATCAGAAATGTGCTACAAAAAATTCTTGGAGGGACAAGGTCGGTATTGGTTGTGTAGGAATCCACCACCCGTCCAGTAGTATTTTGAGTATGAAATTAAAGATTTCTTTTTTAATTGGTAAATGAAAAAAGAGGGTCACATTAGGGCTATGCATAGCTATTTGATTCATGCTCCTTGTTTAACTTCTTTCCTTCAATAGAAGAATGTTATTTTGTATTATATGAATTCACTTTGGCATCTTTAACTTCCTAGATTCCAGATTTTCCAATTTTATATCCTATAATCAATTAAAGTATAAAGATGTGTTCACATCCAACAACAGCAATATACTCAATGTAATGTCACAAGTGGGGTCTGGGGACGGTAATACGGAGACCAGACCCACTTGTATTAATCTTTGTGCTAATCTTGTATTAGTTCCAGCTCCTCATTGCCCGTGTTGTAATCCAGCAGCTTGCTTGTCCAATAGCATTTTGAGAATCATGAAGACTATCAATAGATTATTGATTTATACTCCTTTTCTATTTTGTTTGACCTAATTTTGCTTTTAACTGTAGATTGACTTCTGTCTTTCAACAGCAATTTTACAATTATCAGGAAATTAATCGACATAAATAATAGTATTTTATGTTATTTTGAATTTTCTTTGACAGCTTAAGATCTCCATGCTTTTCGCATATTCCATTCATTATTTCCTATACTTTGAACAAATTGAAACATAATATTGTGCTCTGACTTTCTAGCATAAAACTTTGTGCTGGCTAAAGTAGGTGGTTCAGTTTGGGAAGGAGGGACTATCTTATGCATTCAATGTAAACACAGTTCTCAGATTTGAACTTAACACAATTAATTTTTACCCCCCTCCATTTAAAAAAGAATGACCTAGTTTGACTTGGCACGGAGTTTAAAAATATAAAGAAAACTTTTTAATTTTGTGGTCCTAAATTAAAGTCATGTCAAATGTACCAAAATGCTCACCGTAGACGTGTCACGTGGAAAGTTGAAACTAAAGTGTTGCCAAAAAAGGAAATGGGTCATTCTTTTTAAAACGAACTAAAAAGGAAAGTAGGTCATTCTTTTTGAAATGGAGGGAGTACTTTTTAGTTACTTAAGTAGTTTTTTTTTTGTCCGCTGTAGTTTTGAAACGTAAACATCTCTGCGATCATCATATTTTGTCAGCAAACTGATAAGTAAGAGGGTTAACTGACAAACGGAGCCAAGTACAGGGGTCTCCTAGGTCATTCCGCCTATATATATAAACTGAAGCATTCTTGGTTGGATTTTACAGTCTCAAAAAAATTGGTTATTCATGCATTTAATTCTTTTGTAACTAAGCTGAGATACAATGACAGCAACATACTTGATGTAATCTTCCACAAAGTGGGTTCTGGGGAGGGTATTGTGTACTTTACCTTACCACTACCTGTGATACATGAAAAATAAATTCAGTAGAGTATCAGCGGAAAGCAGTTACCTGAGATTTCATAGTACATTAAATCTTGTCCAGAATAAGATTTGAAGTCTTTAAAGATGCAAAAGAAAAGAAAATCCTTTCTTAATGAACAAATCGAAAAGAGAACGAAACCCTGCTGTTGCAAATTCATGACTGCATGATCTTATCTCTGGTTTGTTATTATAACTTGTTTGTTTGATTATGGATGATCATGTGCAGACTAGATAATCGACATCCGAAACATAGCAAATTCTTGAACACTATGCGTATCAAACACAAAGATTGTGTACCACCAATTCTTATTGCTGGTCATCAGTTTACAGCGATCAGCCATCATCAAGATGCGGCTCGAGAATATTTGGAAGCACATAAGCTGATGAAAGATAGTCAGTTGATAAATCTGTGTGTAGGTGTGGGTTTCTTCTAACAATCAAATAAAAGAAAGGCAGAGTTGACATTGTTTTTATCTTTCATGGTATCAGTTTCAAGGTTCGACTTTTACCTTTTTTTCCCCAGGAAGTGCTTTAATAAATGTAGCTCTTGGATTCAGACTTCAGAACAAGCATCAGTGCGTACTGCAGGGATTGGCTTTCCTGTATAATAATTTGAGGCTTTCAAGAAACAGACAGGTTCTACTTTGATTTTGTCTAGCCTTCTTTTTTCAAGTCTGATAAACTTACTTCACAAACCAATATGAAGTTTTTCGTAACAATCTAATTCCGTTACACTAACATAGTTAGGAATGTTGGGACATCTAAAGGAACTCCTTGAATCTCTTTTGCAGGAAGCACTGTATAATTTTGGTCGAGCTTGTCATCATGTTGGTCTTGTTTCTGAAGCTGCCACATATTATCAAAGGGTACTTGACACTCACGAAGACGATTATCCCATCCCAAAGCTTCCTAATGAGAACCCAGATCCTGTGGAAAATAGAAAACCAGGTTACTGTGATTTACGCAGAGAAGCAGCATTCAATCTGCACTTGATTTACAGAAATAGTGGAGCACATGACCTGGCAAGACAGATATTGAAAGATCACTGTACCATATGACCATGACCACATGTGCCATAATCCAACTCAATTCTTCTTCAAGATTTGAGTTCTTTGTAGATAGCTAGACCTGCTGAATTCATTTTCTCGCCGCCACCAATTCTACAATTTCAACAATTGAACTACCAAACAGTCTTTTTATTTATCAATTTGATGGAGTGGTCCTACAAACCTTTGATAAGCACTGGTCTTGTGGTATGTTGGCACTTGAATATGCAAATGTAGGTAGTAAGAAGTATTGCATTTAATTAAGGGTGTGTTTGGTACAGAGGAAACATTTTTCAGAAAATATTTTTCAATTTTCTCGTGTTTGGTTGGTTTAAATGTTTTTCAAATCAACTCATGTTTCTCAAGTTTAAGGAAAAGGATTTCTTTCTAAAAATTGAGGATTTTTTTTTTCAAAACTCCCCTCCAATTTCAAATGAAAACATTTTTCTTGTGGGATGTTGGCACCTGAAGTTGGATTGGGTCGCACATTAGGTGTTGGTTTTCATGTTATAAAATATTTTCTACTTTCTAGTAGAAACAAAATATATTTTTAAAAAAGTATTTTTATTTATTAACCAAATATAAAAAAGATTTAAAAAATATTTTTCATTCACTAATTTATTTTTCAACAAAATAAATTTTTTTCGAAGAAAATAATTTCCTTCGTACCAAACACACCCTACAACAGTGGTCCAACAAAATATTACAGTCCTCTAACATAGGGAGAAGCAAATTATCCCTAACTCTGTAGAGGAGATTGGAGAGTTTAATTCCATGAAAATGTAAAACAAAATTAATTATAATGATCCACATCTATGAACTTATCTGATTGAATGTGGACCAACAAGTTAAACTGAACAACCAACTGATCAAAGAGCATGAGCAAAAAAAGTTGGTTTAAACTCTTGCATCGTCAGGCAGGAGCGGAGCCATATTACTCCAAAGGTGATTAGATGAATATTTTTTATCAAAATTTTTTTCGAATATATAGATTAAATATATATATTTTGATATATAATAGCAATTGTTGAACACTTTCGATACAAAAATCATTCACCTATATTCTACAAATATGAACAACTTTGAAGAAAATGTTAACTCCGCACTCACATTAGATGAACTATAAATGAAAATATTGACACCATGACCATCCCACATTCGTGATCATCGAGTAAAGTGAAGTGTTTCTTACTATAAAAACGATGACTCATAAAATAAAGTAAAGAGATTATCTAAGACTTTCCTTATATGGAACTTACATGTTTGATTTTTAATATGGTCATTGGTAGGGAAGAAAGGAACTTATAACAAGTACATAAAGGCCATAAATAAAAAATGATAAGCATATTTAAAGGAGTTGTCAAGAGAGCGAAAATAATAATACAAGATATTTCCTTTTTATTCATCGTTATATGCATATTTTTGTCAGTTGTCACTTTTTGTCATTACGTGAATAAATGTATGAAATTATCAATATATGTAAGTGCATGATCACGTCTTGAAAAATATGATTTCGTCTCGAAAGATATGACCTTTTCTTGTCACGTCTTGAATATATAAATAAGTCTTAATTTATTTGCTTTGTAGTATTTTTTAAGTATTTTTCACTATTTTAAGTACTTTTTAAGAATATAGCTTTTTCCTTCTTAGCTTTTTCCTACTTAACCGTTCTTTACAAATAAAGAATAAAAAAGAATTTAACCAAAAAAGAAAAAAAAAACAAATCCGACAAGTAAGGCGCAATACTGCACTGTTAGTCTTTCTCAGGCGTTAGATACAGTGTTAAATGTTAAAGGCAAGGCGTAGCAGGCCCTGCGTGTTTGCCATTTTGATCTAATAAAAATATAGTTTGTCGTTTTGGTTATTATACAAAAAGATTATACTTTTTTGGTTTTGGACTCTTTTATTTTGCGCTAACGTCATACCAACATAATGTCAACATAAATACTATAAAATAATTCTCTGTTATCATTTATCTCACCTATTTATAATAGCTCTATCTCGTATCCTGTAATTTCTTATAAGTTCATTATTCAAATTACATCATATTATGTAATGATGATGAATAATACAGTCTATTCAAATATTATATTTTTTAAAGCAATAAAATACAATACGATATATGGTAGGGTTAGGTATTTTTTGTCATATGTTCGTATTATCTGTCGTATTATGTGTTAGTTTTATCTTATTTACATACTGTCATTATTAGTCGCTCTTTCTATTCTCTCTCTTTTTTTTGTCATATCTAGTTTTTTCTGCTTACAGTTTTTGAGATAAAGGTTTCTGATGACCATTAACCATATGCAAAGTCAGAATATATACAAAGCCAAGCCTTCAATTAGGCGTGAAACTAGCCTAATTTTAAGGAACTAAATATCTACAAGATATTTACCTTTCAAATATACAATCCAAAAATATAAACAAGATATACACGTTCCAAATATACATTATAAAAATATCTATAACATATATTTAACACACCTCCACAGTCAAAGCGGGAGGCTTACGAATACTGATATTGTCCCTAAAGTCGGAGCGGTGGACAGAGAGCTGTAGCGAAGGGCAAGCGGAAGCGAGAAGAAAACCCAAAGCTCTGATAACATGATAGAAGGAGAATGTTTTCCTTGACCATTAACCTTATGCAAAGTCAGAATATATACAAATTTAAGTCTTCAATTAGGCGTGAGACTAGCCTAATTCTAAGGAACTAAATATCTACAAGATATTTACCTTCCAAATATACGTTCCAAAATTATAAACAAGATATACACATTCCAAATATACATTATAAAAGTATGTACAAGATATATTTAACAGTTTTCAGAAAATAATCTCTCTACTTCTATGACAATAATAAAATCTGCATACATTCTACACTCTCTAGACTCCACTTGTAAAATTTTACTGAGTATATTATTACTTTTTATATACGTAACGACCATTCATTGTGTTAAGATAACGTAACTGACAATTTCACCCTAATTCATAACTCGAGTGATCTATACCTTATCCTTTAATTTTCTGGTACATATCCATGTTACATGACTGTTGATGATTTTCTTTTTTGAATTATTTTTACAGAACTCTTTAATTTTTAAAATTGACATGGTGGAATGAACATGAATGGCGGTAGTGGGTGGTAACTCGAATTCATGGGAAGTGAAATTGAGAAGTTAGAAATGAATTAGGAACCGGTCAAAACTCCTTTTTTGTCCATTACCTTCACAATTTTTTTGGCTGAAACTATTTTTAGTATTAATAATTTTTATACAAAAAGGTCTAACCTTTATCTTCTTTCCGTTACACTCTTTCTTTCTTCTGCATACAAAATATAAATAAATAAAAAAACATCACCATCCTGTACTAATAGTATTCTAATCTTCTACACAGATCCCAATTCTAAATCTTTTTAGTAATTAATGGTGATTTGATCAAATTGTTCGGATTGAGAACGAAGAAGAAGGAGGTAATAGAGGATGTCTGGGATATGGGGATGGAGAAATGTAAAATATACTGTACTGAGGAAGACGATTTTTCGAAATCAGCAACATCGGAATTTGGTGAATTGGTTGCATGTGGGTTCTCCTGTTAAGCGGAGAGAGTCTCTCATTGGGGTGCAAGAAAGGTATAAATGGGACCGTGGTGGTTCGTCCGATGAGTATCGAAATCCTCCCAGAAGGATTAGGGCGGAAGCTTATTGTCCTCGTTGTTCTAAGCATATGGATCTTCTTTTCTCCAATCGACATCATCAACTTATTCCTCCTTCCAACGATGAGGATGAAAATAGTAATAGTAATAATACTAACAGTACTGATGCAAAAGGTGAAGCTGGTTCAGGTTCATGTTCGAGTCCTTATCAGGCTGTGAATCTTTGCCCTAATTGTAAAACGGCTTACTATTTCAGACCGTATAAGATGTCGCCACTTCAAGGGAGTTTTTTCGAGATTGGGAGGATGAAAGGGAATGGTAATGGTAAGAGAGTGATTAGCAATGATGAAGATAATGGGAAGAGACAGAGGCCGTCTTTGTGGGAGTCATTTAAATCATATGGTGGTGAGCCTCCTGAAAATTGGACACCGCCTGGTAATGGGCTGGCAGTGCATACACCTCCAGGTCCACCATTTGCACCTGGACTTAATCTCATACGGGTTCCTGGAACTGATGGAAAAAATGGTGGTGGTAAGGATGAGGCTAGTGGAGAGAAGAGTGGGTGGGGCGGGTCTAATTTGGGGAAGAATCTGCCAACACCTAAAGAGATCTGCAAGGGACTTGATAAGTTTGTTATAGGTCAAGAGCGTGCCAAGAAGGTCTGTTTCATTTTCTTATTTAATCCCTTATAGTAATTGTTTATTCACTGACTACACTATACTGAATGTTTGGAACTTTATCACCATGATCAAGCAACTCTATATCTGATTGAACTTTCAACTTTAATCAGCAGCAATTTCATATTACTAATCTTTTTATCACTTGCTATCTTCCTTCTCAAAAGAAAAAAGAAGAATAATCTCTTTGTACTTGTCATTGCTGGGAGTTTTGAGCATGAACGTATTTCTATTTTGCATTTTATGGCTAACAGAGATGCATATCTAGAATGCTTGTTCGTGGGAATCAGAATGTAATTGAACTTTGATGCTTATGCTTCAGGCGTAATTCTGTTTTTTTTTTCCGCTGTATCCTACTGTAGAGAAGGACTATATGGTAGAACTCTCTCTAAAGTCATTGCCTGCACAATATGTGTGACATGAAATTAATGCTTCAAATTGTGTTTCGTCTTTACTTTGTCTTTTGTTCACAAAATGATTCATATGGCAGGTGCTTTCAGTGGGTGTTTATAATCACTACAAAAGGATTTATCATGCTTCATTGCAGAAAGGGTTAGCAATCCATTTGAGTCATGATTTGTTGAAGGCTATTGCTGATCAGCATTTTTCTTCTAGATTATAATATTTTTGTAACCAGTTGGAAATTCTATCATCTTTCTTTTTCCTTTTAGCCTTTTACTTAATTTCTCCATATGAACCATATTTATTTCTCTCTGCATTAGGTCTCGGGCAGAATCGACAAAAGACAATAATGAAGAAAATGTGGAATTGGAAAAAAGCAATGTGCTTTTGATGGGGCCTACAGGATCAGGTAGAAATCACTTTTTCGTTCTTGTCCTTTCAGTCAGTTACTTATGCGAATCTTTAACCTATGAATTGATACGAAAAACAATGAATGAGAAAGTTTTCTAGTTGCAGCCACGTTTTCAGACCACCTTGTCCGCACTTTCTTGTTTTGTCTGCCAACCGAAGAAGGGCAAATTGGACTTTCTTCTCATTTTCTTCTTTTTTATCTCGGTCCTTATTCTGAGAACGAATTAAGTTACTGTACCACAGTAAGAGTTGTGATAAATATAGATTGTTTTAAGAGTGTGCTCATTTCCATTTTATGCTTTTGTTCGCAGCTTTCCTAAACTAATGTGTGTCCTCACTAACCAATCATATCTTTTGTTGACAATTGCTCATTTGTGTGGAAGAAGTTGTGAAAATTTGACCTTTCTTACTCTGCTTTTGGAACAGGGAAAACACTACTTGCAAAAACCCTTGCACGTTTTGTCAATGTGCCTTTTGTTATTGCAGATGCAACAACCTTAACGCAGGCAAGTAAGATGCGGTTTGATTTGAATTTTGCCCACTTTGATTGTTCTGTTCTTATTAATGAAGAATAAATGGGTGTAGATCCATCCTTTTACCTCAGGTGCTTGCTTTAATTAATTTTTATCCTTTTCTGGCCTTTTTGCTGTCACCGACCATTGCTTCTATGTATCTAAGTTATGTCTACATTATCCCGTTACTCTGTTTGCTCAATGCATAGGTGTTCTTCTTTTGAAGGTCAACGAACATAGAAGCTGAATGGTTGTTTGAGAACGACTGAAATCGTTGATCAGATATAATGAAACTCTGGTTTGAAGTTGGCTTGGTTGAATATTTCCCAGTTCATGTTTGGTCCTTGTTATGCTAGATCTGAGTTTTGTGATTTTACCAAATTGTAGTTTAAAGTTATTTAATCTGAAGTTTTTTTAAAATCTCTATCAGTTTGTCAAATAGTATAGGCCAATGCCACATAATGACTGATCGAAATCTCAGTAAACTTTAAACTACAGGAATTATATGAGATTCATCTAGAAAGATAGAAATAGGAAAGCTTTAGAGGGGTGGAGATGAGCTTTGATTGATTAAGTAGTCGCCGATCCCTCATTTTCTTTTGGTGCACCCATGTAGATGTCTTTTGGGTAGAACCATATTTTGTAGGTTTCTCCCTTTTTTGGTGTACCTCTTGTATATGGCCAAAAAGGTCTTGTCGTTATCAATGAAATCTTTTACTTGATCAAACAAAAAAATGATGCTCTATAATCCAGTGCAAATTTAAACCATTATTCAAGATGATGAAAAATCTTTGTAACCATAAAGAAAAAAGCATCTTCTTGCTAATGCAAAAATATGAGTAAAGAAGCATCTCGAGAAGATGAGTGTCGTATTAACTTCAAGAATATAAAAAGATTACAAGACAATAGTAGTCATTGATCCATCTCATAATGATATACTGGTTTGGTACGAAGCAAAGTACAATCATACAAGTACTTTATATTTGTTAGTAACACAAGTTGGAAAGCTACACATGGATAATAGGAAAAAAAGGAAAAGCAAAAAATCTGGGCAGGTATATATGTGTGTGAAGAGAGAAACTAAAGAAAGAAAAATAACTACCATAAAAAGATGAAATATGGCTCCTTCATTGCTGCAGCTGAAAGGTCATAATTGAAGTTGGTCAGCGAAGTGGATTGTGAGGCATGAGATCTCAGGTTCAAAGTCCGGCGAAGCAGAACCCCGTATTTCTTATAGAGGATTTCCTAACTATTCCATAGCAACTAAAAAGAGATTCTTTAATTAGAAAGAATTAGGTTGAATTAAAAACAATAGGTGATTTCTTTTGATCTGTTCTAGGATTGAGTTACCTGATACTTGCGTTGATGGGAGGTAGTAGATGTCTCGTTGAATTGTCAAGGTGCCCACAAGCTGGCGCATTTACTGTGGTTATCAAAATAAATAAAAAGGTCGGTGGCTTTAAAGAGTTTCAATAACCAGTTGGCAGGTGTGATGAGGTTTGAAGCAATGCTAGAATATGGACTAAGAAAGTATACTATAGAATTAAAGTAAAAGAACAATGGCTAGTGGTGAAAATTCCTGAATCTGCCAGATCTTTTACTAGAATATGGGAAAAGAAACAGCTTTATCTAGAATCATGTGCTTGCCAGTTGCCACTATGGTAGCAGGAACAGGTTGGCAATGGGGTGGAGTCCTCAGTCCTTGCCACAACTTGCAGAACCTAAGCTGGTGGCATCTGCAATTGTCTGCAGAATCTTCTTTCTAAGTCCATATTCTAGTGCTGTGTGTATACTTGCTTTTTGTAAATAACTGCTAAGAAGCAAGGTTAAAATTTTAACCAAAATTGCCAATAACAAACAGTTTCGGAAATCTCAAAAATATTTCTATCCTCATATATTTGAAATATTTCAGCTTGCATTAGATATTCCCCTTGCTAAACAATGATTAGAAAATAGGACCAAGTTTCTCCCACTATATGTGGATTCAATTTATTCCCAAGCGGCACACTTACACATAGAAATTTGATAACTATTGCTTTCTTTTTATCCTTTTAATGCTCCAAGTACGAGAGGTGTCAGCACAACAGAATTAAATTGGAAATGCTTTTTATTTTACATTCCACACGGTGCTCGTTCTTTCTTCATTAACTTTGTAAGATCCAACTGAGAAGCATTCTGTGCTATCTTACAGGCTGGATACGTTGGTGAAGATGTCGAATCCATATTGTACAAGTTACTTACGGTATATTTCCTACTTCAGATTAATAAGTTTGCAACTTACTGGCTGAGTTAAGCATGTCCTACTCTACATGTTCTTGCTCTAGAAAAGTTGGATGTGTAATTTTTATCAGGATGCTTGTCTTTACATTTTACATTTAATATGCCATGCCTTTTATTGTTATTCCCTCTTTAATTGTGCCAGTAGTTTCTGCATATAGCATAGTAATACTTTTAACTTAGAATATAGTGTTGAATTATGCGTGAGTGATATTAGGATGTGATTCCTGCTTTCTTCTGGACCTCCATATTTGCACCAATTTAAACGCATTACATTCTCTTGTATCGGACAACTCATTGATGTTACATTGTCTGTATTGGTGGATTGTTGACATTTACACGGACAAGTAGGACAATGTGTGTGTTGATGCAATTGGTAGCCTCGTTTCAAGATTTTACATAGTTTTGCAGTGCTTACGCTCCCAAAAGCATGTAATTAAAAAAACCAAATGCAGTCCTTGGTTTGGAGCCAAAGTGATACACAGAGGAACAAATTAGAGAACTTGAATTTGAGGAACTGGGAACATTATAACAATGCATGGAGCATAAATATGTGTTACTTAATTATTAACGCTGTCACATTCTGTGTTCCTTGGTTTTTTAGGCATCTAATAGTTTGTCTGGAATTTGGGACATCATAATTTCTTGAAAAGGCTTAGTTTCTTTCTTTCTTCTTTTATTTTTGAGTATTATTAATGTCATTAGTTCGCCCCCCCCCCCCTTTGAGATGCCAGGAAACAAACTTGTTACTTGTCTTGAAGCTGGTGACCATGCAAAAGATGTGAAAAGTTGACAAAAATGTGAAATTTGTGGGTTCTGTCCTGCTCTTCTATGCTTCATGCACATTCTATTCCAACAATTTGGAGATTCCTTGATGATGTCTGATCTTGAGGGTCCTCTCTATTGGTTAAACCCTCTCTTTCCTCATCCCCTCCCTACAAGAAACTGTAAAAAAGAGAAGGAATTGGAAGAGGTAGTTTGATTTGATCTATACCTTTGTATTGATACCAATTTACAGTCATAGTGAATCCTTCTGTATACAAATTGAATGATGGTTTCCTTTAGCTCATTGATCTGTGAATATGACATTAATAAAATGCTTAGGTTTCCGGATCAGATAATGCAGGCATGTCTCAATTTATTGGACTTCTGTTTGAACTTTGCTATCCAATGGGGATATATTTGCTGCGAAATATACTTTGATGTGTAAACAGGCCTTTTTGTCTCACTTCAAATCTCTGTACAAGTTGCTCTGTATTGGGAATGTTTACTGAAGAATTTTGTTTCTTTGTGACTCTTCTATTTATTGTTTCAAACCAGCTTATGAATTCAGAAAAGAATTATTAGCTTTCAATTTGATATGCAGGTTGCTGAATTTAATGTGCAAGCAGCACAACAGGGGATGATCTACATTGATGAAGTTGACAAGATAACAAAAAAGGTGTTTTCTTTTGCCAATTTTTCTGTATGCCTTCTACTAATGAAATTTGATCATTATGTAATTCTTTTTATCTGATATTTGAAGGATGTCACAACTGACACCTATCTTATTCATATGCAGGCTGAGAGTTTAAACATTAGCAGAGATGTTTCTGGGGAAGGAGTTCAGCAGGCACTACTGAAAATGCTAGAAGGAACTGTGAGTGCTCTTGGTCTTGGACCATTTATTAAGTTTTTTCAAATAATAAACAAAGAAAGTATTTGTTGTCTCTCTTAGGCTATTGTTAGCTTCCAAATTTGTATTCAATTATGTTCTTGCCGTAAGTCCATAGGTGACAGACAAGGTTTTAGTTCTTGTATGTTAGGGGAAATCCGAGTTAAATTCTACTGCAAATATATTAGAAAGCTATTAATCAGGATATGCAACCTTATCAGTAACAACAACTATGCCTCAATTTCATCACACCGAGCCTGCCTAGTGTGGTTCACCTCTCTTGTGTGGTTTGTGAGCTATTGCACTGGGGGATACCCCGTGCGCACCCAAAGGGTAGCAGCTATAGGTTTCCCTTGTCATAAAAAAAAAAAGAAACAATAAAAATTCTAGGCCTCAATCTCAAACAAGTTGGGTCAGCTATATCAATCCTCAGTAACCACATTTCTCCATTTAAATTCATCTCAGAAATGTACATTGAATTCTCTACACTTTCAACTAGCAATAATATCTCTAATAGAGCTAAAAACTTCTAGAAGTATAGGACCTAAAATAATGTACTAACATGACTGAAACATATTCCTAGCTAATGGGTATTACCAATATGTAAATCTTTTTCTTTAATTGTAAAGTAAAGTAGGTTCTGAATTGTGTCAGCCATCTAACTGAAGCAAATAAATGTACACCTAGCACATTTGGTAGAAGGGTTCAATGATCTTGGGTTGAATTTAATAATACTAGATTTTCTGATAGACACTTGTCTAAGATAGACCACATAAAAGAACTTGAACTTCACCCAGCATTTGTGTTTCATTCTCACAAATAAAAAAAAAAGTTAAGAACTTGAACTTCTTGAATTGGTCGTGTATGAAATGAGAGCTCCCCATATTGGAGTTTAGGCAACATTAAATAAGGAAATTTTGGATTAGACTATATAATATGAGGGAAATTTGGACCAAGGTAAGATTCCTAAAAAAGAAAAGTTCTTAAGTGTAGTTTGGAATCTTGTAAATGAAACTGATACGGTGTTAGACCTACTGGAATGCCGGCAGGTTTAAAAGGGGGGACACTTTTGTTTCTTACTTTTGCTACATTCTATTGATTCTGCATAATCCTTGTGCTCTGGAATAAAATTTAAGCATTCTCGAGAAGAAGTTCTTAAATAAAGCAATTACTCAAATTCTGATATTCCTAATTATGACTGAATTACAAAGAATATTTTACATTATTAACTTAGACAAGTAAAATGCATTTAATATATAACTCAACTAATTCCCGCAACCTTTAGTATGCCCCTCAAACACATGTTCCTAAACAACTTGAGTTTGCAAATCAAACTAGTAAAGTCCCCAGCAAGTATGCTGGAAAAAAGTTGTTGTTGAAGAAACAGTCATTCTAATTATATAGTTGAAATAGTATCGCCAGAATGGTGAACAATCACCAAAAATAAAAGCATTGCTAGAATATGCTTTCGTCCTAAAACTAGCAGGTAATTGCACTGTGAAGAAATTGTGTTGCTTCTTGAAAATATCATACATGAAAAATTGTTCAAGGGCTCTCTTTTCCTTTTTATCATTTGATTCTAAAAGAGTTCAGTTGAAGTCTTTGATTGTTATCCTGTTAAGCTTCTCTATCCACAATTTATTTTATTTAGTTTCTACAATGCTATAATCATGACCTGAACATTTGTGCTGTAGAAGTTTGGCAGTTTGGATTATAAATCATACTGTTTAATCTCTTTGAAGTTCTGTTGGAAACAGTATTGTTTAGCTAATGATGTAGGCTGCTGCCTTTGTTGTCCAGCATTAACAAAAATTTCCCTTCAATGCAGATCGTGAGTGTACCTGAAAAGGGGGCAAGGAAGCATCCTCGCGGTGAGAATATTCAGGTAAAGTGGATGAGTTGTGTTTGGTTCTTCTTTTGCTTTGTTACCATTCTCAGAGTTCTGCAATCTTTTGTTTTGGATAAAGTTATAATTTTACCATTTAAAAGGAAAACTCTAGTATACTACAGAAGACAGAATCTTACACAAAAATAACATGAACACAGCTAGGTGGCAACTTGTTGAATAGAGCCTGAACCTTCCCAATGCTGAAGGTCGGAAGGAGAAGTATATAAGGTTTCGTATGGAAGCCCTTGTAAACTAGGAAACAACCTTCTATACTAACTGTAGTCTCGTTGGTGCATTAAAATTTTACAAAATAACATAAATGGTTCCGAGAGCTGTACCATGTATTCTACCCCTTCAAAAAGCTTGTAGATTCCTTTCCTTCAAAGTTGTGCAAACTTAAGGTATGATGTAATGTTTTACATAATAACGCTTATCTACTGCATAGTGCCTGAATGTTTTATCTCGATCTCAACATTGTATACCGTCAATCCATTGTTTGCAGCAAGCGGATGTTCTTTTGGCCTGTCATTTCTTGAAAAATCTAAAACTGTGGATGTAATGAACTGTATGATCTTTCATTCTTTCATTGGGGAGAAGAACATTATAATTAAAAACATAATGACTTCTCACTATCCCCTTACATCGGTTGGGCTGTAATTCAGCACAAGGTTTCTTTACCTGATATAGTAAGGTGGGCATGAAGCATAGGATACAAAATTGTAGAAATGTGAGTACCGTAAATACCAGAGACGAGGTGAAGATTGCACATTTGAAGTAGGTGTAATCTACCAAGAAAAATATTTGATTTTTTAATTAAATAAGGAGATAATAAGGTGTGAGGAATTAGTGGTTTAGGCTTGAGACTTCTTCGTTGGAGATCTCAAGTTCGAAACCCCTTGCTAGAGAAAGCAAGGGGTTTGCCTTCTGGGTCGAACCTAGTGCGAGTTACCTCTCCTATGTGGTTTGTGAGCTATTGCATAGGTATGGGGGTTTACCTTGTGGACACCTAAAGGATAGCTGCTGCAGGTTCCCGTTATTAAAAATAAAATAAAATAAAAATGAGGTGTGAGGAATCAATAGATAAGTTAGATGAGGCAATGTCCTAAAGATGATTTTCCATCCAGAGATGTTAAAATTGGATCTCATTCTCTGACTTAAAAAGTAGCGAGACTTGTTGTTAATAGATTTGTTGGTGGTAGCATCCTTAAGTCCACTTCTAGATGTTAACGTGCATGTCAATCATATCAAACAAAATAAAGCAAGGTGCTACATGTAGACACTTTCTTTTCTCTGAATTGGAACCATAAATACATCAATGATTCTTAGGGATTTTCCCCAACAAAACCAAATGTCTTTTGCTTCACTTATTCTATTCTTTTTTATTTCTTCAGACTACAGAATTTTCAAAAAGTATTCCAATTCTTTTAACAGATAGATACAAAGGACATTCTTTTCATCTGTGGTGGCGCGTTCATTGATTTGGAGAAGACTATTTCTGAGAGGTAATTTTTATTTTCCAAATTACTTTCTCTAAGTGCATCAGGAAATATGATTTTATTGAACTTTGATGGTTTACAAAGGGTCTTGTTACCAGACGACAGGATTCTTCTATCGGTTTTGGAGCTCCAGTTCGTGCTAACATGAGAACTGGGGGAATAACAAATGCAATTGTAACATCATCCTTGCTAGAATCTGTAAGAATGATTACCTAATTTTAATTTCTATTTGTTTTATATGCCTCGGACTATGAGTTGTGTTGTAGAATTTACTAGTCAGCTGCTGTTCCTGAAAAATATCATTTCATGTTTGCAGGCAGAAAGTAGTGATTTTATTGCATACGGGCTCATACCAGAGTTTATTGGGCGCTTTCCTATTTTAGTTAGTTTATCTGCTCTGACTGAGGACCAGCTTGTTCAGGTATTTTATTCTGTGTTGCCTTTATTTTATTTTATTTTCCTACTATTATCATGGACTGCATTGTATATGGAAAGCAAGCTGCAGCTTATTCAGAATTGGAGGTTGTCTCTTTTTCTGATTGGTTGTGCAACTGGTTTACATTTATAAGCTTAGTGTACCTACCGGATTGTGTTTTTCTTTTATCTGAAATACTTTATCTGGAATAGCTCTTTTGTGATTTAAGCAGAACAAATATTGACAAAGTCCAATTGGGTCTCTCATCATCAGTTACCATTAAAGACCCCGAGATTTTCAAATGTTGAGATTGATTGGTTATTACTTCATGTATCTTAGTATATGCATTGATCAGATCTGTTACAGCATGTTACAATTTAAGTGTTAGTGTTAGAATTTTAGAATGTTCAAGGTCTTAAGTTAGATTTTTCTCTGCATTCAATAAATACCAAATGTGTGTTCTGGTTGATACCTATAATTTATAAAGGATTCTCTTCGGTCCATAAATTACCAAGTCATCAATGTCTATTGTCTTATCTTATTTTCTCACAGTGACCAGATTTATGTTCTTAATTTTGCTTTCTATAAATTTACTACACGTACATTTTCATTAACTAGTTGCACTCACTCGAATGCCTTGTGAGTGCTTGGGTGGCGCCATGACTGCCCTTTTTTCCCTTGGCTATTCCAGCAGCACTACGCACTTACCGGTGACTGTCCCAATGGCAACACTCCTCATCCCTGTGACCATCAATGATCACAGCGGTGCCCGTCAAGTTTTTCTGGCATTCTGAATATTGTTTCAATCACTTCCCAAATATTAGAGTTAGAAAGTCCAGTGTTCTGTTCTGAATTTAGAAATTGCCCCAACGTGGTCAAGTATGTCTATTGTCTTTGACACCTCTAAATATATTTTGTATTCATCATTTTATCAAGTTTTTAGCACATGACTTATCTTTTTAATTCTCTCACACAATTAGAAGATTTACGTAGGTGTATTTTTATTCCTAATTTATACACACCCTTAAAATGATATTGACAAGGTTGCGGCCTATTTAGTTATTGACTAGTCCCAGCCTGATTCTTTCTTTTTTAGTTTTGGTCAAGTACCTGCTTTTCCAGATTATCGTGTTGGTTAATTTCATGTTTCTTTTTTCAGGTCCTCACTGAACCAAAAAATGCTCTTTGCAAGCAATATAAAAAACTATTTAGCATGAACAATGTAAGTACAAACTATGAGTACTTTAAATATACACATCCTCAAACCTGAAGAGAGTTATTTAGTTTTTGCTTATTTGGACTTTTATATGCTTGTTTAGACTAAGTTACATTTTACGGAGGGAGCCTTAAGGTTGATTGCCAAGAAAGCAATGATAAAAAATACTGGTGCTAGGGGATTGAGAGCCTTACTTGAAAGCATCTTAACTGATGCTATGTATGAGGTAAACTATTTCCAAATCTATTTATGACAGAGGAGCTTCACAAATCTGTAAGATCATGATCGAGTGTTTTTCATATTTGATTCGATTGATTGAATGTGAAGATCCCTGATGTCAAAACTGGAGATGATAGAGTAGATGCTGTTGTGGTGGATGAAGAATCGGTAGGTGCTGTAAATGCATGTGGATGTGGTGGGAAAATGCTTCGTGGAGATGGTGCTCTCCAACGGTATCTTGCTCAAGCACACCTGGTAGATCAAAAAGTATGATCTGAACTTTCACTTGTTTAATTTATTCCTTCTCATAGAATCATCTTAAATTGTGTAGCCACACACATGCACGCTGTTTGACGTCTGGAAAAATTTGATTGCCAGGAAAATAATTGTGCTGCCGAAGCTGAGCCGCAGGAGGGTGAGTCTGAAGTCTCATCCAGAGCAATAAGCATGTAAGATTATTAGAACCACAGTTAGGTTTTCATACATGGTTAAAATTCCATTTGTTGTAAAATGTAAATTCACAATACAGGGTGTTAATTCCCTTGTTTTTACATAGCAATGTGCTTCCAGTAAAGTCATAGTAAACGGTATACGAGGAAAATGTAACCATTCTAATTTATAGGCAGCAGCTGTGTACCGAATTCTTTTGGCAATGAGAAAACTTTCATTCTTCATATTTCTCTGTGATTTGTGAAGCAACAGAGTTCTCTTTTGTGGAGCATAGCAATCAAATTCTACTCAAAGACAGGAATTACTGGAATAATTTCTAACTAGCAGAAAAAGTCGCTTAAACCAGAAATGAATTAACAAATACGAAGCGAGACCTTTTCCCTCCCATCCTAGGAATAATTAGAAAGCTGTCAAATTTATTAGAATTGCGGGAACTTTTCACGATAGAATTTTGTCAAATACATAAAGCACACTAAGATAGTAGGTTGTTAAGCTTATAAGTTGATCAAATTTGCTTATTATACAATTTTCAATGTTGTTATAAGATGTCAACACATTTGAAGTATTTTTAACTATTTTTTGCAGTTAAAAAGGGAGTAGGGATGGTGATTTTAGATATCACATCAAGTTTCTAGAAATATAAAAGAATAATAATATTCCTATTTATTATTTGATCTGTCTCTATTTGTGTGATATATTTTATAAAATTCAAATTATGTGAATTTTAATCAACAATTTAACATATATATGAGAAGAATGGTAATTAAAAATAATTTTGGTAGCTTTAAAATATCTAATATTAATTTAATCAAATTAGTTTAATTTTAAGAATAGTCATTGAGGAAAGAGGTTAAGTTTTCTAGAATATGAAGAGTGTTTTAGGAGTAAGGCGGAGGAAGGGCCTATCTTGGCTTTTTGTTAGTATCGAACATAATAAACAATAATTTTCTTTATCAGTTTAGTGGTGCATTAAATAAAAATAAAAAGTACTCATTTTGTCACTTCGTTCTAATTTATGTAATGTAATTTGATCAAATACAAAATTTAAAAAGTACGACAAAAAGAACAATGGTCCTAAGCAGTTCTTCAAAAGAATGAATATTTTTTAAAACTTTTTCCCGAATGTATGAATTTAAATATAGATAAAATAAAAACCCAAAGTTGAGGGGTAAATAAGGGACGATTGTACTACTGAAATCATGAAATACACATGAGGGGTAAATATATTTTAAAAAAAAAAATTATATTAGTAAAAAAAAAATGAAGGAATTAAATAGAGTATGTGATATTTAGAAGATCTTCATAATTTTTTTTGTCTATTCAAATCAAGCAACGTAATTATACTTTAATAAACTAGATTCACTACACGTGCAGTATACCCACTAACACCTCCTTTGTTGTCATAACGACCTTCTTCTTTACCAGACTTTCCGTAAAAAAATTAAAAAATTGTCAAAGTTCTCAGAATAACTACGCAGAAATTATTGAACTAATTTTAACAATTGTTGCAATAACTTCAACAACTGTTAAACTTGTTGCAATAATTATGACACTTATTGTAACAATTGTAATTAAATATATATATGTACTTTCGAAGAATTATATTTAAAAGATTATTTAGAATAAATGGTTTGACATTAAAAAATGTATTCTTGCTCTTTTTAGTTTTTTTTTTTTTTGACAAGAATTAACACTTATTGATGGCTTCATACATGAAGACAAGTGTCCTTGCCACTTGTCGCTTGAAAAGCTTCTTCATTGGCTTATAAAAAAACTTTCTTTATTGCAAAATTGAAGATGATAAACAAGAGAAAAAGAAATAAGGGAAGAGAGAGAAAGAAAAAGAAAAGATAAAATGAGAGAAATATCTTGAGAGAGAAGATAATAAAGGGGGAAATTTCAAATTTTAAAATTTAAAAAGAGGGAAAACTTTTTTTGTCATCTTTTGCTTAATTTTTTTGATAAATTTGAACCTTCTATGTATAAAAACATGATGAAAAGATATGTGCAGTAGTATTTTAAAAAAAAGAAAGTTAAGGTTAGGGTTAGGAAAAATAAAGAAAGAATTATAATTTGGATAATCGAACTCTTACTAACAAAGTTTGTGCTCATGGGTGCATGTCATCCATTTGATGGTGGATCATTAGCTATTGTCATAGCTAATATCTTTGGCTGTTCTGTTCTTTCTGGCCTTGCTATGGGTATGGAGGCTATATTTTCTCAAGTTTGTGGTGCTAAAAGATGGCCTCTTATGGGTCAAACTCTCCAACGTACAATTTTGATTATGTTATTTTTATCCCTCTCCATTTCTCTCTTGTCGCTACAGATTGAACCTGTATTTCTTTTTTATGGCCA
>JAOTQJ010000096.1:14570359-14592793 GCA_025642045.1 Solanum sejunctum | reverse complement strand
CTCAGTATCCGTAGAACCACCCTCAACGGAGACCATCATGGCAAGTGATTCCCTCATAACCATAAGCCTTCTATGAACATGTGGAGGATCAAATCCATGATCATCAAGAACGTTTAAGAGTTTGAATTCGTCCTTAATTAGATCAAAGCAGATAATATATTCCACTGCACCTGAAGCCAGCCAATACACAGAACCATTCAGAGAAATCTGAGATCCCCAGCCAACCGTTAGGCTAAGAAGAGTGAACGGTACAGTTTTCCATGATCCTGAACTCAGGGTATAAACCCAAGCCATTTTTGATGATTCATCATTACTCCGTGTCTGAAAAGGGACTCGCAAAATTTTATACTCATTCATTTGATGATGGTAACCGAGTAAACCTGGAGCACTCAGCGGGTATACTAATGCATTTGAATCCGAGTAGCAGCATTCCAGAGGATGACTACTGGTGAGGTATAAATATCCTTTGTTAAACAAATTAAGCCATTGTAGCAAAACTCAAATTTTGCTTGGTCCTTAGCGTCGTCAATAGCTAAAGGTAAAGGCAATTGGTGGTTAATAATGAAATTTGTTTGTTCAATGTTGCATATAACAGGATGAAGATGGACCAAAAAGAGATCAGGCCAACAACTATGATTCTTACTGCTGTAAGCAATAATGGTAGAAACAGGACGAGAGATTTGATGGGCGACGTGCAATTTAATGAAACTAGGGCTCTTGAGGAAATTGTACCATGATTTGCAGACAGACCTGAACCGGAGCAGCTCCCTGATTGGAAGCCTTAAGAGCATCTGCACCACTGCATCTTTGGGCAAATTGCCGGTCATAATTGAATACTCTTCTTCTTCATCGTAGTTGATGCCATTTTGATCAGCCATGGAACAACAGTAGAATTCCACAAGTGAGTCGGGATCTTCTCCGAAAGCCTTTTTTGTTTGACCCTGTAACTGGAACTGGTGGCCGAGAATGATAGGGAACATTTGGCTTTTGGCTTTCTTAATCCCAAGACCTGCCCAGCTGTGAAACTAATTCTGGTTGATGGCCAACGCATTACGCATGGAGCTATCTACGAAAATGAGCACATCAGCATATATTATATGAGAAACATAGAGTTTATTAGATTGGATGATCCAGGTAAAATATATGAAGACCTTAACTATGATATAAAAAAATTATTTCCGAAAAACACTGCAAATCAGTTGGACTCCAAAGAAATCCACTTCAGGTATAATCCGGCTGTCACTCGCTGCAACCACAGTAATTATATTGTATGCAGATAAAAACTAGGGTAATTTATCTAAATATATCATACTAGGTAAAATGTCCGCAGGGATAAACTACCTTATTCAACTTACGTTTATGATTATTGGATACTATCAATTTTCCTTTTTATTTTTTCAATCAATGAATATTTGTGGTCATCAATTTCTGAATTTTTATCCAATTAACTACAATAATTTTAGCTTTATATGAGGAATTAAGAGTTTGTCTACAACATAAAGCAGATGATTTGACATTACTACGTATCACAAGAACTACATATATTTATAATATAATAAATGATAAAATAGTTTGATGTTCAACTAATTTCAGCATTAATTACTCATTTTTTGATTGAAACATTTGTTTTTTTCTTTTTGGTTATATTTATCTTCTCAATATGGATTGATATTTTTTAAAATAATCAATCTATTACTTTGTCTATATTTTTGCGCACCAAAAATAAGGAGTTGTTAATTTTTTTATAATCAATTGAATCTTTTGATCTTAAACTAAATGTATGTAAAATGTATTAAAATAATTAATTTTATGATCTTAAACATATCATGTGTAGAGTTAAATTAACGAATTGTCAAAAATTAAATAAACATTTTTTTTTTTAAATGAAACAAAAAAAAAAAAGATAAATAAATGGAAGGAGTTATATTAAGTGGCATAACCACATATGGTGATAATGGTCAGTCCAAAGGATAAAAATTCTACTATATATAAAAAATTATACAAAATACAGAAGTAAAAACTTATTCTTTTTAATATACATATTAAAGTTTGAACACGGTTATAGAAATACTGGTTATATTATGTTATTTTTTTAAAAAAAAAATTGTAAAAGTGGAAAATATAGAAAATAAGAAGGTATTTTTGCATTGCAATGAGGATAGGGTCACGTTATCCCAAGTCTCGTCCAGGAGTTTTTCGATGCATGCCACGTCAGCGCTTTCATCTTCCACGTCAGAAACTCCTTCCAATCAAAACGCTGCATCAGATTCCACATTCATCTTCCCTGTAAATCCAATAACAGATCGACACTTGTCACGCCCTCATCCACCAGAAGAAGCTTTAAGCTAGTGTCTCCCCTCCAAATACCATCCTCAATTCTCCCTTCTCATCATCAATTCTCTCTGATCTGAGCCTCAAACTCCGCCAGCTTCACCGTTTAGCTAGATATGGCTGCAGCAACCTCTCTCTACGTCTCGGAGATGCTCGGAAGTCCCGTCAAGTTTAGCGGTGTTGCAAGGCCTGCTGCTCCTTCTCCATCCTCCCCTGCTACCTTCAAAACTGTTGCACTTTTCAAAAAGAAGGCTGCCGCTCCTCCTGCCAAAGCAAAGGCCGTCCCTGCTTCCCCAGCTAACGACGAGCTCGCCAAGTGGTACGGTGAGAAACATTATTCCCTACTTTAATATAGTCAGTCATATTTATTGAGTTCTACATTTTCTCCCTTTATTTTTTGTAAATTACATTAAAATCTTAGATTCGCATCCGACCGTACTACAATTAATGTCAAACAGAACGGAAGTGAGTTGTTATTGTATGCTTAAAATCTGCAAATACTTTCAGGACCTGACAGAAGAATTTTCCTGCCCGAGGGTCTATTGGACAGATCAGAAATCCCCGAGTACTTGAACGGAGAAGTTCCCGGAGAGTAAGCCTCGATCTACTTCCTGCATCTCGTAGTAGTTAAAAAGTTACTTGTATTGCTAACATTTACAAATTAAGAAAATACGAATATATGTAAGATTTTTTTTGTACTTTCTGCAGCTACGGTTATGATCCCTTTGGTCTCAGCAAGAAGCCAGAAGACTTCGCTAAGTAAGTGTAGTACCTGGTAACACATTAATTAATGTAATACACTCTCAGTCAGCCAATTTTGTTCTTGTTGTTTGTGGTGATAGATCTAAGTTTAAAATTGTTGGATCTGGTGCAGATACCAGGCATATGAGCTGATCCACGCCAGATGGGCTATGCTCGGTGCTGCTGGGTTTATTATCCCTGAAGCCTTCAACAAATTTGGTGCCAACTGTGGTCCTGAAGCTGTTTGGTTCAAGGTATATCACCATTAATTGCATTTCTGATCTTATTTGTTTAAATGTGAGACGAAATCCTGAATAATGAAATTTTGTTTTATGTGTAGACTGGAGCTTTACTTCTAGATGGAAACACATTGAACTACTTTGGAAAGAACATTCCCATCAATCTTGTTCTTGCTGTCGTCGCCGAGGTTGTTCTTGTTGGTGGTGCTGAATACTACAGAATTATTAATGGCTTGGTGAGCTCCCTTTACTACAACAATAACATTGCCTCATGAATATTAGAATCTATGAGGTCCAATTTTTAATATCAAAGTAGATGGAATAATTCTATCTCCATTCCTATCACTAACTAAAACAGTTTGATGCATGCTGAATAAATAATCAACATTACTGCAACTATAAATGTTTTTCACTTTTCGAGGCATTGTTTGCAACGATGTAGCTTCATTATGATATTTTGTACAAAGCATAGTAGAGCTAGAGTTCTAGTTATCGTTCCGCAGAATTTAATAGTTCTAGCCAAAATCATGCATTTAGGTTAAGAAATTCACTTTATATGTATAAATAATTTATCCAGAACTCATTGAGTTGCCTCTATCAAAAAGACATTTATCTGTCGATAATTGATTACACTCATGTGAATTTAACAAATTGTGTTGGGATGTAGGACTTGGAGGACAAGCTACACCCAGGTGGTCCATTTGACCCACTAGGCTTAGCAAAGGACCCGGACCAGGCAGCAATCTTGAAGGTAAAAGAAATCAAGAATGGAAGACTAGCCATGTTTTCCATGCTTGGTTTCTTCATCCAAGCCTATGTGACAGGACAGGGTCCTGTTGAGAATTTGGCTGCCCATTTGAGTGACCCCTTTGGCAACAACTTGCTCACCGTCATCGGCGGTGCTTCTGAAAGAGTTCCCACCCTGTAATTTTCTTTTTGGCCTGGAGGAATTGTACAATTCTGCAATACATTTCTGAGCTGTATGTGAAAAACCAGCTTGTAGTTTAATGAAGACAAACTGTACGTATTTTAATAGAGCACCTGCACTGGCCACATTCGTCCTGCATTCCAATTTATGCAGTAACATTATTTCTTTTTTGAGTTTAACTTATACATACATACATATATATATATGTTTATTTATCTTCAGATTAGCTAGCTAATATAATATCCAGATGAAAGCTTCTTAAGAATGTGAGGATACATCAAGTTTTAGAAGTCACACAAATGTGCGAAATTAGAAATTTTATTAATGATGTCTAAGATTTGATATATATATGTATCAAAAATAATATTTTGATCGATATATTTATACAATTTTTTGTATATGTAAAATAACATTTTGACGAAGAGCATCTGATTGGCCACCCTGGACTATATGTCAATACACCATATGTCGATACACCACTGATGTTATATAACATGTTAAACATACAAATTTTAAAAGTATATGTTTTACTTAAGTCAATTTATATCAATTGAAATCGTATGTAGCATATAACGTTTGAATTGTACCACTATTTTGTAAGTGAAAATTAAGTAGCATTACTAGTTTTTGAGCAGGCAATTAAAATCTAGCCATCATTTCAAATGTAAGCCATGTTTTAATGTGATTCATTAAATTTTGACAAAAATATCAATAGCGTAAATACATAACAAGTCCAATAAAAATACGGATAGCTAAAATGCATAACAAGTCCAAAACATAATGCTGGAGTATGAAGCTAGGACAACTTGTCCTGGACAAGTAAATGTTTCTCTAGCTTAATGTGCTGAAATTAAAAATTGTTGAAGTTTCAAACTTATTGATTCACGTAGTTTCAATTTTTTATGAATTTAAATTTTGGGAAAGTTTAATTTTGATAATTTTTTCTAATTTTTTTTCACTTTTAATCAAGGATATTTTTGTTAAATATTAAGTTTTACATCAAAAAATGATTAGTTTTAACTCAATATAACATAATGCAATACGCTAATCCCATAATTCAAGCCCGACATCATGCCGGAGTCAAAATTTTAATTAAAAAATTTAAAATTTAAAAAAGTGAATGTAGTGAAACGAGATTCAACTTTTAATATGATAAAAAATATGTTTAACTATAAATATTATAATTTTCTGTCCTCCCACTCACGTATTTGTCACCCGTATGAATCCTTTACATGTGTAGCATCCATCAAAGGCCGTCTTGCTTTCCGGGCGAAGCAATCGCAAAATGGCAGTCCAAGCGAAACCAGTGCCTAAATTCATTCTTCTTCACTCCCTTCTCCAAAATTTCAGTGTTGTTATCTTTTGGAGCATTGCCAATCCCAATTCACCTACCGCCAGTCCAACGCATTCGTTCCAGAGTCGGCAAACAATTTTCTCTTCATAATTTTGATCCTACACTTTCTCTTCCTTGGGGAATGATCTCAACTTGCTCTTCGCCTAGGGCATCAATGTACAGACTTGGCATCATCACCTTCTTCGGATTCCTTCTAATTATGTAGTTGTAATAATTTACTGATTTCATAATACGGCTGTTTTTGTTGCTTGACAAGTATTTTAGGTTTGGGCAACTGATCGCCCAACTATAATGATGAGGCCGTTCACTTTCCTTTGTTGGATCATCCTCACAAGCTCCTTCACCGTTCATCTGGTGCTTTCAGGAACAGATTCCCGACAAGGTAATACCTAATTTTCAATTCCGCATTGCCGAAGTTCATCATTAGCTCAGCTTTCTCTCGGAAGTAATGTATAACTTCTCAATTACTTGGCTTGAGCGTAGGAAGAAGAAGAAATCTCGATAACAAAAATTTGAATCTTCGCAAGTTTACATAACCAATAAAATCCAGGAGTATTTTAGTTTGCATGTTATTCATTTACATCTTGAGATGTGTAGATAACAATTTTAATTGTCTTTACAGTTTCAGTCCTCAATGATATGTACCAGTATTTGAAGCCTCATTCCAAACTTGATGGATGGAAATCTAATGGAGGAAATCCTTGTGATGATTCTTGGAAGGGTATCAAGTGCTCCGGTTCAGATGTTACTGAAATGTATCTATTTCTTTTTCTTTCTTTTTTTACTTTTGTCATTTCATTTACTAATACTTGTACTACAATGCGTAAGGAAAGAAAAAATTGCCTTCTGGTTCTTTTACTAATCCATGATCTGCTTGTTCCTAAATTCTAAATAATGTTGCAGTGATCTATCTGGCTTGGAGCTCACTGGATCAATAGGCTTCCAGCTTGATAAGTTGGAGAAAGTTACCTACTTGTGAGGCCCACACAACCCTTGGATATTGGAAATTGGGTTTATATTATGTGTTTTAATCTGTTGACTGAAAGCACCTGTCCTGACAAAAATGAATTTGAATGTCATAGTGCAGTGATGTGAGCAAAAACAACCTGAAGGACAACATACCATACCAACTTCCTCCTAATACACAACACCTGTAAGTAGGCAGAAGTTTCTTAGACATAACTCATTATGAAGTTTCTTCTCAGGCTGCAACTTTTGCTCCCCTCCTTTTGGTTTCTTGTTAGTCCGACTATTTATTATTAGTTAGCATTAAGCCTAATCCAGAAGATTTGTATCTGTTGATATTGTGCCCTACCAGTCCCTCATTGGGTTCTTGTTTTGCAGAGACCTTTCTGGAAATCAATTCAGTGGAACGGTGCCTTATTCAATTTCGCAGATGGCTGATCTTAAATATCTGTAATGTTTTCTTCTCTTATTTTTTATGTTTTAAATTTTGGGCTTCATATCAGGCATCAATATGCTCTTGATGTTGTGCAGGAATCTTAATCATAATAAGCTAAGCGGATCATTGAGTGATTTGTTTGGCAAACTTACGAAGCTTACTGAAATGTAAGTATTGCAGATTTAGCATCCAGCTAATCTCCGGGTTTTTTTTATATTTTTTCTGTAAGGTCTTGCCTTCTGTAAATAATTTCATGAATGACTGTGGAGTGAATGATTCTGGAAGTAGAAAGGTTCATTGATATTAGTTTTCCAAGAATATTTTTGCATTGCCTTTTCCTGACTATCCTTTGTTTGCCGTCTGGTTGTTTCTGATCTGGATCTAGACAGCAATTAAAATTTTTTGCTAGATGTGGACGACAATGACCAATGTGGATGTGTTAATAGTGGCTTCCCTAGTCTTATAGATTGAACCTCCTTTGCTGCTTGTAGTGCTTGAGGATGGAAATTTGCATGTTGGTGATTATTCATAAAGGTGTGGAAAAAATGTGTGAATTGAGTCTATTGAGTTAACTTAGCTGATGGCAAATTCTGGCTGCAACTCTGTAGCTTGAACGTTTAAGTTTCTTAAAATTCCTTCATTCCAGTTAGAATGTCCATATCTGACTTGAAATGAGATTGTTTAAACTTGAAAAGGAACAACTACGGTCTGCTAATCAGTTATCCTGTTAATGGATTAGTTAAAATTGTAGAGGTGTGAATTATTAATGCTACTTTTTTCGAGGGTTTTGTATACACGATAAGACTTTATTTCTACGGAAGACCTTAATTCAAGATGGACCAAAAAGGTGATTGGGACATTTAATTGCAGAGATTGTTTGTTTTCTAGTGGATTCATAGCGTTTCAAATCCTCAGCATAACTTCTTTGTCTCCATGAATGAGGGAATGAGGTATTACTCGTATAATTGTATATCTTCACAGGTTTTTCTTCAAATGATTACCGTCAGTATACAAATAGCCTCCAAGGCGACGAGTATCAGCTTTGAGAATAAGTTTAGCACCTTATTCAGCATCAAATAACATTGATGTATCATCGACATATATGATACGTGATATTTCACTTGAATTGCCATTTAAATCACCAATCCAATCCGTGCAGCCATTCATGTTAATCACTCTGTTAAGAATCAAGCTTAGCATTTTATTACTAATAGGAAAGCAAAAGTGATAGTGGATCACCTTGTCTCACTGCCTAGACAGATTAGTCCTCATAGCAGGACTACTGAATAGATATTTAGTCTAATGTTCATTTGTACTTCCTACGAAACAGTATATAAGTTAAATTATTCCTGTTAGTTCAGAACCTCTACAAAAACAAAGTCAAGTAAGATGACAATACTTTTACGGCTACCACTTGCTTCTTTGTCTATACAATATACGTTCTTGCATATCAACATTCATACATATATTCATAAACATTGTTGTGTGTTTAGTAATATACTTGTCTAGTATATCAACTTACCTCATGCAATTTTACCCAGGGATCTCTCCTACAATTCAATATCAGGCAGTTTGCCTCAGAGTCTTAAATCCCTCTCAAGCCTCAGCAAATTGTAAGCTAGTGCTTAATATTTGGGATCAAAATCTTCATTGGAACTAAACATTTTCACTCTTTATGCAGGCACATACAGAACAATCAGTTTACTGGATCAATAAATGTTCTTGCTGATCTTGCACTTGATGATTTGTAAGTTGGAACCCATTAGTAAAATTACAATTCTAACTCGTGGTTTATGCAATTCCAAATTGTAGAAAGTTTTCCTGCATTATGTAAAAATTACAATTCTAAGATGCTTAGCGCTCTTTTAGCCCCATCTCTCCAACCCTTTAATAAATAAACAAATAGGTAAATTTCCAAGAAAGTGCCAAGCAAGAAACTTTTTTCATGTTACTTCATTTATCTTATTTTCTAAATTTGAATTGGCCCGGACATCATGGTCATCAAAAGAAAAAAATCTGAGTATTTTTGGTGTATTAGGTTGTCTTTTGGATTGTACCATGATTGCTACTGAGTTGATATGTGCTTATTTTGTAGATCTGATACCACTTTGTCTACCTCTTTATTTCTTAAGTTAGTTTTGTTCACACATTTGTAGCCTGTGGGTTATGGTTGCTATAAGTTTGTTCAATGGAGTTGAGTAAGATATCAACAAATGATATTATAAAGAGATAACTTTCTAGATAACCTAGACTTTGTCATCTTCAATTTTAGGATTGATGTACATTGAAGATCTTAGACTCGCAGATTTAATATTGACATCTTTGATCATTCTATAAGTTATGTACTCTTATTCCGTATATCAGATGCCACCTTGTCGGCCTCTGTATGTCACTATTTCTAAAGTTACACTTTGATTTCACATTTGTAGGTTATGATTGATCTAAGTTTGTTTCAAAAGCAATACTTGGTCTACCTTTAGAGTTATCTTTTGTTTCTTGATAAAGCTAACCAACTGTAAATCAAGGAGCACATATCAAGATACTTTTTGTTTCTGTGTTAGAATTAAATGCAGCATATTTACTTAAATTTCAAGGGCTCTATAGAATGACCTCCTTCTTAAGTAAGAAGTCATGTCTTTGATCAAAAACTCTTTTCCACCTTTCACTTGGTTAACACAACAAAGCTTAAAAAATTCTTGGACATCCAGTTTAATGTTGGCTGTATAATGATCATAATATAGTTTAATGAGAAGGTTCTTAATAGTGATTGATTATAATGCTTATGCAAGAATGGAAATAAGGTGCGAGAACAGTTAGAGAATAACAGCACAGACAGCTCAAATTTGTCCAACTTGTGTCACCCAAGTTATACTCTGATTTCTTGTACTTTTTCTTATGAAGACTGTGACTTCTAGTACTCAGAGGTCTAGGATTCAGAAAGATATTTCTCATTTTGTCCTCCTTTGAGAGAGGTGGGGTTTATCTACATGACTGCATGCAACATCCAGAATGCCTCTTCCAGGCAATCAATATACAAAAAGAGACCTTTATAACACATTGATAGAATCATAAATCATTTGAAAGTCAAATTTGTAATCACGTACTTTTTCTTGTTATCCCTTAAATGAAATGCTGACTTGGATTTGAGTAAGAAACTGTCACAAGTATGAAGTATCCTCGGATGTTTATATAGCTAAGCCAGTGTATTCAACAAAATGCTGGCAGGAATGTAGCAAACAACCAATTTAATGGCTGGATTCCGGATGAGCTGAAAGACATCAAAAATTTAAAGTGAGTGTTGGATGAACTATTGGTTAATTAGTTTCTATTTATAATGTCTGATGTTTTCTTTTTTGGTTTAAAGGACTGGCGGAAATAGTTGGTCTACTGGATCAGCTCCTCCTCCGCCTCCTGGGCAGAAAGCTAAACCACACACCAGGAAATCAAAAGAATCTGGAGAATCTGGCCTGGATAAAGGAGCCATTGCTGGGATATTAATGGGTGTTTTGTTGCTACTTGTTGTTATAATTGCTCTGTTGTCAATAAAAAAAAGATCACCACCTTCCTCCCATTTCCTTGAAGAAAATAAGCTAAGCCGGCGTCAACCTTTTGCTCCTCTTCCATCTCAGGAGTTATCTAGTGCTGTATGTGCCAACATGCAGGAGGACTTCAGAGGTAATTTTACTTTTGGCTTTCCAATCCCCTTCTATAAATGAAGAGCAATGGAGAAGAAAAAGAAAGAAAAAAATAAAAGTTCTGAACACCACTTATCATATATTCTTTCTGAATATTGTCTCTAAAATTAAGCTAAGGTTAGGTTGTACTATTACCAAGGGTCTTTAAGAAACGGCCTCTCTACCCCACAAAGGTAGGGTAAGGTCTACGTATACCCCACCCTCCCAAGACCCCACATTTATGGGATCATATTGGGTATGTTGTTGTTTGTTATGTCGTACTTTTATTATTGTTTTATTTGGTGAACAGACCCCTCCACAGCCCTCTGCTCAGGGACCAATAGAAATTTATGCCACCTTCCCCCTTATGACGAACTTGAAACATCTTAGTTGAAAGTGGAGGGCTTTCCCACAACCTCCCTTGTTGGTCACAAGTGTATTATTTCATCTGACAAAAATTATGTCCTCTGATTCATCATCAGCTGCAGAAAAACATTTGCAAACCTCTTCCTCAATGGTTCTTAAGCGTCTTCAGTCAGAGCGTCACAAGTCTTTTAATGAGAAGGAGATGAAAAATGCTCCACCTTCAGATCACCTCAAGTCGTTCAATGATAAAGAGTATGCAAATCCTTTGAAACGAAGCAGTTCCATTATGGTAGATCACTATCCATTAGCTGATTTGCAGAATGCAACGAGTAACTTTGCAAGTTCTCGCCTTCTTGGTGAGGGATCGATTGGTCGAGTATACATGGCAAAATATCCAGATGGCAAGGTAAGCTTGACCTGATTTACAGTGCTCTTTAGTTTTATGGTATGTTTAGTGATAATTTGTTTCCTGAATTGATTGCATAACCTTCATTATACATCAGGAGAGATTGGATACAATACATAGATTAGTCTAAGGTAGACAGAAGAAAGGCAACAGATAGATATATATTTGTAGAGCTAACACTGTTCATGAGTACTTGAAAATCTATGACATTTAAGCTTTTTCTCCGTTTTGAAGGATACATATTCATGAAATACATAAGTTCATCCACATATTTCTGCCTGCTTTGACATTGAATATAATATTTTCTACAATCGTTTCTAGAGAGAAAAAAGTCCTGTTGGGGTCATTGGTATTTCAGAAGGGTACCCAGGGAACCAGCCCAAGTCTAAAGTATGAAGTAAAAATTCTGTCTCAAGGTTTCTTTTGAAAGATTGAAATGAGCTCATAGTCCTTTTCTTTATAATTTTTGAAACCTTATGATAGAACTTATGGATAATAATATAGATAGTCTTCTACTGCTGCCCGGAAGCTAAAATAAATTATCTTATATTAATTGTTCCAGTGTATTGATTGAACCTATTATGTTGTCCATGTTAATAATTGCATAGATGATCATTTTCTGCTTATGTGTAGACTGTGGTGAACTGGCTTAAATTTCCTGGTTGGGCTGTTACCTTTGTGTAGCTAAAATTTGGCCACTTCTTTGTTTCTTTACAACATTAAAGAAAGATTCTTTTCAATGAAAACAAATTTCTTCCAGACCTTAGCAGCTCACTTGCATGGTAAAGTTTGTTCAGCAATATGTTTATAGGTACTCGAAGCATACTAAGCTTTTCATATCCTACAGATATGGATTGCTCAAATATCGAATCTTACTCATTTCATTGAAATCTACTTTTGGACCTATAGCACATGCTCCAACTTGACATGGCAATAATTTTAGTTTCTTTTATCTCTTTTTGTTAGCTTATTATTTCTATGACACTTTTTCCTTCAAAAGAATCTCACCTTATTTTAATTAGAAAAAATTTAACTTAAAATTCTTTTTTTAACCCTTAATGAAATGATTCTCAGTCACACAAATTTTAAAAAAAAATATTTTAGACCAGAAATTTCAAAAGTTTTCCCGTTTTGCTTAAACACCATGTCAAATCAAAAGGTGTCACATAAAATGGAATGGAGAGAGTATTTTTTGTCTCAATTTATGTGACATAGATAGAATATAGAGAGCTAATTAAATTTTATTATGACTTTTAGATATTTTAAGTTGTTAATTATTATGGTCTATGGTATTTTTATATAATTTTACACAATATATGTTGCTTTCCTTGTCCTAGTTTGTGTGGCACCGATAAAATTTGAAATTATTTAATTACTGTAGTCTATACTATTTTTTGGTCATCTTCAAACAATATATGTTACTCATCTATTTCTATTGATACGACACTGACTCGAGAGTCAATCGAGTCCTTTAAATATTTTAAGTTGTTAATTATTGTGATTTCAGTTTTTTTTTTACGTAATAATAATAGTATATATTATTCCCTTTGTCCCGGTGGTCAAGAGTCAATCAAATGTTATTAAGTATTGATATTTACAATACTTTTTACGTAGTTCCAAATTAAATAATACAGATTACTCCTTTTGTCCAATTTTATGTGACACTGATAGGTTAATTTCGGAAATTAATCTTTTTTTATATATTTTTTAAATATTTTAGATTGTCAATTATCATGATTTATGATTTTTTATTAAGTTTTTGAATATATAAAAAAATTTAAAAAATAAGATAAACAAACTAAAATGGAAAAATCATCGGAAAATTTACAAATATACCCTTAAGCTGACATATCTGTCACGCCCCGAGAGGGTACCCCTGGCGTAGTTGGCACTCAGAAACCATTGTTGGTGCCCAAGCTAATCACTTGACCTGGTCACACATTCATTCATTCATTCGAATCAACGGAAGACTTAAAATAAAGAGATAATAAGGTGCGCAAATCCAATCATCAATCTAATTCAATGTATAAAGGTCATTGGCCAACAATCAAGCTCCAAATCTATGACATAAAAATAGTTTTAAAGGAAATCAGTCAAGAGATAAAGATCTCAACATCAACTCATCATTGTCTAGTTTATGAAGCCTCTATCTCTACTGTCTAGATGGTGTCAATGACATGTTCATGGCTACCTCAAATCAAAATAAAAGGGAAAAAGTATGATAAAATGGTAGATGATTGAGACTGGTGCGAAGATTGTAAACATGAATGAATAACGAAAAGGGAAAAAGTAAGAAGTTGGAGAAGTATTCAAAGAAAAGAAAATGGAAACCCTATGCTATGCGGTGGACATTGGAAAGGAAACCACGTTGAATTAGCTAGTATTTTCTTGATTAAAATACCCTTAAATTAAATATCTAATGCCTTAGAACAGACATGTCCTATCCGCTCTTCTATAATATTATAAAAGTCCCTTGATATCAGGTTATCTAGATTTTCCAGTCCTTTCAGCAGATAAGTGTAATGTGAAAATGAACATAATACATGTCCCAAGCAGATATCTTGTGCTTGATTCAACTAAAACCTTCGAATACTTCTGGTGCTACTAATTGGTTGGCTACCGTTTCTAGGGAAGTTCAACTGATGTTTATATGATCTAGAGATGTATACTGTACGATAAACATAATGGAGAAATCTTACTTTTGATTTACCAGGTTTTGGCGGTAAAGAAAATAGACTCCTCTTTTTTCCAAGATGGGCAATGTACGGAATTCACAGAAATTGTTTGCAAAATGTCCAAGCTTCACCACCCAAATATAGTTGAAGTTATTGGGTATTGTTCAGAACAGGGACAGAATATGTTAATATTTGAGTATTTCAGAAATGGTTCACTTCATGAATTCCTTCATTTGTCGGATGACTTCAGCAAACCTCTTACATGGAATACTAGAGTTAGAATCGCTCTGGGGGCTGCTCGTGCTCTTGAGTAAGTCAAACTCTTCATGTTGTTTCTCTTGTCCTTGGTGCTTTCCTTTAATGTTGGTGCTGGTAATGAATAGTCTTAGCACAGATTAATTGCATGTCCTTAGTGGTGAGTGACATTATAGTTTCCACAGTCACTGATATTCCATTGAGTACTACATGATTTTAAATTACAAGAAACACTCTAGTCTATGTAGTTCTCCTAATTGATCCTATGACATGATTTTAATCTGTACACAGATACCTGCATGAGGTTTGTTCTCCATCCTGTCTTCACAGGAATGTAAGAACTTCAAACATTGTGCTCGATGCTGAATTGAATTCTCGTCTCTGTGAATGTGGCTTGGCAACGTTTCATCAGGTATGTGAAGATAGACCTTTAGATACTGCAAGTATTATTTCCACCTGAGTTCATATTACTTCTGCAGTTTCGGATGTTAGGAACCTGCTAACGTGCAAATGTGGCCACTTGAAACAGGAAATGGATCAAGTCAAATTTAGAAAAATACAGTTGGCTGCATGTAACTTATAAAGTTATTTGATATGTGGAGTCTCTCGTTCTTGCGTATTTTGAAGTTTTAAGAAAACTATTGAGACAAATAAAAGTGGGAATCTTGTGATTGTTACATATATAACGTGGCTAATCTTCCATAAAAATGAATACTATTTTGGAAAGACTCAAAATGGAATGCAGATATTGACATTGTTACCTTTTCTTGGCCAATGATTGTGATTGAATTTTTTAGCAGCTTCATAATTGGTGTCCATCATTGCATGGAATGTCACTTACGAGGTCCTTCTCCAAGCTGCATGCCTCCATAATGTTCTTCATCACTCAGCTTTGCATGGTATTGGTCTATTGGATGAGTAATAGATGGAGGATTTGGTATAGATTTGTGCAGTTTGACATGGCGATCAGGTTCCAGTATGAGAATGTGTCTTGTTCTGAATAACAGGATATGGTGCTACATAAATGAATATGAACATAGAAGATGGTAGCAATCCGGCTAGATAAATAATAGTAGTCTGTAAATTCAGGGGTGGAGCCAGCATTGGAAGTAGGGTTTCCAGAGCCCACTAACTTAGATCAAATCCTATATATTTGTTAAGAAATTGACTAATATATACCTATAATAAATTTCAGATTCTGTATTTCATATCTAGAACTCATAAACTTCAAATCCACCTTGAGTCTGCTGAAATGTGTACTCCATTGTCGATACCTAGGGTTAATCTGGATCGATCTGCATATGCTAATTTATGGTTAAGATATTTCACTTGGTGCTTTGGTTTCTAATAGAAGTATGTCATGTTTAATAATATCATTCAACCTTCTCCATTTTTTTCAGCGAGCAAGCAAAAAGTTGGATGCTGGATACATTGCTCCAGAATGCACAAAACCAGAAGCATATACTTTGAAGAGTGATGTTTATAGCTTCGGAGTCGTCATGCTGGAACTATTGACAGGGCGAAAGCCTTTTGACAGGTGCATCCCTTGCATACAAACTTTAATTTTTATGGCTATCCATCAAAACATGAATCTAACATATTCAGATCGATGCTTCAGTTCAAAGCCAAGAGCAGAACAGCATCTGGTCCAATGGGCATTGCCGCAACTACATGATCTAGATGCCTTGGAGAATATGGCTGATCCTGCTCTGCGTGGACTTTATCCACCTAAATCTCTCTCTAGGTTTGCCAATGCGACTGCTCTGTGCATTCAGGTTAGACTTCTTTAGCAGTAATTTTCGAAAATGGAGGGAGTTAACAAGTATCTTTCTATCAATAGCCTAACGAACAAAGATTATCGACTTATTCGTGATTAATGATGTTGTCAGTCGGAGCCAGAATTTCGACCACCCATATCTGAGGTGGTCCGTTTAATTCAAAGGTCGACTATGAGCCAGAGAGAGGACCTAAGTGCATCTCGGCGCACAGATGATGGTGATAGTGATGATTACTAATTCTTCCAGGTTCTCGGCAAAAAAAAAAAAACTGGGATGAGTAATTGTGATCTTTTTCAAACTTGAGAAGACGTCTCCCATTTTTTTCTTTACTTCATCTTCTCCTTTAAGAAAATCAAGTGTTAAAAGTTGAATTGGTATTACCGATCATATGACCAAGACCTTTGTCTCACGTTGCTGAGTATTTTGAGTATTGCAAATCACTTTCCAGTACTTTTGCAGTGTAGTTGAAAGCAATGATCGGTTTGTCATGGCACATCACGCCAATTAGTAGTCTCTTCTCTTGTGAATCGCCATGCATGTAGGGTTGTAGCGCCGATAATTTCATATTCCCATTCCATTTTATGTGGCGGGATTTGATGTACAAAGATCAAGCTCCTTAATTCCAAGTGTATTTGGACACAAAATTCTTCCCTTTTTTTAAAAAAAAAAAAAGTTGTGTTTCCTGTGGTATTGCAAGAGGGAGTCAGTGTTTTGTTGATCAAATATGGAAAGAATAATTGAGAAGGGAACAAATGCTCTTTCGTGAAATTTTTCAAAAAATCATTTTTGGGGCAGTCCGTTCTTGAGCATCAAGACAATGCTCATGTTAAATGCTTACGATCATCATGTCGTTAGTGATTTTGCAGAAGCACTCTTGTTCCTAAAGCTAATACTAAAATATATGCAAACTAGAACAAACTTGCATCTTTGTTGCCTGGGGAACCAGTCATCTTAGGACTGGGAATGTATTACAGAGATGTACAAGGAAATCACAAGGCTGCACACAAAGAATTAACATTTTGCAATAGTTCTTATTTACTATTTACTATTTTCCAGTGGTACTATAATTCTGTTCCTATTCCTTCCTTACCTCCGTTGGTCTATCTACAAAACAGGAAATTCATATGCTCTGCAGACTGAGCAAAGCACCTTAGTCGCTCTGAACTGTTTCTCTTGAGTCCCTTCTCCTTGGATGACTCGACAAGCACGTGCCGATCAGTTGAGAATTCTCAACAAGCATGTAGAGGCAAAGAAAGCAGAGTCCTGCATAAAATTAATCCACACAGAACAGCTTAATCTGACGCAAATTTGTGATATTTTCAATGTTAAATCACGCGAAAGACAAGGACGCGTGCTCCCTATAACTTCAACTGAATCACAATAATGTGCTATCCATTGAGCTAACTAAGAAGTCTTTCACATACTTGACCAAAAAGATATGGCAACAACTGACACTAACGTAATTACTAGGCAGGATTTTCAACAAAGGAATTCAACTGTATATATAATGTGATTTTCTTGTAGCCCTGCCTAGCTCACCCCTGATAATTACTCCCTCCATCCCATTTAATGTGCCACTCTTTGACTTGGCATGGTGTTTAAGAAAAACAAGAAGACTTTTGAAACCTGTGGTCTAAAATCATTCTTAGATGTTTGTGTGACTGAGAATCATTTCATTAAGGTTAAAAAGAGAATTTCAAAGGTAATTTGAGTAAGGTGACATTCTTTTTGAGACGAACCAAAAAGGAAAGGGTATCACACAAAACGAGACGGAGTAAGTAGTAATCTTCAGGGAAATTATAGTAGAGGAAATAGAAGAAGAAATGACTCACCACCATAGGCAATAGTAACACCTGATGCTATTCTTCCCAAAACTGAAAGCACATAAAGAGTAACCACAACCTGGCAATGTAGGAAGATAATTTTAATAACGTTCACCAATCCATTTTTCAGTTGCAGCAAATTAGTTTTGGTCCTCTGTATGGAAGTCCTTTATGTAGTAATCATCCTAAAGTAGATGAAATGTAGGGAACGTAGAAGCTCAGATACTGTATTCGGCCGAGCCAAATAATACCATAATAATAATATTGAAATTCATTAAATGTACACATACTGAGCTCCCATTTAGCCATAGATTTTCAGAAAGAACTTGGAAAATATTGTTTGTTCCTGAACTTTAGTCAGTTTTGAAAATTTACAGCGATAACAAACCTAGTATAATCTTACAGCGGAACCTGAAAAGAGGATAGTGTGTACTTACAGACCCTTGGCTCAATTTTTTTGTGAAATTTTACTTCCTTTAACAAACCTTTAAAAAAAATCTAAGTAAATGCATGCCTAAGCACAGTATTAAGTCTCGAAAACTATTTTTCCACGCAATTTCAAAAACTCATTTTTTTACTCTTAGGCGAAATTTTTATCCCAGGTATATTTAGAATGACAAAGTATAATTTCCGACTCCGCCAGAAACCGCTATCCAATGAGTCGAATAACAGAGGAGAGGGCAAATTGGTTTAGTACCTTGAGGAACAAGCGCTTATCATGTCCCGTGGCAGAAACGCGGAGAACAGACTCAGCAGCACCGATAGTATTAACAAGGCAGGCAAGGATGCGATTAGCAGTGTCCTGAGAGATCTGCCATTCTAGTGGATCCACAGGAACCGAAATGTTCATCTGGCGAAACAGGAGTCCGAGAATAGCGAGGGAGCAAAGGATTACTATAAAAACGTCAGAGACGAGAGAGACGATACTGGAATTCCGATAAACACAGTGGTAGTAAACGAGAGTGCCGCTGATGATGAGTATGAAGGGCACTGGATCACGCAAATCCTTCTTCCTCCTCCTAGGGTTTACTGTCCTCGCTGATACTCTGATTTCATCGTTAGTGTTCAATTCTTCCATGGCGCGGATACGTTTTGGGTCTCTAATTGCGCAATTACAGTGACGCCAAATATGGACGGAGGATTTATTGGTGAGTCAATTTCGAACGCTTATTTTCTTCAACTTCAAAATCCGTGTGCTTAGTTAACATTACTATTGACACTATTTTATTCCGTGTGTGCTGTATTCAAAGAGGACCTTCTGAAGAAAACTGCCAATGTCCATTTCATGACAGTTACCCAACCAAAAATTTATATTACTCTGCCTTTTTCAACAACTTTTTTTTCAATTTTTTATTGACATTTTTAAAATCTATATCTATATCTTCTGTATTATATCAATAAGAGAGAATGTAGCTTTCTTATTAAGCTATGTGTCATTCTATTAATTTGCTATTTGTAAATAGTTATTTAACTAACTAAAATTTAAATTTTAAATTTTGCATTAATAATTTTTTTTTTGGAGTTAAATATGGTCATTGTGCCTTTTATTCCAAAATAAATTCCTTTGTCAAGTTCAGAAATGGCCTAACCCGGCCCATTTCCTTAATACAAAAGAGACAAATCTCTATCTAGAAATATTCATTCACTTTTTAAAAGCATCTTTTCGTCTACTATTCTTTCAATACTTCTTGAAGCACTGACGAACAGTGCATTTTTCATCATTGTCTTTTGAGTTATCGATCATCCATCAGTCGGTATTCCTCTGCTAGATCTGAGCTTCGCTTGATGTGCCTTCAGGTAAATCCTCTTTGAATGGGTTGAATAGTCATCCTCTTCTTTGTTGAATCAGCTTCCTATGTGCAACACTTTCATTCACCAACCGAAGAGGCTTTTGATCTTGCTTTTTAGAATTCACATCCTTAGTGAATTCCTTTTCCTCCTTCCATTTACTACCTTCTTTGAATGGCCACTTATTTCTTCTTTGACTCCTTGACCAACCATCGGGACGAAGCGGGTGATAGAGATGTTTACACCTTCTAAAGACCAGATACAGTGATCTATCGTTCTTCCCTGTCTTCATATCCATTTTATTACTGGAGATAATTTTGTAAGCAAAAATAGCTTAGTCGTAGGCTTTGTGGATAGCACTAGTAACTTTATTTTTGTTGTATATAATCATTATGCTTCAACCGGTAGCTAGTTGGAAGCATAGTGATTATACACAGTAAAAATAAAGCTTCTAGTGCTATCCACAAAGCCTACGACTAAGCTGCTTTTGCTAACAAAATTATCTCCAGTAAAAAAGTGAGTCTGAAGACGAGGAAGAACGGTAGATCACTGCATCTGGTCTTTAGAAGGTGTGAACATTTCCTTCAGCCGCTTCATCTAGATGGCCGGTCAAGAAGTCAAACAAGAAATAAGTGATCATTCAAAGAAGATAGTAAATGAAAGGAGGAAAAGGTACTCACTCAGCATCTGGACATAAAAAAGCAGGATCAAAAGCCTCTTCGATTGGTGACTGGAAGTGTTGCATATAGGAAGCTGATTCAGCAAAGAAGAAGATGACTATTCAACCCATTCAAAAAGGATTTACCAGAAGGCACATCAAGCGAAGCTCAAATCTTCTAAAGGAATACGGGTTGATGGATAATTGACAACCTAGAAGACAACGGCGAAGAATGCACTGTTCATCATTTCTTCAACAAGTATCGAAAGAATAATAGATGAAAAGATGTTTTTAGGAAATAAAGTGAATGGATGTCTCTAGATAGAGTTATCTCTTTTTGTATTAAGGAAATGGGTCGCGTTTGGTCATTTCTGAACTTGACAAAAGGAATTTATTTTGCAATAAAAGGCCTAATGGCCATATTTAACCAAAAAAAATATTCTTATTATAAAATTTAAAATTTAAATTTTAGTTAGCTAGCTAAGTATTTACAAGTGGCAAAATAATAGAATGACATCTGGCTTAATGACGAGGCTGCATCTTCTCCTATTAATAAGCAGGCGCCCTTATTAGGAAAGCAACCCTAAGTTGCCTTTTTATTTCCCTCAAGAGTTAGGTTTCACCGACCTACTTCTTGGACAATTGTATATTGGGTGTCTGCTGGTTATTATAAAAAATAAATAAATCAGGTCACTGGCCCAAGTTTAATTTTAAAAAAATAAATAAATTGTTCCACTTAAAAAAGAATATAAGATAAACAATCATTGGACCTTAAATATCTCAATAAATTAGCCACATTAATTTTTAATAAATGATCTTCATCCATCACTATTATCTTTTATTCCTAATTATAATTACGGCAAATTTTTTAAAATATGAATACAAGCAATCACTTTTAGGGTCATACATTCTCATTAAAATTTAATACCTTGGATAAAAGTACACATTAAAAGTAAAACTTTCCACTTCTACATTATAATGATTTATGCTTGCAGTTTTTCCGAAAAATATTTTATATTTTTTTTAATATAAAAGTTTGTTTATGTTTTGGTAAATTATAATAATGGTAAGAATATAAAATGATTCTTTTTTTGAGATACTTCTTAGTTTTCAAAAAATGGTTTTTTTGGATAAACTATAGGAGGGTTTGTTTTTTTTTTTTGGTTATACTTTACCATGAAAATTATTTTGTAAAATTCGAATTCTATAAATTATTATTATACCATGAAAGGTAAAGTTCTCTTTATCTATTTTTTATTTTACAAATAAATACTTATATTTTTTAAGTTATACTTACTAAAAATCACACGAAACTATTCATTTGTATATTAAGTATTTTTTGGTACAGTTATTTAAACCTTTTCTCTTTGTTAGTTTAGTAGTATAATTTTTATTTTGATAATTTTTAAAATTTTTAAATTCAATAAATAAAGATGTTTGATTCCTTAGGAAGACTTAATTTATATTGCAATAATGAGATGTTGCGAAAGTTTAATAAATTAATATTGTGATCAATATAAAATATATAGGTTAATTGTTATTTCAAGTGTACAAGCAGAAGAGAGATAGACTAAGCATAAGAATTTAAATTGTTAGTTTTTTTTTGATAAATAATAATAAATATATTATTTTGACTCTATAGAAGCGATGGTAATATATCAAACTACACCAGAATACAAGATATTGAATTATTCATTACAATGTTCAAAATTTTTATGAACTTTTTCAAATTTAAAAATTATGATATTTTAAAATATTCGTGCAATGCACAAGCACACATACCAATTAAGATGAAAAGGAAATTTTATATATCAGACATATATTTAATTAAAAATTCTAATATTTAAAAAAAATTATATTTTTAAATTTTGTATATAACTAAAAATAGGATAAACAACTTGAAGGGAAACAGGGAACTTATTTTCAAAACCAATGATTCAGGAGCGAACATGTCCTTTCCGTCTTTTTCTAATATTATCAATGGCTCAATGAAAGATTGACTATTTTTTGGCTTTG
>JAOTQJ010000096.1:14548612-14570259 GCA_025642045.1 Solanum sejunctum | reverse complement strand
CTGCGCTTCTTTCATTTGTGAAGTAACAGTTAGTCAATGCAACTTTCGATGCTCCTCATGGGTCATCTGGAAACAGTTGTTTTATGTTTTTAAACATAGGAGTTAGGCTACGTACATCCGACCCTCCTTCACCCTGGAATGAGCGGGAGCCTTTTGAGGCACTGGGGTATATTGATGATGTATTGATGATGATCAATGGCTCAATGCTTGTGTTCTTTTCTCAAAAATCTTAAACTATTGTAATTGATTATGTTTTTTTCTATGAGAAATTTTATATAATATGTAATTGGTCATCAATAAAATAAATAATATATAGTATGTGTTCTGTTATAGAACATATACATTTTTTTTTTTTGTATGTTTGGCTATTACTTTAAATTATTTGACCAAGTGACCAAAATGCTACAACGACATTTTATAGTCGTGCCCCACTCTCCACGAAATGTGTTAACAGCTTAGAATTAGGACGTTTTTCCTTTTCACTTTTATCCAAGCCAAAATAAATCCTTTTTAGTCTGCACGCATCTCATAATTTTATTTTATGTGAAAGGGTTTAATAAGCCAGCAGAGTTCCAAAAAAAAATCGAAATCTTAAATAAGTGGCATTTTTATATCTATGAAATTTATGTCGGGTAAAGTAGTACCAAAAAAGAGAAATCTGATATCTTGACTTTTCTTTTCAAGAACAAACTAATGAAGTGTCTTAAAATAGAATCCGGCATCGCAGTAGTAAGGGTCGTGATTGGCAATAGAAAAATGGAATAATTACATCCAATCATTTCAATTATAAAAAAAATTATAACTCATGTATAAATAATTTATATTGTATAATCATTGTATTTTTATGTAAATAAAATATAATTAAATTTATTATAAATTAATTAATTATTATATATATTTAAAACGATCCCAAAAAAATTGTGCGTGAACGAAATTTCAGGTGCCACATTTTTTAGTTAGTGTATAGCCATGCGTCTCAACTATTTCATCAACAAAATTACCTAATTTTTTTTAATATCCACCGAGCATTTGAACTTCAAACTTCATAATTCTCCTCGTTGATCACTAGTCCACGCTACATGATCATCTAAAGGGTATTTATCACTCCGGGAAGCAACAAAAACCTAAAAGAACTTCCTGTTTGTTTCCTAGTTTTGAGTCTAAAAATCATTGGCAAAAGTTAATGAAAAAAGTCCCCACTTCGACGAGTCTTAATAAAACTATGAGGAAGGCATTGCTACATAAAACTGTCTTTTCAACTAAAAAATCACCACTGTCAAACAGTTGATGAAGAATATCCACCCTATTATACACCCAATACATTGGAAAAAGAGGATAGTAGTTTTTATGGCAAGTCAAGAGTTCCGATTCGCGAGCTAACCAGGAAATAAAATAAGAGAGGGGTCTCTCTGCAGCCTGCCATCAGTTATATCTAGTTTCTTCATCTTTTCTTCACACCAGAACAACTGCTCTTTGCTAATTCTTTCCATTCTTAGGACTCTATTCATGACTTTAACATCAATTAGGCCAAGCAACAGGTCCACATCCTCTGCCATGCTAGGCCATGATTTCTTCTTTAGGTTCTTTGTTCTCTTTCGTAGTTCCTTCAGTTTCACTTTTTTCTGCATTATAAAGACTCAGAAGTTATACCAGAGAAGACCAACAGCAACATCCAAACTTCCGTCTTAAAGTAGCATTGCTCCACTTATCTTACGCGTCAGCACAAAATGGAGATAGCAAGAGCTTTGCTCGAATTACTATTAGCAACATTATATTACAACCAACTACTCGAAATAGAAAATGGACATCAAGTTAATGATATCAGTTCAACATTCACATAGATAGGAATCAGAGAAAACCTAGAAATCTCATAAGGCAAGTTCTAACACTGTAACGAAGCTATATGTTTGTCAATGGCTGACTTCCTCCAGTGTTTAAAATCTAACAATTTTCCACTGACGACCTTTCAATTTCCAATTAATTTATGGTTAAGAAAATCTGTTAGGAGAAAAGGAAGCAAAACTTTCCTCTTGACCTCTTCATAAGAGCTGAACGGGAATGAATGCCACATAGATAGAAAAGTCATGAAAAAGCTTATTAAAAAAACAATACTATCATTTGATGATATGGAGTATGGACTTTTTTCTTCCTCTTCATCACAATTGAAGAGACCTAATCACATGTCATATGAATATCGCATAAACTGCTGGTTTCCTTGTAAAAATTGAAAGAAATCCACAGTTGGTGGTGTGTGCTAAAAGAGTCGATAAAATGGAGCCCACACATTTCAGAAACAAGATAAGGAAGAGACAAGAAGAGAGAATTAAGTCGAGAATTTTGACTAGACAAAGGCAAACTTCATTGACTGATGGTGTTACTCATCTTTTCATCTCAAGTAGATAATGTGGAAAACAAGTTCGAAGCCTTTCCTAAATCTGCTCCATATGGGATATTTTTCTAAGTGGGTCTCAACTCTTTTATACAAACACATATTTTCTATCTCTTCTGGAGTATGAAAAGGAATCCATCTTGAAATTCTCCCAAGACAAATGCTAACCATACTACCTCATAAAACTACAGTGACAAAGGTAAGGTACAGGCATAGGGATGGTTAAACAGAGAATGTAAAACAATGTGTTACCTTTTCAAGAGAACATTGAACCTGATGAACGGGTGTTGTCATCTGGTTCTGGCTTCCGAAGAGATTGCGTACACTGCTAGACTTCTTGTCCATCTTCACAAATAGACGAAAAGTGAGGATTGAACTTTCAATCACTTTAAGTAGATCTGGAGCAAGAACTGGCAACTCGTCATCTTCCAATTTCTTTTGATCAGAACCTAAACTTGAGAGATTAGATTTCTTAGCCAGTTACAAACTCCAGCACATCAAAGTTTAATATGCATTAAATACAACACGAACTTTTGCAAAGTACATCTTCTTAACAAATCGAAGTCACTCACAAGGAAAAAGAAAGTCTTTCGTCATTAGGTAAATCAAATGAACATCTAATAGGAAATCAATCATTATCAGAAATTAGTGCTACCTTGGACTTTAGGAACCTGAAGTAGCATAGGCAATGCATTTCTCATGCGAGCATAAATTTCAGGCCTTGTACCCGGTTCAAAAGGTTCAGTTTCAATAAATCGTTGTAACAAGACCAACAACTGCTGAAACTGCTGAGCGCTGTGATTATAGGAGATGGGACTATCAGGCTGGCTAGAGATTTTCTGACTCAATTGTGTGTATTGACAGTGGAGAACTTCCCAGGTCAAGCACAACTGAGCTACGTAAGCTGTTTCAAGATCTAGACTAATGTCGGCCACAGGCTGGTGCAAGTGTTGAGTTTCATCTTGAAATTCATCCATTTTTTTCAAGGATAGGCACCGAAAGGGTGATACAAGCTTTTTCGATGCAGATCTTGGAGAAGAAGTAGATGGAATATGTGAACCTGGAAAATACAAAATTTTGTTAACTGCCAAGAAATTTGGTACTCTCGAAGCAGCACATCAACTCTCTTTTGGAGATGCTTGCAAGTTGCAACAATAGAGAAACAATAAGCATTAAACTTATTATAGCACCATTAAAAGTCACAGAAAGCAATTAACATTAGACTTATTATAGAACCATCAAATCCAGAGTACAGACCGTGACAAATGAGAAGTACAATATACTTATACTAGCATGCAAAGAAACACAACTAACAACCATGCAATGAATTTTTCTAAAAATTTATCGAAAGGGAACAAAACATAAACAGAGATAAAGTGCTCAAGATAAGCAAACACTGATTCTTCGCGCATTTAGAATCTGGGCCTCGCAGTTGCCTATTTGGTTAGACCTAGCGGAAAAGCATATCATTTGGTGCCTTTATTTTGTAAAACCTTTACCATTTCAAAAAAAAATAAAAGGTCTAGAGCAATTGAATTTGTCAGATTTCTAATGGCTGGAGTAACAAAACCAAACCCTACAGCAGTTCTCCCCCATAGCTGTAAAAGATGTCTCTATCAGTTTGACCCAAAAACAACCATCACTACAGTCTGTTCTTTTAAGGCTTGCCACAAAAGAATGACATATCTCTAAATGCCTTTAACATGACACACTGTTGCAGTTTCACAATTTATTTAGCAATCTATTTAAAATATTTGTTTCGGAACAATTTAAGGGTTAAGTTTAAAATTCATTTACTAATTCAATTGAAAGGAATGATCTATTGGCAAATTCAGTTGAACTTGTTGATTGAGTCTTCCATTGAAACAACAATTAGAGTGTTTAGTGAGAATGGTTCATCAAGTGTTGTGGAAAACTGTCTAATCAAATGACCCGTTCTTATGCTGCCATGACAATAGATAGACACCTCAGCTTGAGTTCTAAAACACAAATATGCCAGCAAAATGGCAGCTTTTCACACTTAAATGAAGGGTAATTCTATCATATCTGAGTATAAAATGTCAATGAAGGGTAATTCTAATTTACTTCTGAAGAGTTTGTGAAATGAAGAAGTCTCGATTGTTCAACCGGCAGAGTAACTGGATCCTGGGAGGTTGAACATTGAGGAATTTGTACACGATAACGATATGAGAGGTCATGATTCAACCTTTAAGGACAAAGCTTCGACTTGCTTCTATAGATAAGTGAATTCCTCTATTTTACCTTCCTTTTAACTTTAGATAAGGACATTGCTCTATCTTTCATACTTTCTATTACTCCTACTTTGTAATGTTTTTAATGCCTTAGCTAAGATAGCTCCTCTATGTTCGTCCCTTTCCCATTGCTTATAAGAAGTGAGCCATTGGTACAACATACAATCATTACCATCTGAATGATTAGACATCCAATGGATCCATAAATACATCACAAAATCACTCTTTTATGAAGGGGACCAAGGGCAAAATTTCATTGTCAAAGCAAAGGAGAAATCCTTTGGATGCTACCAAAGGGAGTGGCAATGTCATAAGCAAAAAGGAAGAGACTCATAGAATGGTAAGGGAAAATAGAGCTTTTGTACATTTTTGTTAATCCATGAACAAGATCTAATTTTTTGAGAAAGAATCCATGAACAAGATCTATACATCTTGATCGGAAAAGAATCAAGAGAAAAAAGATAGAACCGGAATTGATCGATACATATTTTGAAACAAACTAACGTAGGGGCTGTTCTTATTTTACCGAAGGGATTTGAATTAGATCCTCGCGGTCATATTTCTCCTCAGATGAAAGAAAAGATTGGCAATCTGTCTCTTAATTGCAATGACTCACTCCACCAACTATATTTGATCGGGATTCTATATACACTCCACTAACTATAGAAATTCCCAGGGAATTAAATAGAGGACAGTCTACCAGAAAGAATTGTCTTACATTTATCTCTTATTGTGCTATTTAAATTGTCTAGCCAGAACTGTAAATTCTTCATTTAACAAAAATACTTATTTGATATTATCATAAATGACTCGATTGCTTTCTGAATTGTAAACAAGGTTCCAGTTTCTAATTTGTAGCCACTAGTGCAAAGCAAGGAAACCAAAGTCTATTTCAGGAAGGAAAGCAAAACTTAGTCCAGAACTATTACCAATTTCTCGCAGCTGCTGAACATGCAGGCGGTCATAAAACAGCATTTGTTCAGAGTATTTGTCATATACGGCATTGAACCCAGACCAAAACTGTCTCCCTTCTGCTTCAACATCCCTCCAATCACTGGGATTCATGTTCCCCTGTTCTTCTTCATCATCCGCATCTTCATCTTCAGGAGTTGACTCTTCAGGAATTAATACCATAAAGCTGTTTCTTCTAAGTTCCTTCAACCTCCTCTTTACTTCATTAGTGATGAAGTCATCATCGTCGTCTTCTGGTTCTGCATTAGTGGAATCAACATCAGCTGTTTTGCCCACATTACCATTCTCATTCTTTGGCTCTCCCGGCTGTGGAACAGGCTTGTCCTCCGAATCAGTCTCTAGTTCCGGTTTATGAGCCTTTCTAAACCTCTTCACTTTGAAGAAATCCATCACTGAACCAACAACTTCCTTATCAATATCTAGACAATAAACTTTTTGCTAGTCCGTTTAAATTAGAAATATCATTTATTTAACCTCAAAAAGATTGATTTGCTCTTCTCGACAACACCAGGAACCAAAAGAGCTCCAGTTTACATGCAGAAAAGAACCATTTCTACAAACCGGATACAACAAACATACCACCTCTAGCAAATCATCGGCGGTGGCTTCCAGCAAAACTCTGAGAACTCAATCAGATCCATATTCTAATTCATCCCCATTCTGAATCTGCGTATTCTCAGCTTCCACAGCATCACGCTGAAACTCCCAACAGCATTCACCGTCTGCACAGCATTTCAATAACACTTCAAATTCAAAGAATCCACTATAGATACATAATTAATCAATCAAACAGAAGATAAAAACGAAACTGTGATCAATTTACATTTCAAAACTTGGGGGAAATCATGAAAAAAGGAATCTTTGCTGATTTAAAGAGAAATAAAGCTCAAAACTAAAAGATTCGAAACAAAATAAAGATCACTTACAGATTAAGTCGGCATACACTCATCTAAGCCATTTTTAAGTAGAATGAAAACCCTAGAACCGTACTTTCACGAAAATGAAGTAAAGCCGAATCGAGGCGGAGTATTATAGAGGGACTCAAAAAGGGCAACAAAAAACAATGGGTGCGGTTTCCCTAACTACTAATACATTACATTAGTGTGAATTTATGAATCTGAAAAAACCAGAAAAATACATTACGCATTACGATGCAGAGAAAATTTAAAAAAAAAAACTCAAAAAAGGAAAAATTTTGATTGTCCTTTTTGCACAGTGTCTGAAGAAGATTAATGAAGATGAAGACGAAATGAGATTTAAGTAAAAAAAGAAAGAGATGGGTTTGCGATTTCCTAGAGGAAACAGAGTGCATGGGGTTAAGGGCTTTTCGTACAGAGAATATTGTCAGAAGTGCCTCTTCCTCCTGACTGCTTTACCCAAAAAGCCGCGAAAATGAAAGAAAAAGTTTTGACTTGACTTTTAAAATTTAATTTACGTAATCCGACCCAAAAGTTGAGAATAATGTTAGATTCAACCACGTTTCTTCTTCTTTATTTACTAATCAAACCCCTCTACTTAATGAAGTTCAGGATAGGTGTTAAAAATATATTTAATTTTTTAGTTTAATTATTTATTATTTAAATTATTAAACATGTGAGAAACACAATTAAAGTATTATTTATTGATCTGAGAAATATATTTAATGCTAAAATAGACTTAATATGTGTTACACACTTAGGCTAGTCTAGTGTTGAATTTCTTCCACAAGGCACTTTTTTTAAGCTGACTTATTTTTTATTCTTTTTATATTTTAATTGATTTTTAAGACCCTAAGATTGTTGGTAAGAGATTTACCTTTTCCTTCAAGTTAAAGTTTGATTGTCGTTCATAATTTCCCTCAAGTACAATTGGGTGTTGAACAATCAATCAATGAGATTCCACAAGCTGCTAAAAATATTCTCATGGATCAACTGAAACTATTGAACAACTAGTTGAACAATATGATCCACAAGAAAATGTTGGTGTAACATTAAGAAGATCTACTAGAGAAAGAAAATCAGCAATTCCTAGTGACTCTAATGTATATTTACAAGAATCTGACATTGGAGTCGAAAATGATCGTGAGTCTTTTTCACAAGTCATGAATTGTAAAGAGTCTGAATTATGGTACAATTCCATGAAAGAAAAGATGAATTCCATGAAAAGTTATGAAGTCTGGAATCTTGTCTGGTTGCCTAATGGTGTTAAATCTATTAGATGTAAATGGGTCTTTAAAACTAAAAGAAAGACTCATTAGGCAACATAGAAGATATAAAGCAAGACTTATTGCTAAAGGATTCACTCAAAAGAAAAGAATTGATTACACAAGAGACTTTTTCTCCTATGTCTAAAAAAGATTTCTTGTGAATTATATAGCATTAGTTGCGCACTTTGACTTAGAATTGCAACAGATGGATGTGAAAATCGCATTTCATTATGATTTTGTGGAGAAGGTTTATATGAAAAAACCTGATGGATTCTCCTCTAGTAATTATGAGCACTTGGTATGCAAGTTAAAGAAATTCACATATGAACTAAAATAAGCCTTCTACTAATGGTATTTGAAATTTCATAACGTCTATTTCTTTATTCGACTTTGTTGAGAACATTATAGATCAATGTATGCCAAAAAGTTAATGGGAGTAAAATATGTTTCTTAACTATATATGGATGATATCTTACTAACATCCAACGATAAAGTAATGATACATGAGGTGAAATAATTTTTCTCTAAAAAATATATGAAAGATATGGGTGATGTATCTTATGTTATTGGCATTGAGCTTTATTGAGATAGACATCAAGGTACCTTTGGTCTACCTTAAAAATGCTATATCAATAAAATTTTAATTAAGAGGTTTTGAATGAAAGATGTTCACCAAGTGTAGTTCCTACTGTGAAAGGTGATAAGTTCAATTTGAATCAGTGTTCGAAGAACGATGCTAAGAGGGAGCAAATGAAGGACATTTCATGTGTTTATAATGTTGGAAGCTTGATGTATGCTCAAATTTGTACAAGACTTGACACAGTATTTATTGTTGGAATGTTAGAAAGATATCAGAGCAATCCAAGTCTTGACCATTGGAAAGCTGCAAAGAAAGTTTTGAGATATCTTCAAGGGACAAAAGATTACATGTTTGTGTACAAACGATTAGATAACTTTGGAGTCATTGATTACTCTGATTCAGACTTTGCTGGCTATGTTGATTGACAAAAATCAACTTCAGGATACATTCTTATATTACCTGGTGGAGCTATATCTTAGAGAAGTGTCAAACAGACTTTGGTTACTATTTTCACTATGAAGGCTAAGTTTATTTCTTGTTTTGAGGCTACTATGGTGTATAGTTAAAGAGTTTCATTTCTGGGCTTAGAATTACCAACTCTATAACTCAGCCATTGAAATTATATTATGACAATTCAACTGTTGTCTTTATAGCTAAGAATAACAAAAGTGGTAGTCGGAGCAAGTATATCGACATCAAATATGTAGCCATAAGAGAGCGTGCGTAAGATTTTTTTTAAACAAAAATTGGTCATTGAACACGTTAGTATTGAAGTAATATTAGCTGATGCAGGCATTTCACCACATAAATGTAAGTATCATGTAGTCATAATGGGACTTAGTTCCACTATGGAACATTTTATTGTAACTATGGATGTTCATGAAACTCTGTTTAATTTGACAAGGACATATTATTCATGACTTGACTATCTCCTACTGCCCTCTGTCTTCCTTGTTCATGTTCCTGCTGCCATATTCATTGTTACCGTTTCACTTAGAGGCGATAGGGCACTGGACAGTGAGCAACCTTTTAAATTGGATAAAGTTACCCGAGCTAGTTGCATTATTTCTGTTTCTTACCACCATTATTACTAGCAGGCGACCTTTCTTTCTAGCATTTCTTCCATCTTTTTATATGTTCCACTTAAATAGACTTCACGGAAAAGCACCGAGTGCATATTGGTCACCGAATCTATTCCTAACATCTTTTCGAATCTTCCTAGTTCATGACCTCAGCAACTTTATGGGAAGTCATAATCGCATTTCATATAGAGAACTATGTTTCTTGCTCTCTTTCTTATAGAGATCTAGGTTTCTTACTCTCGTTTCATTTGGGATTTCACTGGGTGTGTTGTTGTTAGTGTTACGATAATCTACAGGGTACACTTGTTAATTGGGATTGTTATGATATCACATTCATTTGTCTTTGGCAACACCTATGACAAGCTCTGTCCTTTCTACGAGTCTGGATGTTGTGCAATATTCCAATCAGGTACAATGATCTGGCTATAGTTACATGCCTTTTTAGTGTTGGAGTGCCCTTTGATCACTTACAGAGATGATCACTTCTATTTATCTGTTTTTACTTGCCTGTGTTATTTTCATGCTCACATCTCCTTTTGCCTGTGCCTTAATTGAGATATAATTTTCAGGTTTATTTCCATTTGCCATAATGAAGGGACGACCTTCTGAGACTGAGAGTGGTTAGTTCATTAATAAATAAGAGAAACTTGCATCATGGTATTTGCTTGTGACATGCGGGTGCATCATTTTTTGCGCAGGCCGTGGTACGAGGAGCAGGTGGCCATAAGATTACCTACACTCTCATTAAGCATCGCCTGAAGGATTTGTTCTATCGTTTGGTGTAAGTAGCTCCCAAGAATATGGACTTTGTTATGTGTTGTATCATAACAAATACACGATTTCTGTGCTGCCAGTTGGGTGCTTTGCCTCCCCCTCCCCTTCTCTTCTTTTTGCTTTGCCTCTTATGCTTCCATTCTGTGCAGGTCCCAAAAATTTAGTTGGCGCAACTCAATTGCCTCAGTAGCACTGTGGAAAAAGGGTCTGCTGTTGTGATGACAACATCCTACCTATGGCAAGGACCAGGAGGGGGCTGAGGTAGTTGGGGTCCTTGTCATGATCAAACATGACGCTTGCTTGGTGGAATTGATTTAGAAATAAAGTTATGCCTCTGCTACTAGCTATACCTTTTGGCATAATGGTATGCGCTTGATCCTAACAATTGGTAAATCAAGGTCATGGGTTCGATTCCCACGTGAAGCATGCTACATGAGGCAAATGTTGGGAGGGGGATTATTGTTGTAATGACAACATCCTGCCTATGGCAAGGACCAGGACATGATCGAATATGGCGCTTGCTTGACGAAATTGGTTAAGAGATAAAGTTGCGCCACTATTACCAGCTATACCTTTTTGGCATAATGGTATGCGCTTGATCCTAACAATTGGTATCAGAATCAAGGTCATGGGTTCGATTCCCACGTGAAGCATGCTGCATGAGGCAGATGTTGGAGGGGAATTATGTTGTAATGACAACATCCTGCCTATGGCAAGGACCAGGAGAAGGCTGAGGTAGCTCGAGTCCTTGTCATGATCAAATATGGTGCTTGCTTGGTGAAATTGATTAAGAAATAAAATGGTGCCTCTGTTACCAGCTATACCTTTTGGCATGTTTGATCCTAACAGAGTCGTTTTATTTAGGTCAGTCCTCTCTTTATCATCAGACTTGAAAACTAAAGGTGACAGGAAGATGCACCTAAAGTTATTATAGCTTGGGCCTTTGGGGATTAATGCACTTGGTCTTTGTGGTGGTGTAATCAGATGTGCAATAAGTTGTAATAAAGGTCTAGAGGCCATCTTTCTAGAATTTGTTGGCCTCAATTTGATTTACAATTCAAGTTGAGAGTCCATTGAATTGTTTGACCTCTGTGCACGTTCACAATCGCCATGATTAGAAGTTGCCATGTCCTCGAAAAAAAGTCAACGTTCAATCATGATGAGAATTCATGAACTTACATAGTTTGATATGGGAATTAGAATATTGATCATAATGGAATATTGGGAGACCAAAGTGGAGTCTATCTCAATTAATTTCGGACGTCACAAGACCATATGAAAGGCGCATGATCCAGGGCATGTAGAACTGAAAATACTTGCTTACACCGTGTTTATACCAAGCTAATAAATGCACTACATGTCTCCCCCTAAGAAAATAACCATGCAAAAGTTTTCATCAGCTCACAGCCAAACTGAACTCGACAATGAGAAGGCCAAGAAATTTCCCTTTATCAATTGAATTATGACAACGAAAGAGAACTAAGACAATTGTTCTGTCTCATCATTCTGTCTTGTGCTGTGCTAAGAGCTATATCAAAGGTATGGGGAGTTACAGTTTACATTCATCCACTTCCATCTTACTACAATGAGAAAAACAAGCATATTTGAAATATCCCTGTCAATAAACATTTTCTTACTTCGTTATCAAATGAGAACGGCCATATTTGCTATTAATGGTGCAACTACATAAATATGTGGCGACTTCCGTCCAATTAGTACTTCTCAAAGTAAACATACACAAATTGATAACCAAGGAAGTAGAAGAGAAATGTACTAGAAGCAACAATTCGAATCCAACAATACGCAAATCTGCAATTACTAGGAGCTCTGATCCAATCGACCAATCAGTAAAATTGGCATCAGAGGAAAAACATAAAACTGCAACTGCTTCCCTTCCCACTGTCACCAGCCACGAATTTCATTGACACCAAACATACAAAATTAAACCAAGAGGTAGTGATATGAACTATAGGTTGCAATACCTCCAGCAAAGAAGATAGTCCAAGCTCATGGATATCGCATTTGGAAAGGTAAGTACAAGAAAACCAAAATTTATTTCAAGTACATACAAAAGCTGAGATGGTAACATTACAATAATAAGGGTATATCCAACTCCGCTTTCTAATGTGATTAAAGTGTGACCTAGAAAACAGAAACATAGCTAAAAGCTAGCTTGTATTGAGAAATACCCATTACCTAAAACCAGGAAATTTGGATTAGTGCAAAATAAAATAACTACACTGTACAATAGATGAGATACTACTTTCCTAGTACAAAAGAAAAATAACAAGAAGCTTGTATGTACATATTCCAGCTTGGAAGTGCTTCCTACATTTTGTACAGAAATTTGAAAACCTACATATACAAGAAGAAATATGTTAGCATCTTGCAACTGCCACACCAGTAGTGGCAGTTCTCTGTGAGATTCTATACAAAGGCATAAGATGGGTCTCAAGGCATTTGTAGAATGCATAGGCTACCAAACACTTAACTGAATCAAGAATGAGTTCAGCAAAAGATAATAAGATGTGTCACGAAGTGCTACCTAACAATTCAAGTATGAGGATTAGAATTTGCATTTGGCCATTTTGATAATAACTTTCAAGTGTTAACCCACCTTAACAATGGCCCTGGAGAAGCAGTTGATTTCCCAATTCATTCTCATGCTTGCAGTTAAACTTCCTCATCCTCAGCCTGGATTTCTTTTTTAGACACATTACTCTTCTCTGTAACAGCCAAAAAAACATTTTGAGACAGTAAGAGAGCATACATGAGGTAACCCATCCCCTAACTGTAACAAAAACAATACTAGTTGACGTTTGTATATAACTATAGTGGTGTCTTAGGTTCATGAAGCAACAGTTGCACAAAATTTTAGACTAGCAAGAGAGAGAACAATGTTTTAGCGCCTATATTGTCATGAGCAGATCAACCAGACTTATGAATAAGCAAGACAGCTGAACCATTTTTCCACAAAAGTACAAGAGAAACAAAATAATAATCTCTATTTCATTTTATGTGACCTTATTCGACTGAAAAAGGATTTAACGAAAGAAAGGAACACTTGTGAAAGTAATGTTCAAAAACATGCTAAAGCATTTGCGTAACCATAAAAACTTGGTATTAAGTAGCGAGGAAAACTAAAGAACTCAGTCCAATGGTGAATCAAAGGTCACATAAGGCAATCAATAAACACAAACAGCATTGGAATAGCACTCAACTCATGGAAATCTCTTCAAACTACAAGTCCTCCGAAACAACACAAACATACCCTATGTGAGTCATTGCATAAACATCAGGAAAGAGAAAGGGAGAGACAAACTCTCAAGACAACATAATAGAAGACATAATAACTATGGCAATTCTCTCATTTCATTGAATCAGAAGGAAAGCTCTATGGCCGGGGTCAGATTTAATACACATACCACACGGCATCAATCAGACAGGTAACAGTATAATACATTTCTATTATCACCCAGTAGAACATCTACCTACCTTATTCCCCCAAAAATCATCTGCGCTTAGTGTCAAAAAACATGCTGCAACGAAAACCCATACGGTACACAACAGAGGGAAGCAACTTCTCCTCAAGGAGCCACAAGATTGTAGCTTTTCGGGGCAGGCACAATAAACGAAAAAGGACAGAGTCTATATGAAGTTCCTAAATAAAATAAATAACCAAGTTATTAACTCTATAACCCCTCTCCATAAGTGAGCAAGTAATGTGCATAAGTCGCTCAAAATTATCTCTTATTTCCGATAGAGCATCCTAATTTAAGTAGTTCAAATCACCCGACCCATCAATAAAAAAAATTGAAAGTCTGATCTTTCCAACCATCTAGATCTCACATGAGTCGAATTAAAAATCCATTAAAATGAAACTCAAGGTCGACAATAATGCAATTGCTGCGATTAATGCACAGATTCGCTAGAAAATTCATCATGGAATATGAGGAAAGCCAGAGAGCTAATTACCATTGTCAAGATAGAAATTAGAGGAAGGCCAGCCACGGAACGTAGCAAGAGACATAATTTCCTCTTCCGAGAGAGTATTAGCGAGTTTATGAACGAGATCGGCAACACCGTAGGAGCTACGTCGAGGTGGGACCCAGTAGGAAGCACCAGGGCAGAAGGGAAGCCAATCAGGAGCCGATCGTCGTACTATGATGCGGTGAATGGCATCCTCGATCCTCTGCACCGCCAGCGCCTCCGCTTCCGCCTCCGGAGTGTCAGATCCGATGTTCCTATCGGCCTGAGTGGACTCTCTCCTAGAAGCTACGAGGAGATGAGCATCTCGGGTGGCGGATCGGGAGGCGACAATGGTGGTTCGGATCAGATTTAGGGTTTGAGCAACGGAACGAGCCATTAGAATTGAGAAGAAACGGACAGTTGTATAAATAGATAAACCAATACTGGTAAGGAAGGAGGGAGGAACTTTCGCTTTTCGGGGATTGCCGATAAATCGACGCAAGAAAAGGGCTTCCGGTCAATTTATCGGAGCAAAAGATTGGCGGTGTATAGATTGGGCTGGGCTTAACTACATTTCTTGGGCCAATAGTTCTTTCTCGTTAGGTAGGGGCATCTTATTATTGGAGGAGTTATATTGGATTATAATGTGAAAATTAAATAATTAAAAATATATAAAATAATTTTATTAATATAAGTAAAATTATATGAGTATCTTGTTATTATTATTGTTTGATCGATATATGTTGACCTAAAAATAAGATAAAATTATATTATTTATATTGGTGATAAATAAAGAAGTTAGGACAAGAACTGTTTATTTTACACATGAAAAACGGAACAAAAAATTCAACTAACTTCAATTCAGTTGGTGTTAACCTTGCCAAAGATCAAAGAATTTTTAATTACTAGAAATTTTGATTTTGTGTGAGTTTTTTCATATCCAATAATAATATAGCGGAGAATATATTTAGGGAAAAACTATACAAAATAGATTTAATTGTGAAATTTTTTATGTAAATTAGATACGATTCAAATTGTTTATTTTTAATGAATTTATAGTTCAAAATATTTACCCTCTTACCTTACTATTTTTTTTATTCTGCGCATGATATTAGCATTATTATTATGAATTAATCCTCCGTGATACTCTTTTTTGATATACTAATATTATATCGATATGATTAGGGTGTTAACAGTTTGGATAGAAACCAATCCAAACTGAAGAACCAAAGCAAACAGATTAAATTAATTGATTTTATTTTGATTTTGGTTTGGTTTAGTTTTGTTTTAGTTTTTTAAAAATCAGCAGTATTTGATTTGGGTTTGGATTAGTTCAAAAAAACTAAAAAAATAACTGAATCGAACCAACAATTTATATTCATATATTTTATATTTATAAATACATAATACATTATTTAAAAAAACAATTTTTCTTTTCTAATCTACTTATGAAACCATGAATGCTCAAATCAAAACGAGAATATTTATCTTATTAACTTCATGTATATGAATGAATGTCCACGACAATTATTGATGATACTATAAAAGTCGTTAGCTCTTTCTTTTAGGCCTAAATGATGACTTTTGAATTTTTTTTCATAAAAATTTTAGTGATTGAAAATTGTATAATACCAGTCGTTCTAACTATTTTTCATTTTGAAAGGATTGTTGTCACTTTTTCTATATTATAAATGTATAATTACTTTTATTTTTGTATATATAGTTAAGAACCAAAAAATCGAACCAAATCAAAATCGATAACAACCAAATCGATAAATGTATATTATAATTAGGTTGGTTTGGTTTTGAGAATTTAAAAACTGAATTAAGTTAGTTTGATTTTGACCAATAATCGACCCCAACCAACCCGTGAACACCTCCAGATATGATACCACATATATCCTTATTGATATCATACAAGATTTGACTCTTTTTTAAGAAACAATTAAAATAAAATTACTAAAGGGACAGTTTTATTTATTAAATTATAAATTAATAAAAAATACATTTTTTTAAATATTTTATCAATATATTAATATCATATCGATAAGTAATGTAATATTTAAGAATAAATACTTTTTTGATGTATAAGTGTGATTTTCCTTGATTCAAAAGGTACAAAGTACTTGAACCAATGTCCGAAATCCCTTCAATAAAAAATTATATTATTTAATATATAAAATTATTTTTAATTTATAATAAATATTAAATTCCTTTTACTAACTCGTCTACTTATTTTTCATATTTTAAATCTACTTGATCAAAAAACAAAAAGTTAAAAAAGTAAAAAGAAGGAAAAGAAATGTCCATATTGGGCCCAACCCATTTTACAAGAGGGGTTGGAAGAAGTACTCCATATTTCATTTTACACTTAACCCAGCACCACAGAAAGAGAAAGAAAGTCAATATTCGGGGAAGACTGACAGATCATTCGCAATTACAAGAGGGGTTAGGGTTTCAGATCTCACCAAAAACCTTTCCATGGCGTTGAGGAACTTTTACAACGAGATAAAGGGATTGAAGTTGAAGGAGGTGCCGGCGTACCTAAAGCCGTTGCTCTCGGTCAGTTACGTGAAGAATGGTATCAAGAAAGGATTGGATAACTACCATGCCAAGTACATCGAAACCAGCTCCGTTGATCCTCTTCTCCATGTTTGTTTCGGAGGCATGATATTCTCCTACCTCGTTGCTCTTCCAGAAGAGCGACGTCACCTCGAGCACAAACAACACGGCGAAGGACATTGATTGTCGCTCCGATTCTCCAAGGTACCTATAGTTTAACATAGAATATGTGCTCTATCAATGTAATTGCAACTTCTCTGATCTATTTCTCTACCGGATCTGCTGTGGGTTTATGTAACATAAACTTATATCTAAAAATTTAATTAAAATTGCGACGAATATTAGGTGTGGGTCCATATGTGTAAAATTTAATAGCTTCAATGCTAAGAATCAAGCAATTGAATTTATCTTTAGGCTTAAGGGATTTCATTAGATGGTCAGTGTAATCGCTTTATCTTGAGGATATTATGATCCAAAAATTGAATATTACTAATGTTCCTCATAATAATTCAGGTGAGATGGGTTTGTGAGGTTATACTAAAAATTTGGATTTGGGTATTACTGGAAAAACATACTATTGCGATGAATTGTGAAGTAGTCTTTGCTTACCATCATAGTTTTACAAGTTTATGGTACATGTATTTCTTTACCATCGTAGGTGAGATTGTTTGTTGGACTCGGTGCTCAAAGGAAGATAGACATATGTCTAGGTTAATGTTCTAGTAGAATGGACAAAGATGCAACATATAGAATTAAAAGCGGATGGTTGTTGTGGAGAAGTACTATTGCATATGCGATAAGAAGATATCTACCCAAGTGGAAAGCACGTCCCTATGGAATGGTTGTAAAGCAACAATGTTATGTAAGAAATTGAGCTTCCAAGGTGCATGTTAGGATAGATTTGTTGTCCTGTTTACGCAAGAGTTGAAATGAACAGTTTTGACAACACATATAAAGGATAAGATGAGTGAATGTCACACTCGCTCTGGAGTATTCAGGTTCTTAGCCATGTCTGGTTTGGAACTTCAGATGCACATTAAATAGGTGTGAAATTTTGGTTGTTTTGAGGCATTGGACACAGGGGCGGACCTAGGCTTTGGTGAGGGGGTTCGTCGAACCCCCTCGGCGAAAAAATACACTGCATATATAAGGTAAATTTTCTATATTTTTGTATATATATTAAATTTGAACCTCCTAAATAATAAACAAAGTTTAGCATAGTGGTAGATTTCCATTTAAATGAACTCTCATACTTAGGGTTCGAATCCCACTTAAAATATTATTTTTTAGCTTTTCTTAGTTTTACTATATTTCAAACCCTTGAGTTAAAATTCTAGATCCGCCACTGATTGAACATGACAAGTTAGACCTAAATCACATATAAAGAAGTTAATAATAATTAGAAACCGAAGAAAGCATAATGGAAAAAAAAAAAGAAACTGTCCAGCTAATTAGAGACTGATGTTAAGTCTTGTTTTTGGGATGACATTAGTCCAATATTACTTCTTCCTTAGGAGCTGTTTGTATGTTGGGATAAAAATGTAGATAACATATAGAGTTGGAGAAGTTGCGAGTATTAGAACGTGACATTTCTAAATGAGAGGAAGCCGGATAGTGAAAATTTATAAAGCCAGGCCTGGTTAGAATGGAACCGAAACTTGGGTTGTACATGGTTGTAGTTGGTGAGGCGTATGATTGATTTTTTATGATCATGATGATCCGTTGTGGTTATTGGTGTAACTTTACTGAAGATGGTCGCAGTGAGACAACTTAACAATGCTGAGTATTATTTCACGCTTGAAAATGCTTTTCTTTCCTATATATAAGGACCAGGGTTGTAAAAAAGTGGAGCTAGTTGTGGATACATGAGAATTGTATTGGCTTGTTTTCTTAGAGTAACTATATTTTGGATAATCAAATTGCTCTTGCCAGGTTATTAGTGTGAGGTGTGGATGATTTTCCTGAGCTCTATCTTACTTGGGGGTATATGTATTGTTTGAGCTCAAGAACTAGCTTACCCCTCATATAATACTCGAAACCAGCTATTGCATGCGAGTTGTATGACAGTCCCACTCTATTATGCGAGTTGTATGACAGTCCCACTCTATTGCCCAGATATGCTAATTTGAGTTTGAAAATGCCCCTCTCGTGGAGGGAAATGAAAATGAAGTGAGATTTGATAATCATGTCTTAGAACTCTCGTTAACTGTTGATAGGTTGACATATGGACATACCTTATATATTTGAAGTTTTTAGCTCATCCTTTTGCATTCTGTTGACAGATTTCCTGGGAGTGTTATCGTACAGCGGAGGACAATTATCCGTCTCTGTTGGTTGCTTTTACCCTCTTTTCAGTAATTGGTGTACCAGTGAGGCTCATTTGTGCAATTACTGGTTTAAAAAATAAAATGTTGTCAAATACTTCTTCCCTCCTGTTGGCGGTATAACATGTGCCATACTAAACAGAGGCTGAATTTGCTTTTTATATGAACCAACGTTTCTTGTTATTCTCCCATTTATGGATTTGTCTCATGCTCTTTAAAAATTAGAATCTTGTTTGATTCTACGCCAATTTGATTTTAATTTATGTTACTTTTCTCATGACGGATCATCTTAAAGATTGCAATGGGCACCTAGGGTGTGGCTGGCTGTACCCATGTGTAATCAATGGTAATTCGAGAACTATGACGTTTTTTGTTTCCAAAAAAGAACTCGTTTTGATGGACATAATGTATATGCTATAAAAGAAGTGCCCTATGGCATTAATCGAGGAATTTCCAAGGGAGGTGCTTGCTCGTAATTCATCATCATGGACTCTTGTGGTTAGGGAAGAACTAACCAACCATACATATTATTAGCATGTCTGGAATGAACTGCTCCTAAGCCTTGGAACACCCATTGAATCCTATTTACGACAAGCCTTAGGCGTAGATGCAGTGGCCTTAGCGACTTCTATTATTAGAAATGTAGAATACATGACAGACAACTATAAACAAACCAATGGAAAAACAACTTCAGTCAAGTGGCCACACCTGTACATAAATTATGAAAACTAAGCTAAGCTTCCAAGGTGCTTACTGTTCACATTTATTTTGCAAAACAGATTTTTTTTCATCAGAGTTCATCCGCTTGGTGTCCAGGATTTTCATCTCCAAAAGAGAACGTTCTTTTCACTTTATTCTTAGTTTTTTGCACTGCTTCCCCAGCTAATTTTGCAGCTGATTTGGCGGATTCTTCTATAGCCGCTTTACTTTTGTCAAGGCTCTTCAGGACTGCTTCTTTCACCTTTTCACCTGTTGCTCCCCCTTCAGCCTGTGCTTCCTGGCTATCTCGGAAACTGCCCATTTTGATCAAATCAGTCGAAGACAAATTCCAAAATGGAAAAAAGGTCATTTGCTCTTTATGATATTGGGAACTATCCTCTGTATTCATCTCAAAACATGTGTCATAAGACAAAAAAGAAAAAAAAGAGTGGAGTATATTTAGGGTTGTGAGGACTTACTCTACAGTTGGAGGAGAGAAATAGGCCTTGCCTTGTTTGATTAGTGATTCTAATTTGCTCCAATAATTGTCTGAAGTTTGAGGAAAAGAAGTGGGGAAAGAAAACATTCTCTTGACAGTCTCTATAATAGGAGTCCTACTCTTCATAGGAAGTTGTTGTTCTTGAATCTGCTGCTCTTCTTCTTGTATATCTCCAGCACTGGCTGTAGTGTAGTGGATGGATATGATAAACAACAAAAAGAGAAGGAACAAGTAGTAGTAGCTCCTAAGATGAAAATGGTTCTTCATGTTGTTGCTAAATGAGAAAAGCAGCATTGGATAGATCACAAATTAATCATATGATTAAGAAATTGTACTAGGTATACAGCTGTTTGGGGCTACTCCCAAATTGCAAGTAGTATTTTATTGTTGGTTGACACGTTTTCACCATCTCTATGGCACACTATACGTGGATGCTCTCGAGCTAACACTTGGCATAGATCTGGGTCGCCGTGTGGCACTCGTGGATTTTCTTTCTTTTCTTTTCAGCGTCAGAAATATCTTTTCGAAGATGTCTCCGTGAGGGGTTGTTTGGTTTTTATCTTCTCCCACAAGTGCGATTTGAAAAGAATAGTGTGTATGCAGAATTTATTATTATCTCATAAAGGTAGAAAGACTATTTTCTGAGAATTCTCATCTCAAAAATTCATAAATAAAAATCCATAAACAGAATAAACTAGATATAAAAAAAAAAAGAAAAAAAATAAAAAGAACAACTAATAGCGAAAAATATATGATAGTATGCAGATACGATAAAATAATTATTTATAAAATATATAATGATAACACAAAATATATATTTTAAATTATTGTAATCATAATATTTTGAAACTTGTAATTTAAATATCATAATAGTTATGTAGTTGTAGAATTTTCTCACTGGAGAATAAAATAGTAGAGTGAATTTTTAAATGTAAAAACACGTTTTTTTTTAAGTATATTATAAGAAATTGTGTTACTTAAATTAGAATATCGAAAGAATCCGATTATAATATGTGGATTTTCTATAGCTCATAGATAATGGTATAATTATTTAGTAAATATACTTTCGTCGATAGTTAATCGATTTATTGGCCTAAAATTATATACAAAAAGTATACAGAATTAGATAATATTACCTTCAAGAAAAAACTTTGGATGAAGATCTTTGAATGAGGCCTTCGTCATTTTATTGTTTTATTTAGGGATTGTTATTCTATGTTGAATGCAACATTGAAGTTATAATTTTTAATAAAGTGATTCAAAATATAAATAAGTAAATATATGAACTAATTTAAGAGGATTTTGATATATTATATAAATAAAAAAACTTTTAATTATTTAATAATTTGATTTTTTGCCG
>JAOTQJ010000096.1:14524486-14539696 GCA_025642045.1 Solanum sejunctum | reverse complement strand
ATTTCTCTCCTTCCAGAAAACCTACCAGAGACTGTAGGGATGGTGTTATAAATTCTATAAGAGGCTAGTAATGCCCCTCTGCTGGGACTTGTGAATCTTTTCATAAGCTTATGGTGTTCCAAATCTTTTCATACCCAAAATGTACAGTCATAGTTCATTAATAAAGAGATTATAATTAGGTTACAAACAGGCTGCATGAAAATAAATTGCTTATAATGAAAATCAATTAGGAATCCACAAACACGGAATATAAGGTGCACATGTTAACAGTAAAAGCACTTGCCAGATGCCAGAATGCAGAGTAAAAAAATGAATTCAAGTCAAAAATTCTGAAGAGACTCATGGTGTAAATAGCTAGGAGAGAAAATGCATATAATAATTTGCATACTCTTTCATTTTCATTTGAAACACAAACCCAGCTGAATTACTTAGAAGAATAAGAGCTAACCTTATATTTTGCATCCTAAAGTAAAAGAAGTTTCCCCATTGTTGAGAAGGACCTTGCTGATGTTTTGCTATATACTGCTTGTGTGCCCATTCCTGTTGAAACAAACGATGAAGTTGTTAAGCTAACCGCAACATTCACAATATTAGAGATAATTCATAAACTTGGCTCAACCAACAAAAATAATGGTAATTAAAGCTTTAGTATTCAACATACAAATTGCAAAATTCCACAAGTAGCACTTGAAAGAAGAGTGCAGGATCAAAGCTGAGAGGACAGCAAATCATTTAATCTCTGCAGGATCAAAGCTGAGAGGACAGCAAATCATTTAATCTCTTTTTGGTTCTTTTAAGCGGCGAACCCATCATCTCCAAGTTTTCAAAGATTGATCCCAAGGGTTGGCTCCAAACAGATTTCTCATTATGAAAAGAAAAAAGCAAGTTGTTTTCTAAATCAAGTTTAGTTTAGTTATATTACAAAAACAACAACGGGCTATGGGAAGGGTAAATGTACGTAGATCTTAAAGTTAGTTACATTTTAATAGACAATAGAGGATCTACATAAAGATATGATTCCAAAAAAAGACAGAGTCGTAACAGGGAAACTTTAGAAAATTGATCTTGGCAGACGAAACTTTATACACCATGCATAAAATAAATGTCCACCTTCACCTCTTCATCCATTCCAAGATAATGTACGCTCCCCGGAATAGAAAATTATAAAAATATTTAAAAGCCAGGAGTTACAAGAGTTTGTCTTTACAAGCTCTATTATTACACTTTGCTATTTTATAATCTATTCCAAGAAAGTGTTAAAGAAACCTATGGGCCTTGCATGTGAGCTTCTATATCATTGAGGAAAACAAAAGGTCCTTTAGTAGATCACAATAATAAAAAGAGTACTATTCCTCTGTGCAAGTGTCAACTGTTTTTCACCTAGGAAATAATGAAATAGGATAAACTCCTAGTTGAAGAAGCTGATAAATATGACTGAGGATTCCATCAGCAAAGACGCCACATATTTAATATGACACCTTGGAGGTAAAGAAAACTAGGATTGATGTGGGACCATTTACATCCGAAGAAAGCTAGAGGCATATGTGAGTGATGCCTTTTTTGTTGTTATTTATTTGATCAGTAACATACAGATTGTAAAAAACAAAGCGTAAGAGTCAGTTGAGAACGACCAGATACATCTGGTGTATGTGAGACATTTAAGCAAGTGAAATCACATCATTTTTAGCAGACAAAAGAGATAGCCAAGAAGTTTCTCAGTGGCTTTTCTATGTATTTGATGTTGATAGGAATATGAAATTGATCACTACATGTTGAAGAAGGCAGCTACCTGTTGATCGTCAGGTAGTGCATAGACATCACCAAATATCGTGACCCTTGCATTAGATAAACCACTCCATCCAGGGATCTAAACAGTCAAAAGTGCAAGAAACTCAGAGACATAATATAAGCCAAATGTATTTGATATGTGCTAAAACAGATCACAAACCTGTACAACCAGTGAGCATCTTGGGTCAGCTAGCAGATTACGGGTGTGTATAGCTAACGGCGAGAATGAAAATATTGGATCTGCAAAGAGAATGAGAAATAAATAATGGAACATTGTATGAATGGAAAAAACAAAAGACAGCATATAGATTATTTTGTATGCTTACGAACATTTGTTTCATTGAACATCGAATCAAGAACAACAATTATTACAAGAATTTTCAATAATTAGATATACATGTTCAATTGCTTATTCAATGCTAAGGTACACTAATGCTGAAAAAACTCAATTTAGCTCAAGAATATTTACCAATAATGGACCTAATAATTTCCCAATACCGATAGACAAGTTTCTAGGTCTTCACAACTTTAGTACCACAACCAACAAGGAACTCAATGCATTAAGATGAGTTGATTCAAGATCCTTAGCCACAATTGTTCAATTGAAATGCTCAAAGTCAACAAATAAGAACTTTGATCAAAACCAAAATGATCCCTTTTATAAGATTCACATGGGTCAAAGTGGCCTACACTTATTGATAATCAATTTATTCAAAATATAGTTTTGAGCTCAACTTCATATCCCAACTTTTCTAGACTTAAAAATTGTTCTGACAGTAGAGTAGCAACTTACGCCCCATAGAATCTGGTGCAAAATCTACAAGTGTGCCAAATGGATATCCTTCTCGCCGATGATGCATCCGGGACATCACAGTGCATAAATGAGCAAATCTAGCCTACAATATTGGTGATATAACAATGAAAACACACACAAAAAGATGTTCCTTGTACAAATCTCCCAAAAACTACAAATATCTACTGACAAAAGGAATCTACCTGCTCCATTAGATTGCGGACAGCTAAGGCAGGTTTAGGTAAGCCATGAGCTGAGGTTGCACTTTGTACACCTCCAGAAATGGGAGTTCTGAAAAGTCCAGCCCTTGTACCGCCACTACTTGAGTGCTCAAGGGGTGTAACCACTTTTGAAGCTTGATTCAGATCATTTCTGTTTGTTTCTTGTTTATCTGAATTATCCTTCAGAATATGAGAGAGTCCATCACAACAAAGCTGAAGTAGCCATTTAGCATTACGAGTAATGGACTACTATGTCAAAGGAAAAAATAAAATAAGAGATTCTTCACAATTATTGAACTTCAATTTTTGATGTGTGCCAAATTATTCAGGTCTACTTTTTTGGATCGAAAAAACAATTCAATCTGTAGAGATAACATTTCATCACACAACACTCACTGTAAATACAAGAGAGTTTCATTAACATTAGTTGTCTAAAGCCATATTTTTAGTTAGAGGTTTTTCCTTTACACATTTGTTGCTATAATGTAGTATTATTAAAAAAAATTAAGTATTTAACTTCACATGGTGCTATTTTTATATATGTGGTAAGAATTTATTCAAATAAATAAGATGTTAGTCTTGTATTTGCAATATATTAACTTTAATATTATTGTAAAAGGCTTAATTTACTACTATGAAGATCTAAGTAGTTCAATTTAATGATCTAAAATAATTGTAACATTTAAAAGCATCGACTTTGCTGATTATTTATTAGCAAACATATTTTATTTTTTACCCAACCTTTATTTATGTTAACTATATCTCTTACCTAACTTTCTATATATGACATAGTAAGTGTATTCTTTACATTGATGTGTGTCGTTGTGTAACAAAGCAAAGAATGTAATCTACCAAAACATTATATTCATCAAAACAATAAAGTACAACACATTATGAAACTCTTTGTACCAACCATTTAAAGAAGCTCTGAATATAACTGTTCTTACCTGATGTTTTCTTGGATAAATCTTCAAGTCATGCCTAAAGATACTTTAGGAATATCACTTTGAAGTATTCCTAGTAGCTATACGGGGCCAACAATAATATAAATCGACTAGCTAATTTCATCATTCATCATCAACAACAACATACGAGTGTAATCCCACAAGTGGGATTAGCTAATTTCATGAATTTCATAAATTGGACTGAGACCTTAAAGGGTAAAGAAGAAACGCAGAGAAAAATTTCAACTGTCTATGATTATCAGGTAAAACGATCAGCAACAAAAAACGAGAGGTTTTACCTGGGACAACGAAAAAGTTGATTCAGGAACCAACCCAAAACCATTATCATTCTTCAACCCATTAATATCCTCTTCCTCACAGCCACTTTCACCCGACAGTTCCGCGCGGCTAACCACTAAACGGGGAGAACAGCAGCCACCGCCGCTGCCAAAAGAGCTCGTAGACAGCGGGATAAAACTAATTTTGGGATAACAAGTAGTGCGCTTGTTAGATGGTTTGATGGATTGAAACAATGGCGGGGTCTCGGAAAATCTAGAGACACGATTGGAGCTTGAGAGAGCTGCTTCCATGGAGGAAGAGAAAGAGTGCGACGACGCCATGTTTAAGAATTGGGGCAATGTGAGCTGAACTGAAGTTAAAAGAGAGTGAGAAAAAAGATTGAAGGAAAAAGGAGGGCGTTTACATAAAGCTAACAATAAAGCATCATATTTGATCCGGCCCACATTTAATCGGCCCAGTATTAAAGTTATTTTTACATAAAAGTACCTTTATTTAGATTTTGTTCAAGATTTTTATCGATGTAACTTACATAAATTTTACTATTTAAATTTTTAATTATTTAGATTCACATTAATTTGCAATATTTTGTTCTTATCTTATCTTGAGCCTCATATGCATATATCTGTCTCTTTCAGATACATATACCAATTAGTGTGCCTAAGGAATAAAATTGAAATTCATAAATTAAGAGATGTGTCTAATTAAGGAACATAATTGAAAGTAATTATTTAAAAATATATCTAATTAAAAAATATAATTGAAAGTCATTATTTGAGAAATGTGTCTAATTAAGAAATATAATTGATAGTCATTAATTAATGAAAAAGTCACGTTTGTGATGACTTTAAAAGATATGATTATAACAATTCCTATGAAATAAACAGCGAAGGGTTAGATATACCCTTGTACAATTAAAAATAATTTAAATATGACCATCATTATACTTTCGGTTCAAATATATATGCTTTCGGTTATAGTTTTGGACAAAATATAACCCTTTCATCATATTTTTAGCACAAACTTACCCTTGACATTTAAAAATTATAAGATAAAACAAATTAAAATCTATCATAAATGCATGACTTTGAATAGTGATTTTATAAACATAAACCTCAAATTGTTGTGTTGTGTTGTTATTTCAAGTTTAATTTTAAGTGTTTAATAATGAAAATCATGGAGCAAAGGAAGAAAGAGAGAAAGAAAAAGAGTGGTGGAGATGGAAATTGACGAAAGATAAAGAGAGTTGATTAATAAAATCTTGAATTGGGAATGGTTTAATTTTACGAATAATTAATAAAGGCTAATTTTTAGAAATATGTATATCTAAATATATCTTCCTCGATATATGGTATAAAACTCCTAATGATAGTATATGTGATTATTTTAAAATATAGGTAATTTGGTATATATAATAGTGATGTAAAAGTAGTTTAGCCTTCTTATAATTTAAATCTATTTAAATTAAATATATACTTAAATTTTAATGCAGACAAATACATGTAACAATTTACAATTTGAACCATGCTTATGTAAATTACATTTAAATTCTTGTGAAATTTGGAGTAAAAATTTTGGTAGAAATCATAATAAGTTTCACTCCTAAAATTTTATGTAACATTTCATAAAATTAATTAAAATTTGAATTGGGGAAATTGGAATTGAGATTGTTGAGTAGAGGATTAAAAAATTTCATGTTACTACTTTAAATCTGAATTGGTTTGAAATTAATAGAGTTGAGGATTAAAAATTATCATGTCATCAATTGCTATCGAGATTAGAATTGATAGAGTAGATGACTAAAATTTCTTTCCCTTTTCAATATGTTGATAAGCATCTTTCAAGTACCATCATTGTTAAAAATTTCAACTTTTATGCGCAATCAACCTATTAGTTTGGCTTGTTCAAATATTAAGATTTGCGAATATAGTACTTCATCAATCTTCTGTATATAATCGTTAATTTGCTTGCATAAAAAATTAATAACTCAATAGGTAATGCTTCTATCAATATCATTATTTGATTTTTTTTTTTTAATTTTGAGATTCAAACAATTTTATTGTCATTTGTCATTTGTTATTTTTTTTAAATATATTTTAAAAATAATTTTAAGACATTCATTGTTGTGACTTATAGTATTTTTATGTATTTTTTAGATGTATAAAATAATTTGAAAAAACTTGACAATAATTTCATATCCAAATTCATCATCAATTTAAATTGTTGAACTTTCAAAATCTCAAATAAGTCATATAAATTAAGAGAAAGGGAAGTAATGATCAATTAATAAAATTTATACTTTACTCTTTCATAAATGCCACGCATTTATAAGTTCAACCAAATTCAACTTAGAAATTTAATTAGGATTCGAAGTTGATTTTGTTCTCCTTATTTTCTTTTAAAGCATCATGATAAACAAGAAACCTCGAAGATCATGAGGGAATATAAATAAACACCTAAAAATGAATATTTAAGTTATCAAACGTATCAAATTTGAGATGATTAATCATTCCGAAGAAAATGTCATGTTACTTAAGTTGGTACATGCTTCCTCCGGTCGTATTTAATTGTAAAAAAAAATAATTTGATTTTTATTTTTATTTATTATTTTTAACAAATTAATTTATTGACATTAAGTTAATGACTTTAAAAACTATAATAAGTGAGCCTATCAATTAATAAGAGTAAAATGATAAATTTACTGTATCAATAAATATTTCAAGTCAAATTTGATAACCAAAAGTGATCAGAAAACGTATATGATAGTATGATACGAATTATACTCACTAATTCAGTTCCATGGAAAGCTTTAGACATGAATTTTGTTGTAATTCCATTGGGATTTTATATGGGAAACATTCTAATTAAGAAAGTTAATAGCTATAAGAATGAAAGTTAGCGAAAGTGAATAATCCAATGAATTTTTCTAATTTCTACGTGGGACTTAAAAACAAGTCGAAAATCGACCAACTGTTTTCTGCTCAATTATTTTGATTAATGCAGTTTCTCAATTTCTTTAGTTCGAGTTTGACTCTGTTTTTATTTGTGTTGGTTTAACTTCTAACTTGTCGTCCTAAACGTTACTTCCTCCTTACTGTTCTTGTTATCATAGTCTTTATGCTTTTATTTTTAGAAAGTAAAAAATTTAACTAATATTTTAAAATATTTTTTCTATCTCAAATTAATTAAATTTTTGAGATTTCATTCAATATTTAAAATAATTTAATTGTTCAAAATTGAAAAAAAATATTTAAAACTTTTTTTATATTTATTTTTTTATTTATTAAAATTTTATATTTTCTAACAGATAAATTATACACTATATTTATGACTTCACAAAGGATAATGATAAAAAATTTAATTTTAAAATTTATCTTTATTTTTTTTCTTAATGTGTGTATAGCCTTACAAATTCAATTAAAATAAGACGAAACGAGTATATATTTAACTACATTGATACGAAAAATTGAAAGCGTATAAGCTTTCTGAATATCTAATTTCTATTTTAAAATAGTAAATTAATTTAGTGTAATTTAATTTTAAAAACTAATACTTTCGAAAAGGGACGAAGTGAGAACTTGAACTAGTTCAAAAGCGTAAAATAATGACGAGAAAAGAAAATAATGGTGTAAAATGGATGGACATGTTCAAATTTACTATTTTTCTAATGATTTCCAACAAAAGTAAAACTTTAGAAGTTAAGAAAAATAGAAAATGAAAAATAGCTGGAGAACATTCGTCCGAAACACCTTTTAAAAAAAAAATCAGGGTGACGATTCAGCCCAACTTTCCTCCATTCCTTGATGTCGTCTGTTGTTGGCTTTCACAATTTTTCGAAGCTTCAATTCTGTGGCTAAAATTAGCTTTGCTGGCACACCCGAGATCATCTCCAATTTCTTCAAAGATAGCCATGTGGATTTTGACTTGTCATCTTTACATCTGAAACCGAACCAAAAGCATGCCGCCAGGCCTACCCGCAGAGGCAGACCCCTAAACCGACCGCAACAAATCCCTAAAGCATTACAAGCCGTTTGCAGAGCTCCTTGTTCGCCGTCCATTCCGAGCTTCGTGCACCAATGCATGAACACGCAAGTTGCCACCCTTGGATCTCGCAATTTCACACTTCTGGATCGCGCTAATTCACGCTTGGTAACAGAATTGACTTCACCGGTTGTAGAATCATTTGTAAATTGCTTTCGATTGGAAGAGTTTATGTTATTTTTTTGAGTGGTAGCACCAGATTGCGTGCTGGAAACACAAGTAGACGACGACGAGGAGGAAACGGAAGAGAGGTCGGAATCAGCCGAGGAATTCCGGGAGCAGGAAGGACAAAGAGCAGGACGACGCGGCGGAGAAGAGAGGGAAAAACGATTTTTCGTAACGGAATTACATTTAGAGCAAAGAATAACACGAAGGTGACGAGCAACAAGGAAATTCGCCTGATGAACTTTAACATCACATTGAAAACAGAGAAAAGCAGAATCAGATGGGCAAAACAGAGCGGCTTGGTCATTACAAAGCTCACAGAGCTTAGAGGACACAACTTCTTCCATTTCTGGAACTTGAGTTGTGGCAGTGGAGATTGAGGAATCAGATAGCAAAGAGTGCTACGTAAAGAGAATTTAGACTTGCGAGTGACTTGTGAAGTGTATGATTGATGAATTTAGTATGTGTGTGGTTTGGAAGGAAAAAAAGGTGAGGAGTGCGGAGTAGTATTAATAGGAGAAGGAAAGAAAGAAAGGAGAGATTGAAGGAAAGCCAAGTGTTGTAGTTGTGGACTTCGTATTAACCAGTAATGCATTTGGCCAAACTCAAAAAGCAGCCACCATATATTTTAGGAAAGGGGCGAAATTCACTCTTTTAAGTCGTCTTTAAATTTATCTCTTTGAGAATTAATTAATTCAATATTTTGTTTAATTAAGTTTAAAATGATATAGAAAATCATTATAAATGGCTCAAATATATCATTAAACTTTAAGAGAAGATTTATTTTATCATTCCTTAAAAGTTTAAAGTAAATATATTATTATTGTTAAGAAAAAGGCTCATACATACCATTGTTTTTTAAAAATAATTTTGCAAAATTATCTTTTATACATGACATATTTTAATTTGACTATGTCTTTTTCTAAAAAAAAAATAGATTCTAAATAAAATTAAAAAAAATTCACAAAAATAATAATTTTTTTTAAAAAAAATATTTAGGAATTTAGAAATAAATTCTAAATAAGAAAAAAATTTCACAAAATTAAAAAAAATTTCGTTCTTAATCTGATTTAGAATTTATTTTTTTTAAATGATGTGGCTGAATTAAAACATGTCATGTCTAAAAAATAATTTTGCAAAATCACTATTTAAAAATAATGGCATGAATGAACCTTTTTCGTAACAGCAATAATATATTTGAACCATTTATTAAAATTTGATGGTGTATTTGAGTCTTACAAAAATGTAAGACAACACAGAAAAATAAAACTAACAATTTATAATATATATATAAAAAAATGTTCTATTTATGATAATAGTAATACTTTTTCTTTCGTTTGCAGTCTAGATATTATATATAAAAAACTATTAATTCACAAGTGAATCTTAAAATTAAATAAATAAAAAAATAAATATTTAATAAATTAAAAAAATAAAAAAATATTTTTATCTAAGGTGGAGCATTAGAATGATAAAAAAATTTAAACAATATTTTTAAGACCTTTATGCTTTTAATATAGTATAAATAAAATTAAATATTTTGTTTTCAAATGTTTTTAATATTAAAAAAATTATAATTTTCTTTTGTAGTAACATAGGAATGCAATAAATCTCCTTAATATATTATAAATTTTTAATTGCAATATCCCAAGTTATAATTAAAACTTAATTCTTATCAAAAGTCTTCTTATAATTATTGGAAAAATACTACTATTTAATAATTATTGATTCTTTATATACAAAGATATAAACTATAGATACATAAAAGTAATTACTTTATATAATAAAAGTAGTAATATTTTTGAGGCCCGGAGTCTTCAAGTACAAAAAAGTTAGTCATCTATGTTTATAAAACACGTATTGTATAGATCTTCAGACATATACTATCTCATGCGTGGGTTTACAATATTATTACATATGAATTTGAAAGAATTTAATAATTTTTGTGAGATATTAATTATTAAATTATAATTTCAAATGTTTATGAATTCAGTAATAAATAACTTTTATCTTTATGTGCTACATTAATATATCCTTTGTCTCTTCTCTCCAATTGTTATACGTAGTCAAATCGAATGGTGCAAGATGAGCGGTGGTTCCTTCATGTGAAGTCATGCACACATCCTTGTCCACAAAAACGCGGTCTCTCTCAAATCTTTCGAGTAAAGCTACTTCCACGTTTATAATTCAATGTGTCATCATATGGTATTTACCTTTTTTTTAAAAAAAAAAGTTTCTGTGGTTTTTTAAAATTTATTTAAGGAGGTACTTTTTAAACTTTTATTTTTCATATGATATGTTTATAATTATAAAAAAAGTATATTTTTAAATTAAGATTATAAATTTTTTTAAAATTTTAGATCAAGTTAAAATAACAATAATAATATATTCAGTGAAATTCTACAAGTGAAATTTGAGAGGATAAAATGTATACAGACCTTATCACTACCTCATAGAAAAAGTGTGATTGTTTCTCAAAGACCCTCGATTCAAAAATATCAGGTCCCAAAAGCAAAATATACTAGATATGAAAGAGAAATAACTAAAGTGAAAATCAAATGATAATATATAAATACAATAAAAAAAAACAAATATATGAGCCATACAATAATTGATATTAGGTATAAAGATATGAGTATATGACTGATCCCATTAACCTACTATATCTTAAGACGTAAACATCATCTTATCCTTACCGGTCTATTAACCTTCCATCCTAATGTACGATTTCTATTTTTTTGTATTTAAGATCATAATCTTAATAATATAAAATTATGCAATATCCTATCTAATCACCTTTCCAATAGAATAAATAAATTAGAACAGGTTACTTCATCCAGATTATTCCAGTTACAGTCATTGTTCAATTTTCTCGTACTCAAATTAATATCATACTCCCTTTGTGAATTACTAATAATTTTTCCTTATGTTATAGTGTTTTGATTTTTTAAACTATCTTGAACCGTCTGTGTAATGACTTGTAGTACACTAGTATCAGTTATCTCTTCATCTCAATTAATATGATGATATATATCAAATTCAAAATTTAAGATAATTTTTTTCTAAAACATATAATAAATTTAATGTCATGAAATTTCAATGATAAGTTTTATATTATAAAATTTAAATAATATATATGAAATTTTTAATTTGATACTTTTTCAAAAACTTGTATCTAATCCAATTTATTTTTTTATAATACAGATAAATATGAATGTAGAGAGTATCGTCTTATTTGTAGGTACTCAATACTTATAGCTTAGGGCATGTTATTTTTCTTTCCTCTTTTGTTATTTTTGTCTTTAAAAAGAAATGATTTAGTTAAATTTAATACAAAATTTAATTTAAATTTTTTTTATTTTACTTAACTTTATGATATAATTAAAAATTTTATAATATCTAGCATATTATATAAAAAAATTAAAATTAAAAAATTATTATTTTTATAAGACAAGCTAAAAGAAAACCCAGATATTTCTTTGAAAGGGAGAAAAGTATTAGATAAAGCAGAGTAGAAGCCAACACTACTTCAGTATTACTAACCCTGTCATCATCACAAAATTCAGTTTTGTTGCTTTCTCTCATAGCCACACAAGACAATGAGGGAGGCCATCCACCTCCATACGACTCTCACCAATCATCATTAAACTCCCACGCCAACGCCATAAATCTATTGACCCCCAAAAAATATCTAGTATTACTGATTTCGTTTATTTTTATTTATTTATTATTTATAATATTTTTTAGATTTATTTTAAAATAATTTAATCTTAAAATATTTTTTTTATTTTTATTAAAATGATTTTCAATCACACAAATATCTTAGAATAATTTTAGACTAAAATTTTATTTTTTTTTTAAATATCATGCCAAATGAAAAGATATCATATAAAATGAGATAACAAAAATATATTATTTTAAGATACTTGATATTACTAATTTGATTAAAAAAATCAATGAAACAAAAGAAATTTATTAAAATTATTTCTATTATTTATTATAATATTTTAAATATTTATGTCACCTCAATAATAGGCGACTGCTGCTGTTGATCAATCAAGTACTTTATTATTATGGTGAGAAGAGTCTAGAGGCGGCATCTCTTCGTCGGGTCTGTTTCTACTCGAAAATATTACATAATTTTATTTTATTTTTGTCTTAATTTGATTATTTTTATTTTATATATTTAAAAATTATATATTTAGATGACATATAAAAAATTAGTTGGATTATCGAAATTCTATCTGTTTACATAAATTGAGATATAAAATATAATATATATTATTTAAAAATAATATAAAAAATACTATAAATCACAATAATCATCAATCAAAAATATTTGAAAAACATATAAAAATTGACTCTTTAAATTTCTTCATGCCACATAGATTAAAATAAATAGAGTAATATATATATTCTATGAAAGTTATATAAAAATATATAAATTATAATAATAATTAATAATTTAAATTTTTTAATATAGAAATTTAAATAACTCTTTAAATTATATTTACATCACATATAATTTTTTTAAGTACTGTACTGAACTCATACAAACAGGAGGCATCCATCAACACCAACAAATTGAACTCTTCCAAACTTGCAAGATGTCATCATCAGAGTTGGTCTTTTGAACACATCATCTTCTGCTTTAATTTCTCCAAGACCACTTTGCCTCTATAACTTCACTTTATCATTTTCAAAGATTAATTAATATTCCCTCCTTTTTATTTTGCTTCTCTTATTTTATTTTAAAATTTTTAATTTTAAGATTATATAAAAATTTAAAAATATTCTAATAAATTACACTTATATTTATAATATATTTGATCAAAATTTTAAAATAACTTATTTCTAAAAATATTTTATATATTAAATTATCTGTATTTTGATCAATAATCTTAAACAATAGTTTTGAGGACTAATTGGGGTTTGATCAAATTTTCTAAAAGTAATTCTATGTGTATATTCAATAAAAATTATATTTTTTAACTTCTAAAAAATAATTTCTTTTGCTCTTATAAACACTTATTTATCCGAAAAGCTTAGTATAAGACCATAAGTTTTTTAAAAAATTTAATCTTTTTAAATTTTATGTTAAAATTAATAAATTAATTAAAATAAAATAGTAATTTGTTTGCAAACTTTTAAAATCTATTTATTTTAAAATTATCCTTTCTATAAAAGTTTTTTAAAAAAAATTATATATTTATTTGTATTTAAGTAATTAAATTTAAGAACATCTTTATATCGTTATAACATTAATTATTGATGGTCCAATTCAAGTGCTTTTAGGAAAAATACAAAGAATGGTTTGGCCATTAGAATTATTCATTTTTCAAGATATTTTTTACTTTACTTTAAATAAATATTTTTATCATAAAGTTTTAACTTTTGACTAAATCCTAAAAGTTTTAAATTTTATTTTCATAAATTTCAAATAAAATATTATCTTCTCTTCTTCTTCGTGAAAATTATAACAAAATAAAAATTTATAAATTTCAAATAAAAAAAAATAATATTTGAAACCTAAGACTAAATACCTTTTTGGGGTAAGGGTATATTTGTTAATGAAGTCCAGCTCTGAACAGTTCTCAACGTTTAAAGCTTGTGTTGTCGATAATAACGTGGCGAAACTACTAAAATTAAATAGGCACACGATCCAAAAAATCGAAGCGGACCACACAACTAGTGCATGGGAGGAGGACCACCCGAATATATATATGGTAACCAAAAAAATCATAGTATTTGCATGATGAGGTGTTTTGCTTTTTCTTTTTGTACGTCATAATTTATGTGGTGTATTTTATTATTTGTTCCTAATTTATATAGTAAAGTTTAATTTATCATGAACTTATAAAAGAAAGATTTTTTTTTGAAATTTATATTTTAAAAAAGACAGATTATTTATATAGTTACAAGTTAAATCATTAAGATTAAAATAAATATTTCAAAGTAAAATATTTTTTATGATACGAGAAATCCACAATTACTATCCTTTAGAGACACACAGAGTAAATCTCTATTTTTATATAATAATTTATAAATATCACAAAAAAATAACTGACAAAATATTTTAAACTTGAAACTTCTCAAAATTACTGGACTATCTCGAAGGATATTTCAAAGTAAATAATTTCAGAATATAAGAGGTTGTTATTCATTTTAAGATTGATTAAAAACGTATAAATTGATACATAGAACGTATCCAAAAAATTTAATTTGATTAATTTATTTTTTATTTTTATTTAAAAATAATATTTAATTTTAAGAATATAATTTTTTAAAAAAATATTATTTATTTAAATTTCGTACAAAATCAAAATAAATAAATGATTATAATGGAGGGAGAGTAACTATGGAATAGAATCTTCTTCACGAGCCTTAGTCAATGCTGGCGCCACGTTTCGCATACTAAGAGGTATTTGGTAAGCGGTGTAACGGAGACCACCAATATTATTTTGTGGTGCACGAGTATGACATGTTCAAACATGGAACAATATTTATTGACAACATCGACGTGTTAACATCACTCATTTTTACAACATTTCCCAAGGGTTTATTTGGAGATTTTTTTTTTATTGAGTATTCGATATCTATATTAAAGTTCAATTATATTTAAATTTATGTTATATAAGATTCTATTTGGAAGAAAATATTTTTTATTAAAAAAAAATTTATTCTCAAGATTTGAATTTAAGATCTCTAATTAAGGAAGGAACAATCTCATCTATTGCACCACATTCTTCAATAGTTATTTGGAGATCTGATAACTAAAATTATTATAATTACTAAACTAATAATTAAATGAAAAAGGAGATAGAGTTATCGAGCTGGATAAGTTGGCACACTTCGAAGACCACCATGTTTTTGGGGATGACAATTCGTTCGAAGTGGAGGAGGTAAAATTGGCTATGAGTAAAATAAAGAGGGGGAGGGCCCTCGGACCAGATAAGATTCT
>JAOTQJ010000096.1:14499138-14515162 GCA_025642045.1 Solanum sejunctum | reverse complement strand
ACATTGTATACTTTACCTATTCAACAATTGTGAACAAAAACAAAATCATGTTAGTTTGCTTTTAAGAGCTACTTATTTGACTTTTAAATTTTCGTTTATAATCACATAAATATTTAAAAATTATTTAATTACAATTTTTAAAAGTGTTTTTTTTCTTTTAACAATGTGTCCAATCAAAACACTATGGACGGAGGGGAATAAAATGTTTGGCTACATGTCAATTTGGCACCAACTAAACCCGTCGTCATCGATCGTATTATAATTATAATATATTATTAGTTTGAATATAATATTTATTTTAATTGTTATTTAAATTTTATCATATCATCATATTGTTTAAATTCATTAATGGGTTTGACTAAAAGATCATTTTATGCAACGATCAATTTGATATGATTATGTCATTATTTTAATAATATTTTTTTATTTTTTACTTTATTTATCATTTAATAATTCTAATAATATTATGTAAAATTTATTCAAATATTGTATTCATTAAAAAAAATAATATACAACACCATATTTATTACAACACAATACATTATATTAACGGGTGGAATTCGTATACTGCATTTCCTTCCGGCTATTGGTCTAACGGTCTTTAATATTTCTTTTAACTTATTTCATTTCATTTCTAATGGATTTCTCCTCCATTTATCTGATTCACCAATCTCGATCTTGATTCAATTTTCAGTCTCTTTTGATAAACACAACCAATACAGAGAGAGAGTTACCAAAATGGCGAGGAGTAGATCGTCGGCGAATAGGTGGAAGTACATCAATCCATCGTATTATTTGAAACGCCCCAAGCGTCTTGCTCTGCTTTTCATAGTTTTCGTTTTCGGTACTTTCTTCTTTTGGGATCGACAAACTTTACTCCGAGATCACCAGGTGCGTTCTATTAAGATTTACCGCATTGTCACTTTAATTCATTTGTCGCCGTACACATTCCTTTCATTGATTTCCTTGATAGTAGCATTGATTTATCATTTCTTAAATTGTTTATTGGTTCTCTAGTTGATAGTTTCCGTTTTAATTTTGAGCAAGTCTTTGCTTTGTTGCCACAATAAATGAGAGAATTGAGTATTTGAGTGCCCACCCACCCCAAATCTGAGGTACTTTAGTGTATGTTGTAACTAACCATCTGTATTAGTACCAGTCCTCATTAATTTGATAGTCTATATTTTGGAAGATTCAAGGTACTCAACTTCTTACTGGAATTATTATCTGTACTTTTGTTGTAGATTATTTGTAGAATGAATTGAAGTAGACCTTAGTTCCTTACAAATTGCTTTAGCAAGCTCCTTCTCCAATCAAATAGTTGATCATCAATCCCAACACTGAGCATGGGGATCATGGGGATTAAAGAATTCTCAGTAAGATTTGAATTTTGATTATTTAAACAACAATAACAACAACAATATACTCGGTGAATCTCACAAAGTAGGATCTGGGGAGGGTAGAGTATATGCAACGCTCACCACTACCTCATGGAGAAATTTGATTATTTAAACTGTTACGATATTTAGGCATTCATTTTAGAGATCTTCTAGTTGCTGCAGGACAATAGTTTTGAGGGCTAAAGTGGAAATAACTCCCTTGACAAGGTAGGTCCTTTAACAACAAATAGCTACACCTTAATGCCAGATTAGTTGAGGAAGTGTGACTGCTGGTATTCATGTGCAGGTATTTACACCCAGAACTTGAAATTCTACTAAACCAAACCCATGATGAAAATAGAGATGCAACAACAGGACTCCCAAGGGTCACTTTTAACTTAATAATTCTGACGGGATCTAGTGCATCAATGCTGGTATGCTCTCATCCATGGTTTATCACTTTATCCAAAGAAGGTTAGATAGTTTAGTATTTGCTGCTTCATTTAATGAAGTGGGGGAGGTTCAGTTGTCGGATCTCCAGGATAGGAAGTATGGCGTTCTTTTTTCATCATGGTAGAATTTATGTTCTCTTATAAGTCTTAGGAGGTGCGAGAGGTTGGTTATAGCGGGTACCAGGAGAGGTAGAGGTTGGTCGAAAAAGTATTTTCAAGAGGTGATTAGATAGGGCATGGCTCAACATCAACTTACCGAGGACATGACCTTAGATAGGAAGGTGCGGAAGACGCGTATTAGGGTAGAAGGTTAGTAGATGGTGGAATGTTGTCTTGCTTTCTGGAGAGTTTAGGCTTCTTGGTGTTTTGTTGTTATACTATCGGTGTTGTTGCAGTCCTTGATTGTGATATCTATCATCGTCTGTTGTATGTGGTGGTTTTGATTATCGTAGTATTTTGTTGTTATTGGTCCTTTCTTTTGTTGGGTTTGCACTTACACCCTTGTTAGTTGCTATGTTTCTTCCACTGTTTTCTTCTTCCTTGTACCTGAATTTGCTGCACTTGAGCTGAAGATCTTTTAGAGATAGCCTCTCTACCTCCATGAGGTACTATTTAGTCTGCGTACACTATATTCTTTCTGACCCCATTTTTGGGATTCACTAGTTATGCTGTTGTTGTTGTATAATCCTTAGGAAAGCAGATATTGACTGGCTGTCTAGTGATTGGTTTAAGTTTCTAAGTGAGAATCTGCATTTGGGTTTACTTTCTCTTTGATAAAATATTTATTGATATTAACCCAGAGATTTGGTTTAGGGGTAAGCTTGCAATGTGTGATCTGTGGGTTAGGCGCATGTCGCGGGTTCAAACCATATTACAGATAAAAGCATGGTATTTAGGTGGAGAAGAATAGAGGGGCTATCCCTTTGAGATTCAAACTGTCGTCAATGGCTCTCGTGGAATTTCCTGGTTATAAAAAGAAATGTAATCAAGTTCTTCTGTCTTGCATGTGATCATCAATTAGTTTTCAAAAGAAATTACTTAAAGATAATACTCTTATGCTTTCTGTTTATCGGTTTTCGGCAGCCTGTAGTAGCAGCAAAGTTCTAATAATATTTGATTCGTAATGCCTTCAATCTGTATAGAATTTTATTCTATTCTGTCCTGTGATATTTTTGTGATATAGAAGTTTGTTGGTATATATACTTTATAAACAAGCTAGTGGTTCTTAAAGCAGTTATGATTGGGACATTTTGAAGTTTTAAATTCAGTTTCTCTTGCAATTTTTCAATGAATATGTGATTTTTGCAGGAAGAGATATCTAAGTTGAATGAAGAAGTGATACGGTTGCAAGATCTGGTAAGCAGTTCCTGCACTTCTTTTTAAAGTCTTGACTGGTGTTTTTAATGGTCAACTCTTCTATAAATTTTTGTTTGTGGGGAAATCTTTATGCTATAGCTTCTTATAACTTTGGTGATACATAGCAATTCTCCTCCTTCCAACTGAATTAAAACATTGTTTTACTATTTAGAATGGAAAACCTGATCCCAGTTATCAATTCTTGCTATTAGGTTCAACTATCCTTTCATCTTGTATGAAAAATACTCGTGCCTATTAGGGTCCAACAAGAAGGAACTCATTGGGGGAGAGGTAGTTGGGGACAGAAACAATGAAGATAGAGGGTGGTCTGTGTAAACATATTGTTTCATTGACAAAAGAAGAAGTTAGTGTATTTGTGTGAGCAATAGGTTTGGCAACTGTGATGGTAGATGTGGTGGAGGGCGTGTGAAAGGAATAGATGGGTGGTCCATCTGCATTCTGGCAGGTTTGGGCTGCTGCAACCAATGTTATATTTAGGGCTTAGTACATCTGGGCTTAGTAGATCTTTCTAGGAGAAGAGTGTATGTATATATATATAAACATGTATATATGAACATCACTTGTCTTGGCAAAGTCGTCTCATTTTCTATTGTTTGTTGTTATTGCAAAACTCATTGGTTTTAATATTTAGCTCTGTTTTCTTCATCATGATTTAATTTCTGGCTTTGTTTTTATTTGTGGTCTTGTGGCTTTGTAGCTGGAAGAATTGCAGAATGATCGAAGTGTATCAGGTGAAAAGATTAATTTTAGTCGTGGTGGTGGTGATGTGGGGAAGAAAATGGATTACACAGAGGATTCCGTTGATGCTCAGCGAAGAGAAAAAGTGAAAGATGCTATGCGTCATGCATGGAGTTCATATGAAAAATATGCATGGGGCCACGATGAACTTCAGGTTGGCTTGTTGCTACTAATAAGTTTTCTTTGTACAAAGATTACCGTTGTTTCATTGTATTTGGTCTTTTAATAGTCATATATTTGGCAGAGGCATCTCAGTAAGGTTTTTTATTGGTTGTCCGTAGATTGATGCTCTTTTATGTTCTTTATCTACTATTTAAAATTTTGAGTGATAGTGAACAACTTCTATGCTTTACCTTTTAGTCTGACCATTTAAACTGCGAATCTTCATATAATTCTCATCCTTCAATATGTCATCAGAAGATGTTGGTCAAGCTTTTCTTTTCTTTTTTGCTTCATTCCAATCATAGAACAGTTTAGGTCCTGAAATATAATTTCATAGTTTTTCGTGTACGCTGTTTTGTTCTGGACTCTTTTGGTGTATGTTTTAGGTTTTATTTATCTACAAGTTGAGGAGTAAGCTACACGTACCTAGATATCTATCTCATTTAAGTTAGTTCTTTCATTTATACTATATAATATCTTTTAATGAAGATTAATGATACGAAATATTTGTCTTCAAGGGTTTCTAAAGTGCATCCAAAAGGGAACTACCTCAAAATTTATATTGAACAAATCTTATTCTTGATGGAATTGCTAGCTTCATATGTGATTTTATGCGACTCTCTACATCCCATTTCTTTGTTTGACTGATCATTTGATTTATGAAAAAGTTCACCCAGAAGCTTATGCCTGTTAGCTGTTTAAGATTTTCTTGAAGTGCCTTATAGGAAGACTTAGGCAGTCAAATTTACGAAGAGACAGAAGATCTATGTGGAATTAATTCTCATTGACCTTTTATTGTGATATATTATTTTATAACAATTAGAAAGGAAGTGAAAATTTGGGAGACAGTTCCCTTTTTGACTCATATTTCAATGTTAAAGCTGACAGGCTGATAAAATTTCTCTTGATAGTTTCCTATCTGCTGTTGCTATGTGCTTGTGGTACTTTACATATTATATCTTCTGTTTGACATGTGCCTGCAATTATGTCGTGCTAAAATTTTGCAATGCCAGCCACAAACAAAGAATGGTGTCGACAGTTTTGGTGGTCTTGGTGCAACATTAATCGATTCTCTTGACACACTATATATTATGGGCTTGGATGAGCAGTTTCAGAGAGCTAGAGAGTGAGTTTGTTGGTTTCTTGCTTCTAAAAGCCTTGAGTTGACCTTTTCTTATCCTAGATTGAAGCTTTATTTATGTGAATGTCAGCTTTCTGTATGTGGATGTCCCATTTTCTACTTCTATCTTATTCGGCTTCCTCCTTTGGACTTTCTTAAAAAGGAACCTCATGTAAATTTAGCCACGGTTGTGTTTGGAAATATTACTCATGGTTTTTGGTTTTTTTTTTTTTAAAGAGAAAAACTTGGGCGGTAAGAGAAGAGGAAATGCGGAGGGTATAACAAGGTGGGGAACTGAATCTCACCAACAAGGTGAAAATTTATGTAGCCAACAAACTAAGCTACTGAGAATCCTTTTTAGAGAAATGACATAAATTCACCCCTAAACTTGTTCCAAAAAATCAGTTACACACTTAAACTATCGTATTGACCTATTACACACCTATTCTTGTTCAAAATGTAATTAATACTACCTTTGAATATACAAAACCAGTCACACAATCTAGCATGGTGCACACGCGCTTGACAAATATGTAAAAGCTTACACGTGTAATTTATTTATTTTCTCACCTTTTTCCCCAATCATGTTTGCTCTATCTTCTCTCTTCTTCTTCTTCACTTGAATGACACAATTTTCCCTTTTTTTCTCTCTCTACTTTCTCATCTGAATGACTCCATGTTCGACCATTTCTTTTGATTATAAAGTATATCAAACAAACTGTTGTAGCGGATAAGAACAACGTAGCAATGGTAATGGTTGGGAAGCTTGTGAAGGAGTGTGAATATGCACATCCATATTAATACACATATAAAAAGATTCAATACGAAATATTAATCAAACAACCAAGAATATAAAAATTCCACAAAAGGATCCAACTTTTTAGTCAAATAGGGATAATGGATGTTTGAAGATAACATCTATATAACCGTCAGGGGTTGGCCTGGTGGTAATAGACTTGAGCCTTGAGGTTTGCTCCCTTTCAAGGTTCAAGATCGAAAGCCATTGGGTGCAAACAATTTCTGAGCGGACTGGGTAAAACCTGAATTAACCGTGGTGCACTTGCGGGAAACTCCTTTCCGAGGGCCTGTGCACCCCCGGGATTAGTCGGGTCTCTAAGAGATTCGGACACCTGGTGCAAATCAAAAAAAAAAAAAGATGAACATCAATATGTATACGCTGATAAAAAGATTCAATATGACTATTCCTTAACCAAAAACACAAAAATTTCAAAAAAAAATAATCAAACCAAAGAGGGATAGTGGGTGTGTGAATATGCAAATCCATATGAATACCCAGATGAAAAAGTTCAATTTTTAACTAAATAAGACAAAATGGGTGAGTGAATATGCACATCTACATGAATCTGGATGAAAAAAATTCAATTTTTAACCAAATAAGGCAAGTGGATGAATGTATATGCCTACCTACAAGCTACAAATATATTTGGGGGGTTTAGGGTTGGAGGGTCTGCTGGTGTCTTACTGGAAATTTGAAGATGAAAGTGGAAAGATGAGGAGAACAAAGTTTCAATTCCTAGAATCTAATAGGTTGTGAAATTTGGATTAACGAATTTCCTGTTTTAGTGAATCACCTTGATATGAGCATGTTAAGTATGAGTCAAATTAGTGTGGAACTAGTAAAAAATCTCTAGGTAATGATGAAATCGAGTGACAAATTGTAAGAATTGTGATGAGAAAAAAATGAAGAAATCTGAAGGAAATTAAGAGAAGAGGAGCATGAAGAATGAGAAAAAGGGGTGGGGGTTAAAAAATTTATCTTTTTTATTCAGATGCGCCTATTTTACTTTTATATTTAATATTTAATTTTCCCAATCCTCTTATTCATGGTCTCAATTTTGTTCTCTAGAAGAAAAGGAATAGTTAAAATTTTTATATAAATATGAATGCAAAGCACCAGAATCAAGTAATGATGCATGCGGTAAATCTAAATGCATCTTGATTTAGTAATATCTTTTATACTTGTTGTCATCTCTCTGATTAAAGTATGTAGTTATCCAACCTGCCTCTCCCCCCAACATGTAATGTCCCCGAATTTCATTGGATAATGGATTTTAGATGTGCCATCTTGTCTTCCCAAATTATTGGACTGTCAATTTTAGATCCCTTTTCCTTTTAGGTATCAGGGTTTATGTATTACTTTCTCTTATCTATAAACCAATCTATAAACCAATATTGCCAAGTGGAAGGCATTTGTGAATTTCCATATTGTTTCACGTAAGAGTTTATTTCTAGTGGTTAACAAGGACTCTGATGGCAGGTGGGTTGCAAACTCCCTGGATTTCGACAAGAATTATGATGCCAGTGTTTTTGAGACAACCATAAGGTTGCTTTATAAGGTTTAATATGCTTTTGTAATGAGTTTACTGGGATTCCTGACACCTTCCATCAGCTTTGATGATTTGCTTCTATGTCCTTCACTGATTAAATTCTCTGTAATTCAACAACAGAGTTGTTGGTGGACTTCTTAGTGCGTATGACCTTTCTGGTGATAAGCTTTTCCTAGATAAGGCTCAAGACATTGCTGACAGACTGTTGCCTGCATGGAATACACCCACTGGCATCCCTTACAACATTATCAACTTGTCACGTGGGAATCCACGTAATCATAGGTGGACTGCGGTAATTCCTAACTTTACGAAATTTAAGTTGATTTTCCTTGTCCTATAACTCAAGTATCTCATGCTGGCGGTATTCTAAATTTGATTTGGCAAGTCATTTGATGCTTTATCCTGCACCCATCTTTCATGAAGAGCATGGAGGAAATTCCAGCTCGGGAGAAGAATATTCAAAAGGGGAACTGCATGAGGAAGAATCATGCATTACCTTGAGAACCGCTCTAATTTTCTTGTAGTATATTTCTCTCTACCGTGTCCCATCATGCTTTCTTCCAACTGACACCAGCTTGCAAGGAGAAACATGTCTTGTGCAACTGAGCAATTTGCCGTTCTCTAAGAAACTGTCCCATATATCTTCGACTTGTTTATGCAGCCTGCCATCTTTTAACAGTATCAACAACAACATACCTAGTATAGTTCACAAGTGGGATCTTGGGAGAGTATGATGTACCTAGACCTTACCTCTACCTTCGGAGATAGAAAGATTGTTTTCAATAGCCCGTCGGTCAAAAGAGAAGATATTTGCGGGTAGAGAGGCTGTTTTAATGATGCCCTTTTGCTGAAAGTTCTCCTGTGTGAATCCAACTCTTTTCTTGTTAAGTGCTGTTTATTTCTTTTCTTTGGGGATCATTGGGTAGCTGCAGGGCGAGGGTGTTGTGCATTTACTGGGAGAAAACATTTCTCTACTTTTTCTTTTCCTTTTAAGCACTTGGACGAAATCCTCTTAGCATACCAATGACTATCATTTGAAATCTAAATATTTCAGGATCATGGCATGTAATATATAATTTTCAATGCACAAATGCACACATAATATGATGATATCTCTGGAGTTCTAGCGTACATCTGCTGAACCTCTTATTCTCCCTGTTCTCAGGGTCATAGTATTCTGGCAGATTCTGCCTCTGAGCAGCTTGAATTTATTGCTCTTTCACAAAGAACTGGAGACCCGAAGTATCAACAAAAGGTATTCCCCAATAGTTCTCAATATATAACATTTTGATAGCTTCTAAATAAAAGTACAATATCAAATGGGCAGGACAGAAAGTGATTAAGCTACACATACTCGTATCGATGTTCTTCTAGTGACTGAATGGCATAACGTTCTATTCCAGGTGGAGAATGTCATCTTAGAAATTAGTAGAGCTTTCCCAGATGATGGGTTGCTTCCAATACACATTAATCCAGAGGGAAAGAAGGTTGTATACTCCACTATAACATTTGGGGCCATGGGGGACAGGTGAATGGCCTTCATTATCTTTTTCCAGATGACTTATCAGATAATTTGAACTGGGGATCGGACTGGTGTCGCCATATCCCTCTGTCAACTGGCATTAAATTTTCCTTTGTTTCTTTTGTACATTATAGTAAAAAATGTTGTTTCAGCTTTTATGAATATTTACTCAAGGTCTGGATACAAGGAAACAGAACAGCTGCTGTGGGCCACTACAGGTAAGAAGCTTAAGTTCAAATTTCTTTATTTTTCCAGTGATATTATGCAAGTATAAACTAAGGCTATGATACTTTGTCAGTCCTGAACCAAGTCTTTTGTCATGCATCATGGCCTAACAAATAGAAAATGAAAAGAACATGAAAAGAAAAGAACACTATTAAGAAGAAACAATGACAACTTGCTGAAGAGTTGATGGAATCTTAATACATTAAACAAACCTGAATTATTAGAGCTATTTATTGTTATACCATTTGATATATGTATATAATCATATTGAGTTCCATCCCTACTTGTGAAAGTTCGGTCCTTCCCTGCTTGTGAAGTTAAGATAGACACTTTAGGAATTAAGGTAGTGGTAGGAGTACAAGAATTTATAATTCTCCGAAAAAAGGAGATTCTTCCACCATACAAAAGAATAGTATAATTACAAGAATATGTCTACAAAAGATTTCCTCACTCTAAGTTGGGTTACATAAGCTTAAAGATTAGGATTTCTTAAGGTTTACACTTATACTAATAGATTTTCCTCTCTTTGGAAGTTTTAATTATAGATTTTCCTCTCTTTGGAAGTTTATTGCTCTCAAGTGGATTCTTGCTTCACTTATATGACTAGGATGGTTAGAAATGAGGGCTCTTACCTCTATTTATACTACGCCACCTCCTTAATGAATGGTGGAGAAAATCTATTTATACTACTCCACCTCTGTAGGGACCAACCTAGCCATACAAGTGAAACAAGAATCCTCTTGAAAGCAATCCACTTCAAAAAGAGGAAATCTATTAGTGAGGTGTAAAGCTTAAGAAGTCCTAATCCTTGAGCTTGTGTAAGCCACCTTAGAGTGAGGAAATCTTTTGTAAACATATTCTTGTAATCCTATTATTCTTTTGTATAGTGGAAAAATCTCCTTTTTTTTTGAAGAATTATAAACTCTTGTACTCCTACCACTACCTTAATTCCTAAAGTGACTTCAAAGCAGGGAGGGATCGAGTTTTCCCAACAAATCAGACTAAGAGTGATTAAATGTACTTCTAAGTATCTGTTATGTTAAGAGTGATTAAATGTATTGCTATTTTTCATAAAGAAAGTTTGCTGCTGTTGTTAATATCAGTTGATGTATACACATTCTCAAACCTGAGCGAGCATTATTGAAGGTATGCTTATGTACTCCCGTCACTCTTTCCTAAAAGTATAAAACTTACGATCTTGATTAACAACAGAGCTCTCTTTTGGTGTTGCACTTTTGTACTCTTGTTACATCTTCCAAGCATCACTTTAATATATCTCTAAAATTTTCAGATATAGCAATCCTAAGTTCCAAACAGTTTTGTTTTCTTAACTTCCTTGCTGGTCGTTATCTTTTCTCTCAAAAAACTTCCTTGCTGGTCAAACTAGATTAGTCAAAACTATTAAATTAGTGGAGGATTTCCTTATGGCTGTTATCTTGGTTAGCAGTTGTAAGCTGTTTTGCAGAAACTAAATTAAAGACCAAAGAACTAGGGTTTATGGCTTCAATGCATCGTATTGGGTAAATATGTTCCCTTTGAGAAATGCAAAGTTGGCTCCATATGCTCAGTGGCAGAACCTAGAATTTTACAAAGGGGTGTCAAATGTATATCCTGTTAGAATTGGAATAGGAAAAGAATTGTATTATAGTATCCTAGTTGGAAAAGGAGTCTAATATAGTATCTATAAATAGGATCTCAATGTAATAATATAGACAACAATTCAATAATATTCTTCTCAATATTTCTCACATGGTATCAAAGCTTTTACAGTGCTGGTAGAACTTCAAAGAAATTCCACTGTCGGTGGGCAGCTACGATCATTATATGCCGCCCATCTGACCAATAATTATGTTAACAAAAGTAGGGTCAATGATATATGTATAATTCTCAGATTCAAGGGAAGAAAACTCAGTTAAACAAGTCATTGTGCGTCAATTTTCAATAACTTTCTAGGGTTGTTTTGTGTCAACCCCACATCTGTCAGTGTTTGGGTAGCACTATGCCATCATTCCGATGACTATTTTTATATATCTAATTTTTGTAGTACTGTGTCATCATTTCGGTAACTACTTTTCATATTTATGTGTACCACTGTGTCATCTTTCCGGTGACTACTTTCTCATATTCAATTTGTGTAGCACCGTGCATCAATCCGGACTACTTCTCGTATTCAATTTGTGTAGTACCGTGAATTTTTGTTACTACTTTCTCATATCTTAGTTGCATAGCACTGTGTCTTTTTGGTGACTCAAATTTGATTTGCGTAGTTCCATGCGTCTTTGGGTGACTCATTAAATCTAATTTGCGTAGGGTCGTGCTATCATTCTAACCCTACCCATATAATTTTACATTTAATAGAGTTGTGCTGTCATTCTGACTCTACCCATATAATTCTCTTTCTCAGTAAGGTTGTGTCATCATTCCTACCCTATCCATACAATTTTATTTCTCAATTTATGACCACTTTCAGCCATCAAATTTAATAATTCGGTGTATGAACAAGGTTCGACTAGTTTTAAAGTGATTTTCTTGGAGCGATTTTGAGATGATCCATATTGTCATTCTCCATTGACTTTTTGATTAGTTGAGCATTAAGAATGCTTTTCTCCATGACTATCTCAAGGAAGAAATTTATATGGAGCAACCACCTGATTTTGTTGTTCAAGGGGAGTTTGGTAGCCTTGTCGTTTGTGTAAGTCACTCTATGGTATGAATCAGTCTTCTGAGCTTGGTTTGGGAGGTTCAATACTGTAATTCAAGAACTTATCATATTATGTTCTATTGACATTGTGCATGAAATCCAGTATTTCATGAGAAGACTAGCACACTGAGATTGGTTGCCGATTTTGTGAAGTCAAGTGATCAACTTGCAGATATCTCACCAAGCTCTTCACTGATCCGCGTATTAATTACATTTGTAACAAGCTAGGTAAGGGGGAGTGTTAGAATTGGAATAGGTAAATACAATCCTACTTAGAATAGGAATAGGAATAACAATAGTATATAGAATCCTACTAGAAAAAGGATTATATTATAGTATCCTAGTTGGAAAGGGAGTCTAATATAGTATGGATTTCAGTGTAATAATGTAGACAACAATTCGATTATATTCTTCTCCAATATTTCTCACATATCCCACATGGAAAAAGAACAGGAGTCAACTTATAGCATATGTACGTTAAACTAAAGTTTTTAACCTAGCTAAACAATGTAAAAGGTGGCTCCTCCACTGCTATGCTTTACTGGTCTGAAGTGGAGTAAGATGAAATTGGTTATTGCTTGAAATATTAGTGTTTTAATTACTTAATTAGAACCAAAAGCATCAGAAATGTGGACCAAGTCAAAGTATGTCAATGCCTATATCTCCCTGAAATTTCAAATGTGAAGGATGTTTCTTTTATAAATTTTTACAATATTGAGCATATTAAATATAATTCTTCTATGTGATTTTCCAAACAGAAAAATGTGGGAGACATCAATGAAAGGTCTTTTAAGCCTGGTGAGGAGGACTTCTCCATCATCTTTTGCCTATATTACTGAGAAGCTTGGAGATTCTTTAGAAGACAAGGTGATGTATAGGGTTCAAACAGGAAGCAGGGAATTATGGTCATGTGTCTTATTCTTAAATTATATTAATACTTTTGAATTCTGTACAGATGGATGAACTTGCATGCTTTGCCCCAGGAATGTTAGCTTTAGGTTCATCTGGTTATAGTCCTGACGAGTCTCGGAAGTTTTTATCACTGGCAGAAGAGGTATTTGACTTGTAAAGCACCAAACTATGGTCCGACTTAAGTTAATTATCAGAAGAAAAAAAAAAGAAGAAGAAGAAGAAAGAGCTATGGTCTGACTTAAATTCTTATATGACCCTCTATCTCTCATGAAGTTTTGCGGCAACTTTGAGGGTGAAGTTATGTAGATTACCATGAACATTATTCTGCCAACTTTGGTTTGCTATGCCATATTCTGGATCAGATTCTTTCCAGACATGTTTATGAATCCTAAGTTGGCCAGAGACACATTTTGAATGTTTACCCAGTGTCATTAAACTAAGCTTTTTCATTCAGCTCCTGTATGTCCAGACTTAACAATCAGCCTTCCAGCTTTCTGTCACAGATAAAAGGATGCCTTGGAAAGAAGGCACGAGGATCTGTAGTGGGTTTAATATATCATATAGTGACTACTTCCTCTATTGCTCGCTAGTAACAGACTGCTTGACTAATGCTATTTTACTAGATCTATTCACCTCATATTGCAGCTTGCTTGGACTTGCTATAACTTCTACCAGTCAACACCTACAAAGTTGGCTGGAGAAAACTATTTCTTTCGCGATGGCCAGGTTAATTTTGCCACTTAGTTTATTAGTGCATATAGTCAATGCTATTTACTTATACTGATAATGCACTTGTGGTTGTTTTTCCTCTTTAATGCTTTTCAGGATATGACTGTGGGCACATCATGGAACATACAAAGGCCAGAAACAGTTGAATCTCTGTTTTACCTCTGGCGTTTGACTGGAAACAAGACATACCAAGAGTGGGGTTGGAACATTTTTCAGGCATTTGAGAAGTACTCAAGAATAGAATCTGGATATGTTGGACTTAAAGACGTAAGTACTAACTCAGCCTCTTTAACTCTAGTTGATGATGTTTTTTTACCAGATTGATTCATCCCTTCAAATGATCTCTGTTGACCTCTATAAGTGGGATAGATGAAATTTTATTTTTTTGATAGCCGAGAAATCCTTGAGAACCATGTTGATTCATATCAATTAATTCGAAATTAATTCTAGGGAAGATAGAACCATACAAATTAATCATGTCCCAGGAATTAGAATGGTGCATGGTTTGAAACTCATTGGATAATGGACCCACCACTCAATTGGATATATGCCTTACTAATTATCTGCCTTTCAATGTCTTCAGTGTTGTCTTTTTCTTTGTTCTCCTTTTGGAAAATTGTGCAATTCTTAATGAAGACAGTTTGTTTTAGTCTCATTGTTAGGAAGAAGTGTCTTCTGATATACACATTCTTATGGTTTTAAGTACCATAAGTGGGATGTACATATGCATGTTTGTGCTTTTCTATAGTTAGATTAAAATAATGTGTTGCTCCTATTGGTGATTTTCTCTCTGATGCCTTTTCCATTATGTCGCATTTATGTTTCAGTGCTTCAGATCTGAAATAGTTCAGTGATTTTGATATATAATCCATGGATCCTGCTTAGACTTCTGTTTCCTCCTTTTTACCTTAGGCTGATGCTTTCTTTACCCTTTACCTAGAGTTTTATGGGTCGTTGCTTTGCATAATCTTGACCATTTGGCTGGTGCAACTGTTCTTTACTTTATAACATGAGCAATTTTCATGAGTTGAAGTTCATTTGATGAGATGTAAATTTGAATTTGAATCTGCTTTCTCTAGCGAACATATCAAAGTATGTTACCTTTCTTTTTAAAAAAAAAAAGAATCAAAATACTTGAGCAACATAGAACCTTTAATCAGGAGACAAATCCTATTTCCCCTTCCATCCTTTTATAATCCCTGAAACTCTCTTAGATTGCACGCTTCTACTGCTGCACAAATCATTGTGAATGAGTTTCTTGGCCAGTTGGCCAGTATCACTTACCTGATACCTTCCTGAAAGCTGTTACAAGCAATCACTTGCCTCTACATTTCAATTTTCACCAAAGAACAATAAGACTGCGTAGCATGGTTGGGATCTGAGGTGCTGTATTTGATACCAAAAGAAGTGACATTTTTTAGAATTTAGAATCAGGGCACAAATTGGACTTCATTATATCAACAAAAGATAGTGCAAGAAACATTCATAAAATTATCTTTTCTAATAATTAAATAAATTTTACTGATTCTCCTAAATGGGTGTGAGATATATAAAGATGTCACATATATGCTTAGCCTTCCCAAAAGTCTATTCAATTCTCTGTCCAACAAGGAACTTCTTCTTTATAGCCAAAAAATTAAATAACGGAGTTGAAAAAAAAAAGGAATGCTTTTGAAATTGTGATCTTAAACATGCATAACATTTGTGTGGCTATAAGACTTCTGAAACTTATTCTTAATATGCCATAATATTTCGGTGGCTATAGAAACTTCTCATTAAGGTTAATGATAAGTTTAAGTGAAATTAACTTCAAATTAAGAAAAGGTCATTTCTTTGAAAGGTAAGGAAATGAAATATATATCCAAAAAAAATTTAAAAAAATACAAACCTGCCACATGATATACTTTGCTTATTGATCTAAGACATTAATTCATCGCATTCGATTTTGATTGATGATACATCCTAAAGACTATTGCAGCAACACCCCACAAATTTTCCCTCCGAGGGGTTCAATAAGAATAGGCTTGATCCAAATAGGGGAATCCAAAGAGAGTGTTCAGGCATAAGTAACTCCTGAACTCTGGTCGGATCAATTACGCACACCCGACCTTTGTAAACAATTTCAAAGTGGGATTAATCACCTTTGAAACACCAGAACCAGACCGTGAAATCATATTTTACTTAACATTTTTTTATTTTGTCTAATGTTTAAATAAGATCTGTTATTAAGGTAGACTAATCTTTTGTTCATTCTTGAAAGCTTCCATCACATTTGTATGCCCTTGAAATTCAACCGGCCAATTATCACTTCTAAACATTATTAGCATATGTATTTGAGGAAACATTACTTGGATAAATA
>JAOTQJ010000096.1:14479351-14499038 GCA_025642045.1 Solanum sejunctum | reverse complement strand
TGGAGAACATTTAAAAGACCCAGAGTTGAGGATCTTCTGCAACACTTTTTCTTTTCAATAATACAGAAAAATGTGGTAGGGAGGAAAAAGAAAAGCAGAGGAGGGGCGTGGGAGTCAAAACATATAAGGTCTTCCCAAGAACGAATCAGAACTGTAGGGTGGAAGGTTAAATTACTGATATGTGTCAATGACTGTCAGTCATAATTAGCTCAAGTTTATATCTGTTTGAAAGTGGATTATCGCTTGATCCATCATTAACTTCCAGGAATAAGGGAGTTATGCTTGTGATTATTACCAAAATTGTTTTTTTTTCTATATCCAGGATTTGATATTCAATGATATTCTGGACATCCGTTTTTGCTGTTTTTTCTCAGGTTAACAGTGGTGTGCAAGACAATATGATGCAGAGCTTTTTTCTCGCGGAGACTCTTAAATATCTCTATCTTCTTTACTCACCCCCTTCAGTCATTCCCCTAGATGAGTGGGTTTTTAACACAGAGGCTCACCCCATAAAAATTGTGAGCCGGAATGATCGAACAATGAGTTTCGAAGCTGGAAAACCAGTTGGCGAGCAAAAATCACATAAGCGGCCCTTCACCAGGAGAGAAGGCCGATTTGGTAATAAGTAGGTTCTCACAGGTCCTCATTAGTTTAGTATTGATTCAGAATTATGGGAATCTAGTGCTACATTCCTTGGCACTTGTTAAGCCAGAGTCGCGGGATTTATTGGGCTGATGTCAAAGTTGGCGGAAATGATCTCCTGTGACCTCTTACATGATTAGGTAGCATAGCTATTTTTAGTTTTATTTCTTACATTTACCTTAAAACTGCCTAATGTGTTCTAGTAGAGGCCATTTGGCTGTGGGTAGCTCTATATTTTTGGGGCTTGACGAGTATTTGTATATCATAACTTGTTATATTTTCTTTTCTTGAAAAAGGTACAGTTGGGGAAAATTCTTATTTCAATTTTTGAAGACTGCGGAGAGCTTTTTGGGGGGCGAGGGGGAGGGGGTAAACCAAGATAATTATATTAATAATTAATATGTATCATTACATGGGTGTCGCAGGTTTAAACCTGTTCGAGGGAGGGGATGTTTCATAATACTAGTATATATATTTACTAGCTTTCGAGGCCTGGCAAAAAGAGTTCCTCCTTTGTCTGATTCCAAAAGACGTGATATACACACGGGTGGAACTTCCATGCAAAAAAAGGAATTATCTCCTGTAAGCTTTGTTCCCTCCTTCACTAGCTTGTTTGCCACTCGATTAGTTTCCCTGTAGCTATGTCGAAGGGGAGGGTTTCCTACAATCAAATATCATGTTAGTATAGGAAGGATGATCATTTTTAATAAGATCAATGATTTTCTTACGGTCAATGCTGATTTCTAGAGGGGTTAGATTCTTAGCTAGTGCTATGTGCAGACCTTGAATGAGTGCTAACAGTTCTGTCTTAATGTGATTTCTCATGTGATGATTACTTTTATAACCTGTTATTCAGTCTTTTTGTTGGTTTCTAAATTCATCACCAGTTCGCATTTATCGAGACTTTTCTTATAATTAAGCACCATCACTCTTATAGTAATGTCTATATTTATGTAAATTAAAAAATATACGATAAATTAATTAGTTTACAATAAATATACTCCTACTTTACTTTATTTACATAAAAAAATAGCTAAAAATCATAGAAAAATTAATAACTATATAATATACCTTGTCAAAAATCATAAAAATATACATTGACTATATAGATTACTTATACATGAGTTATATATTACATATTAATGATACACTAAAAAATTGAATATAGTGTGATTATACATGTAATATACACTAACTAAATATGATTATACGATGTATAGCCATTTCTTTGTTACTTATTTTGATTGAATGGCATCTGCTATGATCCTAAAGAAATTGAAGTTTTTAACTGAGAAGTGTGATCAAGTCAATCATTGTTATAATCAAAGGCAAACAACAGTGTTGAAAGGCTATCAAGTTTTTGCCAGCTTTTTAATTTTTGATTTCAAATATGATGGTCTTCAATTTAAATTGTCTTACTCGATATAAATTTTATAAAAAACAATGATACAAAATGTTGTAAACTATTAGCAATATAAAATAATATAAAGTAAGATATTTAAATAAATCGGGGAGAATGCTTTTTTATTACTTTCCTTAGTATCTTTTTATTTATATTGTTTATAGAATCATCTATTTATACTACAAAATATTTTTTCAAGTTAAAAAATTCAAATGACGTTCATTTATTTAGTACATAAATTTCAAAAAAAGTTACGAAAACGACATTCAAATTAATGTATTTCTAACATGAAATAAGTTATGTAGTACTTTTATGTGAGGTCCCTAGACGTGAACTTAAAGAATTTTTTGTCTTACCAATTTATCTCTTTTAGGATGTACCTTGTGATATCTGAAAAATTGAAATTCTATAACTATTGACATAAAATTGGTAGGAAATAAGTTATGTTCTTTACGATATAACTTGTAAGTTTTGAATTAAACTTTTGCCAATATTGGTATAATTTATATCGTCTTTTAAGTTATAATTTGTGTTATATTATGATACAAAATAAATTTATAAAGAGAGAAGTATTGAAAATACTATTAAACTTGGTGCGAATTATTCGTTTCGTCCATGAATTATTGATAGTCTTAAAAAGACCCATCTACTTGACTAAATAAACTTAAACACCCCCCTAATCTTGTAACGTAAATGAAATGCACTCCAACATTCTCACCAAATTTAGGAATATTTTGAACACGTCTTTCGACTTTATATTAAGATTTTCATGCTCTTACAAGAGTTTGAGACTATTTATTATGTCATATGGTAAATCAAGAGTATAATTAAGTTCAATTAGCCAAATAAAAAGGTGCTTTTGAGATTATCAATGATTTAGGAATAAAATTAATAATTTGCACCGAATCCGTAACCTTTTTCAATACCTCTCTCATTTAATAAAAGTTGCCCATTTCAACGTCAATGAGAAACTATTAAAAATATTTTAAGTTTGACGCAAGTTATTAGTTTCATCCTCAAATAATCGAAAGTTCTAAAAATATTCCTCTACTTGACTAACTAAATTAAAAAATGCACCCCGAACTAACATAAGTGTTAAAAGTATTCTTAATTTGGTAAGAATTTAGGAGTGTATTTTGCTCTTATTATTATATTAATGATATATTTAAATTTAATTAATCAAATAAAAAAATATTTATAAAAATAAAAATTAATAATTCATATTAAATTTAAAGATACTTTTTAAACTAGGTCAATCATATTTTAGGAGATTTGTGATTTGTGCAATGATCCAAAGGCTATTGCAATGGTCCGTTGACGTTTGATGGCCAACAGCCCAAACGTAATTATAGGGACGAAGCTTTGGGGAATATATTTCTTCTTTGCACATGGAGAATCTGTTGAAGGGATTTTCCGATTCCACCATTGATGCCTACCCTTCTGCAATGAGTTTTAGTGCTCGCATTCACTGTAGAACTTCAAAACCCTAAAGCCTTAGTGAAGTGCTGAAACTATAAACCTTTCTCTTTCACGCATTGATGCCTACTCCTCGCGTTCTCTCTGCTCTTCGCTGCTTTCGCCATCGTTATCAAGGCTCTTATTCCCTCTCTGCAGCACTCGATAAATTTGATTTTGATGCTTTTCACACTTGCCAATCCGAAATCAAAGAAGAAACTAAACCTCATTTCGATGCTTATCATAAATTTCAATGCAATCCGTGCTCACATTTCAGTGCAAGTCAGGGGCCTTCATTCGCATTGCGCAGTATATTCTCGGTTAATTCTTCACGAAATGTAGTATCGTCTCCGATTTCCACAAAGAGTAGTCACCTGTTCCTCAGCCGCGGTGAGTGTCCTTTCTTAATAATTCCGATACAAATTCCGTAGCAAAATATAGCGCAACAAAAGAGTTCACTATGTGTTGTGTTTTGGAAAATTGCTCTTTGCAGGTTTGATTACCAGGGCTAAGAAGAGAAGGACGATAGAGGTGGTGGATGATCATGGGTAACGTGTGTTGTTCTCCTCATATATGATGTTCCTTTTGTGTTCTTTTTATAAACAACTGAATAAATAGCCTTGCTGTTTCTTAAAAGAGCGGGTTAATTGGTAGGGTCAGGTGATGCTTGGATCGGAGTATCGAGGGTTAATTGGGCAGGGGTACTCTTGTGTTCGCAATATGTCGTATTGTGTGCTACTTTTACCACTCTTTTCATTTTTACATATTGCCATGTGCATTTTAATTCGTAGTCGCATCTTATCACTCTTTTCATTCGTATTGTCATATCTAGTTCTTTTCTGCTTATGGGTTTTGAGATGAGGGTTCACAGGAAACAACTTCTCTATTTCTATGAGGTAGCAGTAAGGTCTGCGTGCATTACTCCCTCCCCAGACGCCACTTGTGGGATTCTACTGGGTATGTTGTTGTTATTGTTAGCATAACAACTCCCTCATTGTCATTCTATATCCTTTCCTATAGGGCAAGGGGAAAGGTAACTTTCTAACTTTGTTCTTATTGATTAGGATGTGGTCTTTTTGTTTGGTTTTAGAGTTCATCAGATAAATAAGAATTATCGCTTGGTTGGGATGTATGAGCGAATAAACGTGAACTTTATCACTATGAATTCAGGACGTGGCCTTTTTGCTCAGTTTTGGAGTTTATTAGATAAATAAAAGAAGAATTCTCGCTGGTTAGAATACATGAATGACCAAACATGAACATGTTGAAATACTAAAGGTAAGACAACCTGGGAAAACATTAAGAATATCTTCTTTAGTGGCTTAGTTTTCTAAAATTAAATTGAAAAAAGCTTTTTCTAACTTTACCCATAGAAGACATCATCTCAAGTATGATGAGCACGAGTTCTCTTTTAGCGAAATTTTGGGTTCATTTGGCCAATAAGACAATGCATGATGCAAGTATGTATACTTGCATTCCCACAGGGATGGTTGATTCGTCGAGGTTATAAGAGTAACAATCCATAGATCTTGGGTTTGAGTTCTAACTACAACACAATGTAAGTCTATGTTTCTTAATGCTTCAAGAAGCCAAAAACGAAATAAAATGCAACAAATTTCCTTGGTTTGAAGTGAAAAAGAGAAGCTAAAAACTTGCTTAATTGAAGTGACGCTTACTATTGATAGAAAACTTTAAAATTTTGAATACATCTATGAATTTAGTATCATGATAATCAAATTGCTATTAAGATAACTAATATCAATATCTAATGAAAATATTAATCCCAGTTCTCAAAGTTGAGTTTTGTGTACATATTTCAAGCATCCTAATTGCTATTATAAGATAACTAATATCAATATCTAATGAAATTATTAATGTCACTCCTCAAAGTTGAGATTTGTGTACAGATTTCAAGCATCTTCATTGTATTGTTATTTATATTATTATACTTACTGTTTCAATAGCATAAATTTTAAGAACCAATATCTTTTTGTTTGGATTGCTTTGCACGTTATTTTGAAGCACATGACTTCACCCATGAAGTGATAGCTTCTTGTTTCACATAACTTCATCTCTTTAAGTTATAGGATGATGGATTTTAATAACAATGATGTATCTAAAAGTGAAAGTTGTGAAGCACACAATTTATGGTAAATTTGATAATATCAAACATCTACGTATTAGTACGATAAAATGACATTTTTTAAATAGTTAATAGTATGACGAAAATGACATTACCATTAAAGTAATTAATATCTTTGTTTTTTGATGAGGTAATAAGAAATTTCATTGTTGGCATCAAGAAGATGCAGGATAGTACAAAAGTTAGGAAGATGACAAAACTTCATTAGCTCTATTATAAGAAAGACTAAACTATTACCAAGGAGCTAACAAAGTTCAAAATGTTCTTCAAGGAATCTATGGGTGAAAGAGTATGCCTACCATATAGGTATAGAAGACATCTGGCCTTGAGGGAGTGATTTGGAGTGGATAAACCTTCAAAGCATATGTTTTTCCTTTTTGACCATACACATCAAAAGAAATAATTTCAGCATCACTCTCCTTTTTTGTTCATATTGGTCAGGGAGTCCTCTCTGCACCACTCGGTCAAGAGTTGAGGCTGGTAGGAGAATAATAATAATAATAATAAAAAAGTAATTTCAGCATCCAATATACAACATATTAGTCCAACTCTTGAAGGCTGAGATTCAAAGAAGAAGAATAAAAAATTAATTTCAGCATCCAAAGAAGCAATCAACTTTAGTTAAAATCACTTTCTGCACCATTGTTTGAAATGAAAACTTCTTTAAAGTGCATGGCTTCGATCATGAATCAATTATTCCCTTGCTCCCCATGCTTGCAAGCTATAACAAGTTGACAAGCACATTATAGATCAACACAAGTTAGTCCAAACATCACCGTGCAGAAGAAATATTGATTAAAATTACATGAAGATGAGTTATCAGCGTCACATTACATTAACAAAACATTTAGGCTAGATTGTATATTTTGACATGCATAAGAGAAGATTTATGCAATTGATATTCCTTAAGAGTTCTTCCTTTGAGATTTTGGACACAGCCACTATGTTACTATCTACTATGTTCCACTGGAACTCAGTTATCTTATTGCATGTAATTTAATCATTATGCAAAGGTGTTGCTCATGGAGGTGATAATTCCATATTCAATCAGGTTGCACTCAATAACATTAAATGGATTTCGGCATGTTTGCTTAATTTGGATTTCATTTGGTCGGACATAGTAGTGTTTCACATTGTGTGGTGGAAAATGACTTCAGTATCAAAGTTATTAATAGTTTCTCTAGATTAAAATCTTTACATCAAAACCTTATCCTTTAAACTCATGACAACCTACAATGATTAAAAAGGGAATATATCTCTTAGCTAAAAAATATGAAATGATATATTGTGCCACCATGTAATTTCTTCTTTTTTTAAATTTCCATAGCCAGCGAGCAGTTACAACAGCTTTATGGTGCAATTTTCTCGTCTTTTCCCTGAAGTTTGGGGTCTGGTTTGTCACTTCCAGCCATGTCATGCTGGCTGAAGTAGTGCATTCAGTTGCTGATTTTGCAAATCAGGTATTGCACATTTTTAAAACTAACATGGCCTGGTATGAGTTAAGTTCCATCTTTAATATTTCATCAATCAAACAAATCTTGCTTGCTTGCTTTGTAGGCGCTTCTTGCTTATGGTTTAAGTAGCTCCAGACGTGCACCAGATGCTATCCACCCGTAAGTCCCAATCCCTTGAAATTGGAGACATGTTTCTCCCCTCCCTTCTTTCCTTTTAATTTTTTTTAATTGTATTTGAATAGAACACATTTAGTATTTGTAGATATAACGGTATTTTCTTGCATTGCAAGATGAAAATATTTATCACTGATTTGGTGAATGAGCAGCTGTATCATACAAGATATTTTGTTTCTGAAAATACATGTTTGCCAAAGCTTTAACAACATCTAATTGAACACATTATGACCTATTCAATCTTACACCACTATAGTGGAAAAGTTTCTTTTTATCTGGTGGCATGTGTTTCCAAGGTTAGAGGCTGATGAAGTTGTTGAACTTATTTTTATCATTTCAGATATGGCTACTCCAAGGAAAGATTTGTCTGGTCTTTGATATCTGCTGTTGGTATCTTTTGTCTTGGTTGTGGTGCTACTATAGTTAATGGAGTACAAAACTTGTGGACTTCTGAGGTACTTAAAAGTGAAATACAGTGATCCATCATGTGTTGTTGATACTGTGCATTCACATCAACTTGAACTGTATTCTTTCTATGTATTTGTTTCAGCAATCTATGTACTGTTCGTGAAAAATATACAAAGTTACTAGTTTAAAAAAAATGTATTTGTTTCAGCAACCCACAAATATTGGATATGCAGCACTAGTGATTGGTGGCTCATTCATTATAGAGGGTAAGAATTCTTCTCTAATACATACTAGTAGCTAGAATGTTAGTTCCTTGACCCTGGATTTCTTTTAGGTATTTCTCTCGTTGTGGCTATTCAATCTGTCAGAAAAGGAGCTGCTGCTGAAGGAATGACAGTGAGAGATTACATTTGGCGTGGTCATGATCCTACAGCTGTAGCTGTCATGACGGAGGTGATCAACATGCTTTTGTTGAGCTCCTACTCTTGATCTCTTTGTCAGTGATATGTAATATGATGTTCAATTTGTAGGATGGTGCTGCAGTTACAGGCCTAGCCATTGCTGCTGCATCACTGGTTGCTGTAAATGCCACTGGAAATCCAATTTATGATCCCATTGGTTCCATTATAGTGGGCAACCTTCTGGGAATGGTATGTGATGCTAAACTTAAACTTGTCCTGAAATTCAGGCATTGTAATCTGTATGTATTTTTGATGTGTCAACATGATTCAAAAAATTCGATCATGAATGAAATGATGATATCCCACATGAATGAAATGATTTTTTTAAAAATAGAGTTCATGAATGTAATAAAATATTGAGTATTATAAAATGGATCAAAATGCGGAGGGATAGGTATTGATGATTCATATAAGCCAATTCTAGTTAGATAGGGATCAAGTGTTTGTGGTTGTTCTTAGCTCTTTTATCTTGATTCTGAAGTTAAGACTGGAGTTGAAGTATTTTGGGTGACTGTGAATTAGCATACAAGTGAGACGTTGACTGAAAATAGTGAAATTTGAAGACTCAACTTACAAAATGCTTCCCAGTGTTAGTGATTGTCACGACCTGAAATCGGAGGTGATGACATTTGTCTTTAACACACCGTTAAGAATAACAAGGCTAATAAGTATAAAGGGCATATGATCCAAACTAACACCATCTCAGGCCTGGTTGTCACATGGTACAAGCCTCTAATACATTAGAATAAGAAAGAAATGATACAAGTCTTAATAGTCTTTGTCTCTCAAATAGAACAACTACTAAAGATATCTGACAAGCTTAAGAGTATGTCAGGGCAACAAGCAACTACTCTCCACTGTCAATAGCTCGGTCTAACAGGGAGATAAGAACGTTCGGATCCAGTCTCACAGCCTACATACATGTAGAAAAACAAGGGTGAGTACCAAAGTACCCAAGCGGACCGAATCACAGGTAGAGAATAGAGAACTAAACCCTCCTTCCATCCCAACCCCATAGCTCTGGACTACAATCCTGCACGCAGGAAAGGCCATCATACACAATATAGATAATATAAACAATTACAGTGATGCACTTCATGTGATTTTGTTGGAATAGTACAAAATGTCCTTCACGGTTATTACAGTGATGCACTTTATGTGATCTTATTGTGATTGATACGATGACTGGGTGAGGATGGATGGAGCATATTCTTTGCCTGTCATCTCAAACTTATGTTTTTGAAAAAGGTGAGGATTACTATGTGACAATGCAATTTGAAATGCAGGTTGCTATATTTCTGATTCAGAGAAATCGCCATGCTTTGATTGGTAGAGCAATTGATGACAATGACATGGACAGGGTTCTACAGTTCCTGAAAAATGATCCAGTATGATGTTTTTGGATTGCTCTATTCTGCTAACCTCTTTGCGTAACTAAACCATCCAAACTGTACTTGCTACAGGTTGTTGATTCCATTTATGATTGCAAAAGTGAGGTGATTGGGCCTGGGTTCTTTAGGTTTAAGGCTGAGATAGGTGATGGGATTTGGTTCTTCATTTTTATTCTTCAGTTTCCGTAAGGTACGCCTTCTAAATATGTTGCTTTATGTTGCAGACTTCAATGGCGTAGTGCTGGTTCAAAATTATCTAGAGAGAGCTGGACGTGAAGAGTGGGCTAAACAGGTTATTAGTTTCGCATGCAAACTTCTTAGTTCTTCTACCACACAACCCCTAATTGGGGTTAGGGAGGGAAATATGCATCTTGTTTTTGCATTTCAATAGCTGACAACATTAATGGATTGATAGAGTCCTTTATCTTTCCTAAAATAGAAGGCATTTGATACTTCGATACCATGCAAATCTGGTGACAATTCTTCGATGCTACACTGGTGTTCCTCAAGAGGACTTCTTTGGGAAGATGTAATAGAAACTCAACACAAATTCTTAGAATACAATATACTATAGGATAAAGCCAAATTGGAAGACAAGTAGGGTACCAGGTGGATTTGATGTGTATTATTAAAGCTAGTTTATTTGTTGTTGCAGAGCAATTTGAAGTTTTGGAGAAGTTGTGTAGTGAACAGAAAATTATGATTAAAATTTTAACTATTAGATTAGTTTTAAGTTAGTTTATTGGTAGTTGTAGGACAATTTTAAGTTTTGAAGAAGCCAGTGTAGTGAAAAACAAAATCATGATTGAAATTTTAAATGTTAGATGATTTTTAAATTTTGAAAGTTGTGGAATTGTTGGATATTATTATCTAAAGAAATACGTTGTGCAATTTGGGACATCCTAATATAAAAAGATCGAATTTGTTTTGGTAATAGAAGATGGATGAAAAGTGCTAATTTGTATGTTTCTGCATCATGTCTGTGTGTTTGTGCTCCTGTTCAAGCAGCGGCCTCCTGTACTCTCTGTTCATCTTTCCTTTAGTTTTTAACCTACTGTTGATCAACATCTGCAAGATTCTTCAGAGCCTACTCTCCCAGAGGGCCAATCGTATCCTTTTATGTAGTTAAGTCGTAACCAGATAAAAGAGCCCATCTTTTCTTAACTACATGATTTTGGCTGAAATACCACTTCATTCTGGACTGCTGCCATCTGCTGGAACTCTGCTAACTGACCCAGCATGTGACTGATATTACAGATGAATTTTCTCCCATCCATAGAAGAATTTTTGGTTTTAAGTTGTTTTGAGTGATTGAGTCTATCCAAGAAAATCTGAACTACTGGTTTACACCTGTGAAGAATAGAATTCCACCTAGATATTTAACACAGACATGTTTGACCAATAGAGTTCCAACCATATACTAACAGCTGCAGGTGGCAATTAATCTTGCCAAGGATTTACTTTAAGATTGTCTGTGTCTTTGACTTGGAAACTTGGATAGAGAAAAGATATTTTGCTTCATTGATGTAGGACAATCAGCAAGTTTCTTGATCCTACTTTTTTGCTTTTGTGATGTATCTGCTTGGGACATTGTTCATTTCTTGCTAATACACTCCTGAAATTCAGCTACCTCATGTATATTTGATTTTGCCGATCATTGATGACATATTTCTTGAATTATCATAACTTCAGCTTGAAATATGTAGACCATAAATATTTATTTCATTTTCTTCTTCACCCTTGGGGCCATTGTTGTCTACAAGAATCGGTGATATGTAACAGCCAGTTATTTTCTCTTTTCATTTAGTTTCGGGAGGCTTCAGAGCAGAAGGATGATGCAGCTTTACTGAAACTGATGTCAATCTATGGTATGCCTAACGTTTGAATGTATGATTGTGAATTGCTCCTGTTAAATGCTTTGAACTTTCTCTTCTTTCTTGGCAGGTGAGGAAGTTGTCACAGCACTAGGGAGTGAAGTAGATCGGCTAGAGAAGGAAATCCAGGAAATAGTTCCAGGCATTAGGCATGTGGACATTGAGGCCCATAATCCAATTGGACCATCTTAATAAATACTGAGCTATGCATAAACTTTTTGTTCAAATTATAACAAAATGAGATACCCAATTGATGAATTATGGGAATATCATTTGCTTGGATTCTCCCAAGGAAGCTTTCTCTACACCAACAGCTGCGTAGAAGTTGTTTGAAGAATTTGTCTTTTCAGTATTGGGGATAATGATCCTCTGCTCATATCTCTTGTGAGTACGCCAGAGAAGCATTTAATCACTTCTGTATATGGCTGTGCAAGTGCAAAGCAACTGATTGACGTATGCTCCTTGAAGAGATTTGATACCCATTATAAGCAGCTTAAAAGAATGGTTCTTGGTTTAGTACTCTCAAGTGTTATCATGTATTGTGTAAACATTAGAGTCATCAAACAAGTGATGATTCGGAAAAGAATCGTTGAGCCCTACTGTATGGCTAGTTAAGATTGTTTAGTGGTAAGAGCACAATGAGTGACATGTGAGTTAAATTCATGTCACTGGTTTAACCCTGCTGATAAATGCCTCAAGTGGGAGAATGGTGAAATGACAGGCTCATTGTTCACTAGTTTCAAACCATGGCGCACTGGTTCTCCTGAGATTTCTCGATTGTCAAAAAAATTATGGATGGATGGTTCAGATCAGGTCTTCAGGGTTTCCACTATTTACTCCTTAAACATAGTGGTGAGTTGTATTCCTTCTGCAAACTGCTTACTGGTGCTAATGTTTATCATCTAAGGAGATAGTAGAAAATCATTCCTTTTCATCTTTTTGCTATAGTTCATTAGGTAGCCAATTTAAGTTCATTTTCCACCAAATAACTTTTTGGCACGTCCCGTTTTAATCTTCATATTTACCTTCGTGAACTCCATGACTAATTCTTCAGTTTGAGTTTTAGCCGCAAAGATGCGTTATAGCGATAATCTATGAGAGTGAAGGGATATGTTCCTATATTTTTTAGGTGTCTCCGCCTATGGGTGGGCATTTGGTTTTTTCAATTATGAAAAAATGTGCATTAAATACCGAACGAAATTTGATTAATTCGGGTTAATTTCTTTTCACGAGTGACGAAATTCTTTTATTTTCCATAAAATTCTATGCAAGGCAAAGGTTAATATTTAAACTTGCACTAGTCCTAAAAGTGGAAAATATCAAAATATCAATAACTGAGTACGAAGCCACAAGCATCACAAACATTAAAAAAATTGCATCTGCTATACTTACAATAATAACTGAAATTGTAGTGCTGGAGAAGACAGAAGATTTGAGATATAGCATTGGAGCTTGTCCGTATGGTACATGATTGCAGAGCGTAAATTGAAGATCACAATCTATCTAATTGCACTATTTATAAGCAAAAACTCCATTGATTGGAATGGAGTTGAGAACAATCATAACAAACAATGCAAAGCACCAAGAATTCTAGTTCAAAATATCTCTACTGACACGTGAAAGAATTTGTTCTACAAATTCAACTATTTGGGGCCTGATCTTTTTCACCAAGACCTTTATAAATGTAGGCTTAATTGGATGAAACAAACCTGTTTGTCTTACAAATACAGTGCACAGAATGTTTAGAAGAAATCCCATCTCAACCATCTGCATCCTCAGCTTTTCATCCAGCGAGCTAGCAGAAACATGAATAAGCGAAGTGGTTCTTCTTTGAGACATAATGGGATATGTAATCTGTTAAAACTGCAGAAGAGCCAGGAATATCAGCTGGAACAAGTATCTGTGTCTTTCCAGAAGCAATTCTCTTACCAGCCACATTGGCATAAAAGAGGCCAGAGATTGCTGGTACGAAAACATCACTCTCAGAACACATGTAGAAGTCGATTACTTTCTCCAGTTCAGAAGAATGTGAGTCCAGAAACTTTGCCTTCTTGTCAATGGGCATTATGTTTTCCTGCAGTTGTGTTTCCGGAGAAGTAAGCAAAACAAATATTAAAAGCACACATGGAAATACATGGAAGAATATAGATTCTTTTACTTCCTAAGTACAATATCGAATCTTTCATAATCTAATTCTCTGACAGTAAAGCAAAATATTGTAAGGCAGTAAATATAATAGTAAAGAAACCAGACTTTTGTATATGTTTTAGGAAAGAGATCCTTCAATGCATCAAGGCTGCTATCCCACTTTGATTGAGTCAGATATAGAGTTGTATCCTTGTTGAAACCAACTTTTCTCAAGAACAAACCAATCTCCTCTGGACCATAGCAGCTCTTTGATTTAAGAGCACTGTCACCTTGGCAACTCTTTTTCTCCAGTATATCAACCCTCAGATCCACTGCAATAAACTGTCCTTTTGACTTTGCACTCAAAGTTCTTAAGCGTTCCACCATGGACTTAACTACTTCATTGACTTCTGATTGAAGCTCTAGAGTTCCAAACATCGCCATACATGCAATTGAATCGATATTACTCTTCTCTTTCATTTTTTTCATATTCACTGAAGGGAAGTACGTTGCCAGCCTTATGTTTCCCTTGGATGTGAAAACTGGCTCAATGTTTTCAGCAATATAATCTTCAGAAACCCTATTTGGAACCTTCACGACAGCAACATTTTTTGCTGAGACTTCAGCAGGCTGAGTTTTTGCTATTTTGACCACACCATCTAGGCTTCTCACAAAGCGCTCAATATCATAGATGTCTTCAAAGTTCCTACAAGACACAAAAGGCCTTCATCAATCTTCAAAAATTTGGGTGACTAAAATGTGTGGAACCAGATGATATGAGAACTAAAAACCACAAAAAATCACAGATGATCAGCAGTACTAAAAACTGAAAAGCCTTTAGATTTTGAAAGGGCTCTTCAAATATTCAGAAAGCATAATACAATTCCAGCTTTTACTAATAATTTCCAGCTTCCAAAGGTTATAGTTCTGCAGAAAGAAACTTCAACTAGAAATGGCTCACTAAAATCATCCCCAATGTCTGCCTCTGGACTCAGTCTCCAAATTACAGTTATTGTAGGCAAAAGACCGTAGGAAAGTGTCAAGTGTATGCTAGGGCCTTAACCGCAATTAATGCATGAGCTTTTAGACACATCAGTTAGAAAAAATAACGATACGTACAAATAATTCTTATTTGAGCCAAGAAAGAGAAAAGGAATGGTAGAAGACGAGAGAAAAACTTGGCAAAGCTTTCTCAAGTGCATGATCTCTTCTAAGAGAACATCAACAAGCTCTTCCAAACTGGGAATGGAATGAAAATGAAAACAAGGAAGATGTAAGAAAATAACTAAAGCAGATTCTGCCCATAGAAATGCATGCAGTATCTTGGCTCATGAGTGAGAACTCAGTTTCCATTTGGACGAATCAGTAGCAAGAAATATGATGTTCCAAGGGTTTATAGAGAGAATAATTCAAGTAGCCTTTATGAATGTCAAATACACATTAATTCCGTAAATAGTTCTCATTTGAAACAAGATTAAAAGTCTGCAAGAAAGAATCAGATAAGGAAACACATAGAGAACACCGACCTTTTATCCCCAGGTTTGCTCCCTCTGATGTCTGGGATTACAAGAGTTGCACGCAGATACCTTGCTACTATAACTGCATCAGCAATCTAACATGCCAGTTGCCACACAGAATAAGACAATAGAAGAGAAGACAAACATAAATGCAACTTCGTTTATGTCGAGCTTGAAGAGCGAAGCGAGCCGCGCTAGCCTAGCAACGTTTTTCAGCAGCAAGCTACGGTCATCTAGCTCATCCTATAACATTTACAAGAATCTGCATTTTGCTGGCAGCATAAACAGAAAGGCAAAGTACTAATGCAATATAATAAAGTGCCAGATATTCCTCCAAGCCAATATAGAAATAGCCATGGTATAAGGAATAATCAACATCAAGTAGTGGCTTAAAGTTCAATTCCTACCCCATCCAACACCTACCCACTGCATGCTGGTATAAAGAAATGTGACTGGAGACAGAAACTGTAGTCACAATGATAAACCACATCTCAACCAAGATGAATGAACATCAAATACGGATTAAAGAAAGACCCATCAAAGTAACTATGCTGCTCAGCATCTCTACATAGAAGAAATAAATGCAATTCATATGACCACTTGAAATATTTGAATGGCCTGGAAGCTAGAGCAACTTATGCACACGATCATTTCAGAAGCAAACAGACCAACTAAAAATGTAAGTTGGTCAAGTAATCTTAGATTATTACCAATACCCATATAGTGAAAAAAAAAACAATTTCTCAACTGTAAACGTATACGAAAAGCAAGAATACGAATGTCCAATGTGATTTTTCCACTTCAATATCTAGTTATGCCTCATATACTATAGCTTTATGCAATTTTCACAAAAACATGAAATGATTGCTATGCTTATTTTACAGTTTTCAATACTTGAGTAGGAGACAAAATGGTGGTGAGTCCTGCTGTTGAACGTCTCCATGGATCATCCTAAACATCAGTAAATTATACTATTTGTAGCAAACAGATGCTTGACTATAAGATAGAACCTAGAGTTCTCAATTAGTTGGTTAAGTAAATTGCAGGTAGTTATCTATCTAGATACTGCTATTTGATAAACTCAAAATCTAAGACTAGTAAGATACCTGAGAGACATGATATTCAGGACCATTAGTGAGTGAGAAGGTAACAAATCCTTGTGATTGGTCAGCTTCTTCTGTTGAGAAAATCATAGATTAAGAGATATACAAATTGCTTGAACGAAAAAAGATAGCAAAAGATAGCCTTAAAAGTTTGAGGTTGTTAAATCACTCACGGGGAACTGGTTTAGTCCAACAGGGCTTTAGGGATTCACCATCCTTTATCCAAGGGCCAGTTCGTAGGCTCTGCTTACTTGTAGTATGGATAGCTATATCTGATTCCACCTTCATCCAGACGAAAATGGTCAAAAGAAATCAGAAATTGTCCAAACAATTAAACAAAGAATATTATATAATCAAATGTTGACATTAGACACTGTTTTATCTATGGACATTTTGTTTTTCTGGACATAATCTTACAGAATCTCCGAATGCAGAAATTAATTAGATAAAATCTTTTTAGCTAAGGCTAAGCCAGAAAACACGGGATCTTTCAGGAAACTATGAAGTCTACTTAGTAACAACTGTAAAAATTTGCTGCAACTGCTCGCTCGCTGGAAGCGAGTGAGACTTTATGTTGATAGCAAATACTAGATAGTGTTGTGCTATCTCACAGAGCTTTTCAAAACGAATTAAGTACTGCATAGTTAGATTCATTACGAACAACATTACGAAATCCAGAAACATGATAATAGGATCAGCGCCGGAGTAAAATCCAAAAGCAGCAGTAGAACAAATAACTCAACAAAGCCAAAAACAAACAGCAACAGCAAGTGTGTATAACGCAGTTGGAGAGATCACCAATGGAGATGTACAAATCTACTGGAATCAAAAGCAGCATAACATCAAATAAACTCGAACTCAAAATCAAAATAGTTATGAATAGCAGAGGAATTACTGAATAAAAATGGTCCCTGGCGATCATGTTTCCGAGCATTACAAACATAGTAACAGTAAGAACACCAGCAACAATTTGTCTCGGATCCACTGCCATTTCTCACCGATCCACAAAAGCTCTGTTCACAAGGAATTAAATATGGAAGATGCTGAAGGTACACTGTGCACAGAGCAACATGGAGTAGAAAATTACAGTGTAAATGTGGGAGTTTTTCTTATATATATATATATATATGGATGAATTACAAGCAAGAAAAACTAAAAATCCGGCGGGACAAATGACCAATTATGGTAATTAAGTAGAATTAGCACAAGTGTTATAGAGTTATTTGTTGTAATTTACCAAGTTGGACTAATTAGTGCCGAATGGGATAAGGACAGATAGACTGACAGAGTGGCGCTCCAATTTTTTTTTATTTATTTGGCTTGACGTTTATTTTTCTGTCACCGACACTTCTTTTGAAAACGATCCAGCGCCTAACATAACGCCGTTATCTTTCCGGCCCAATTAATTTTTTCAAAATTACCGAATTACACTTTAACATATTTTCGATTATTACTCTCAATTTTCAAAAATTCCTTCTTTCTCATTTGAATACATTAATTTAGTAATTCAGATATATGAATTTAGTTATTCGGATATATTAATTTTAATTTTTAAATTATTTTTATGTTCATTATATCATATTTTAAATGTTATACTTAAAAATTCTAATTTTTATATTCAAAACTGAATTAATGTAACTGAATTGTCATATTTTTTTTAAAAAAATTTATAAATTGAAAAATAGTAAAAAAAATAATAATTAACTCTTTCATGATTTATATAAACCTTCTTTTTAAAAAAAAAAATTTCCTCCGTGGTCTATTCTACTTTATGTGATACAAAGATCACGGCATCTGAGATATTATTATGGAGTATGTTCATTAAATTTGTTTTATTAAAGTCACTCTAATATTTATTTGTAGTTTAATTTTCTTTTCAATAAATGAGACCCAACAAAGGTAGTAATAAGGTTGGTGCCATTGGGTGCCTTCTTTGGGAACAATTTTTTTTTTTAAAAAAGGCACATAAAATTGAGACGAGTTAGTAATTTTGAGCATATATTATGGAAATGAAAGAAAAAATTTAAAGTCACGACTTATTGATATGCTTCATCAGATTATGAAAGTATTTTTGCTTTTCTTTTTCTTTGATTTTTCTTTTAACATATATGTGCATTATAGTAATAATTTTTTATTTAAATTAAATATGAAGATATTTTTAAAAATAAAATTAATGCATATAAATCTGCTTACTCTAGTCAATTCGTCTTTAGACAAATTATTAGTCAATCCCAATTTAATGTAAACACTTTGCTTTTTAATTTGTTAATATATATATATATATATATATATATAATATTCTTTTATATTTCTTAATTTGACTTGACATTCTTACTCCCTCCGTCTCAAAATAATTTAATTTGTGAAACTCTTTTGAATGTTCAAAATAATTGAATAGTTCAAAGTTCAACATAAATATTTAAAACTTTTTTCATATTTGTCTTTTCATTTATTAAAGTTTTATATTTTTTAGGGGATAAATTACACAATATATTTAAATCTTCACAAAGAGTAATAGTGAAAAGTATAATTTAAATTTTATTTTTGAATATTTTTCTTAAAATGTGATTTAAATTTTTCATCAAGTTTGGATGAAGCCAAAAATTCACTATTTTTGGGTTTTTGGGTATGATGGAATAAAGTAAAATGACTCTTTAAACAGTCTGCGCTTCTTTCAATTGTGAAGTAGCAGTTAGTCAATGCAACTTTCGACGCTCATTATGAGTCATCCGAAAATAGTCACACTATGTTTTTAAACATAAGGGGCAAACTGCGTACACCCGACTCTCCTTTACTCTGCAATGGGTGGAAGCCTTTGAGACATTAAGGTAATGTTGTTGTTGTTGTGATTTAAATTTTATTTTTGAACATTTTTTTTAATATGTATGTATTATCTTACAAATTAAGTTAAAATGAGAGAAAGAAGTATTTTACTATCACAGATTATGCATTGTGATACCATTAATGTCTAATAACTTTCATAATAATGATTAAATTTACTATTACCTTGTCAATGACTTATAGCCAAATAAGTCAAATTTATTTTATATCATAAGTCAGATTTAGAAAAAAAGAACTTCATTTTTTTCAATTTGAATATCAACTTATTACTTTTTAAAATACATTTCACATAAATTAGAATCTGCAACTTATTAAACTAAGAATATTTAAAAAGTACACGTACAACAATATTTATGATAAAAATTAATTAATTCTTTAAATTCTAATGATGTCATGTAACATGAACAAACAGAAAAACTTCTATCCATTACAGTTGCACTTTTATCTCTGGCATTGGATAATGAAAATTATTGTAATCGCACAATTTTTGTTTAGAAATTAAAATAAATAAATAGGTAGAAGAGATAATAAAAGAAAAAATACACTTCATTCGTTTTTAATTATTTATCATATTTTATGTTTTATATATTTTTTTAAAAAATATTAATTAAATTTGTTTGTGATAACTTTATCCTTGACCCTTATTTATATCTTAAAATATGTTCCTCTTAAATATTTATTATATGGAGACGTTT
>JAOTQJ010000096.1:14465873-14479032 GCA_025642045.1 Solanum sejunctum | reverse complement strand
AAAAGTTTATTTAAAGCTAAATAGGATGGAAGTTTTATTTTTAAGTTAAATAAGATGGAAGTTTAATTTTAAAAACATATGACATAATCATGAAAATGCATACATATATGTTAAATAAGATAAAATTTATTCTTAACAATGAACAATTAAAGCTTGCAAAGAATTTTTTTTAAAAAAAGATAAATAAGGTGAAGGGTATGTTATTAAACAAACATTTTCTTCTTAGAAATTGTACCATGAATAGTAGTTTGAATATGTTAAACCAAGCAGACAATAAAAACTACCCTTAGCATAACTAATCCCAGCATAACTTATCCCATCATAACTTATCCTAGCATAACTAATCCCATCATAACTTGTGTCTAAACCAAACGACCCCTAACAGAGGAAGAAACCTACCAGCATTTCAACCCCACCCCTTTTAATTTTCTATTGTACTGGAAGAGTAACAGAGGCACTAGTAGATTTGGTAGCTGACAGTCAGATAGGACAGTGAAAGCAAGAGGAGCATTTAAAGGTGTCTTAAGGTTGACCTACACAGAAACTTCATGCATAAGATTTTTATTGATAACATTCGTGCCATAGAGAACAAAGCGGGGGATAGTACGGTCCATGAAATTTTCCCAGCCAGGGACCGACAAGAGTTTTGAACTAGCCAACTTGACAATACAAAAGAAAATGAAATCCAAACAACTATAGGGCTCACTACCAAGCCTGGTATTTCAGAATATGCAAATCAGTAAGGAACCAATGTTCAAGAGTCGCTAGTATAGATAGGCCATTGAAGTGCAAGAAAATAGCAATACCATGCAAACTGCATACGGGGCTATCTGGCCATACGTGGCTTGCATGAGAAGCTATCTAATCATGTTCAACAAGAAGCCTGAAGTCCAATGTAATAAGTCTCACCTGGCTTTGGGAAACCACGAGGAAGATCAGGGAGATCCAAGATTCCATCTTTCAATTCATATGCTAAATCACAAGGCTCTTCTGTAGACATCACTTCTTTGAGTTCACTAACCGTAAAGTACAAAGGATAAAATGAATTTGAGAGCCCAGAGAAAATTGATTCACCTGCATAACGTGGATGATCAGTTAGGAAAATATACTAGGCAAATGAATTGTGCAGTAATCATATTTAATCAGTGATAGTGTGGAACATAATACGCTGATTATTGTATGTTGCCTGATTCTAATATATTGCTCCTGGCCATTATCAGACATACACTCCCTCTGGTTTCATGTTATTTGTCTTGGTTTGACAATTTGATTAAGGCACAAAACTTAAGGTACAAAATGTTTTTGAATCTTGTCGTCCTAAACTAAACTAAGGGTGTGTTGGGTAAAAATGTTTTCCGATTTTCCCATGGTCAGTTGGTTAAAATTTTTGGAAAATATTCTCTAAGAAAATCAGTTCCTTGAAAATGAGGAAAACGATTTCCCTATAGGAAAGTAAAGAAAACAAGTTCCACTGGTGGCATTCTATATTGATTGTGTCCTTCCACCTTCCAACACACCTCATCTTCACCCCGTAGATTGCATCCGAACCACCTCACACCCAACACCTGCTCACACTTCACCTCCCATAATATTTTCTAGAGTATATATGCTTTTAGAATAAGTTTTTTTCCTTACGTATTATGTGTATAATGTACCAAAATACTCATTGAATCTTGTGGTCTTAAATATGTCAGGTGAGCCGTTGCAATGAAAGAGTCCCTAAATATAGAAAGTGGCACCCTTTTATAAATGGACTAAAACGGAAAGTAAAATATGTAATTTAAAACAGAGGGAGTATCATATATCTGAGATTGCTGTCTTTTGAAATAACAAATCAAAATTTCCAAGCAAGCAAAATACTCAACTTGTAAACAGAACCAACTGCAAAAGAATTCTCAAGATTACTGCGGTGTAACAAAATGCAAAAGAATTCTCAAAATTTCTACAGAGTACCAATATGGGAAAAGCTTGAGAAAAACTACTATCCTCTCTGGAGAAAAATTATTTTTTTTAAAAAAAGTTGTTGGCATAAAGCCGAAGATAGCTCTTGCTTAACTTACTAATGAGTCGCCCATAAGCCTTCCTATCATCTGTGCGAAAAACAACCTGGCATAAAATTTAGTTCACGAACTCAAGTATTAGCACCAAATTACCAGAGTTGAATGCCTCCAAAAATCAGTTTAAAAAAACAGTAGTTAAAGGGTATAACCTTTTTGAAGAAATTTAACCAGGCAATCTGCAGTGGTCCTGTTCACATTTCAAAGCATCTTAAATTCATAGACTGAATATTGAATTGAAAATGACATACACTGGTATGTTGCTAACAGCTAATAGAATACAGGTCCCATTAGAGAAAGGACAGGTTGCACTAACGAAGCAAAGTTCATATAGAACAACCATTAGATTCTCCCTCTATGACTACCCACCCCAAATCAAACATGTGAATTAACAAGTCAAACTTCCTCTGAGTACACGTGGCTTTTAAAATCTGGTATCATCAAGCAATTCACTAGTCAAACTTCCTCTGAGTAGATGTGGTTTTTAAAATCTAGTATCATCTTAGTGCTTATAGAAGAAAGACCAGACCACCAATCTTGGCTAAACCTGGACAGCATTTTATCATGGTCTAGTATTATTAGAAACATAAGTCAGAGCATAGAATGAGATGGATCATGGATAAGTACCTCCGCTAGTTCGGCACTTCCAAAATTCAGCAGTTGTATCACTATTTCCAGTTGCTAGCAAGCTAGATGCACTTTTCTCTGCCAGTTTTGGATTATCATACCGTGTGCCAGCTATTCCCCAAGCTTGTGATATCAACCTGCTTGAAGTTAAGTTAAGGATTAAGGAGATATTGTAACACTATCAATTGTGTGCTATATTATGTTACATAAGCTGCTTCCCCTAGGATGGGTTATCTTCAAAAGGGAGATAAATCCCTCGAAGTGTGAGAGATAATGATATGTTTGAGATGTAAGGATATGTAGTGAACATAGCAAGCTTCTTAGTGGGGGGAGGAGGAGCTGAGCCTCTTTTGCTTATAGTTAAAGATCCACCTCACTTAAGCAATTGTCACCATAATCACAATAGATTTTTTTCCTTTGATGAGAAGGGAAACCTTAGTTGCTATCTTTGGTGTGCACAGGGTAAAACCTCGCTCCTAAGCAATAGCTCGCAAATCACACAGGAGAGGTAACCCACATTAGACAATCCCGGTGCAACAAGCTCGATCCAGAAGGCAAACTCCTTATTTTTGCTGACAAGGGAATTCAAACTCAAGACTTCTCACGTGAAAGTCCTAAGCTCAAACGTCTGGGCCAGTCCAAAGCTAACATAGTAGGTATTCTATGATTCTACAAGCTAATAAAATCCATAAAAGCAAGTCTTTATCATACAATTATAATAGCCATAGATCGCAATTCACAAAGCAAAAGGATGGTCAGATGGGTTTATATAGCAGGGGAGTAATATCTCAAGATGTCTAACAACTACAAATGCAGTAAAGAAAAGTCACATATTCCCTCCAATTTATACATCTAAAGTTTACTTTCCTCTATCAAATGTTTCGTAGAATAAATCCTCACTTCTTTCAAGAATTCAAAGTCATTTCAATTTGTTTAAATTTAACCAAAATGTCATTTTTGTCATGACACTGGTCTCACCTCGCCTATTGACGTAATAATATCACCTACTCTTATCACCATATAAGTCATTCTATCCTATGAAACTTCTACTCAGTTGAATCATATAAGAGGGACAGAGGGAATATCCTCTGCTTCATGAAGCACAAGTCATAAAAACAACAGAAGAAAAGGAAACTAAGTAAAGACCTTGGGTTAAGCAAGGACAACAGTCTGTGCCGCCTTTCCTCGGGGATATCCTCAATTTTCTTCCTAATCATAACAATAAATAACAAAATTAATTAGAAATGATGAGACTAAATGCTTCTTTAATAGCTAAAAATGACCTTGCCACAAGGTGATAATTCATCAAGCTTACTAATCGTAAAGTGAGTAATAGAGGTTCACCAGAGATAAGAGGCGGGATTATAAGAAGATGGGTCCAAAGGAATAAGCTCCATTGGAGGGTCAAGGAAGGTGACTACATCCTGTTCGTCCAAGTACGCTATCTTTCCATTCGGTAACAATTCGTAGGGTTTCTCATCCCATGGTGAGGCAGAACTGGAGAATGAAGACGAACTTGGTCGTACGGCGGCGCTGTGCTTTGCCCGACGCGAAATTGACAGAGACCTCAAACTGCCGGACGAAAGAGCTGACCCAAACTTTGTGGAACAGAAATGAAAACGTAGCTGCCGATTATGGCAAGTGATTATTTTGGGGGAGAAGACCGCGAGGCTACGGGCGCACGCCCTCTCTGGAGCAGCTGCTGTCTGAGGATACTGCATTGTGAATGCCCAAGTTTAGCCGAGGCCCGAGTGACAGGTTAACCATTTGTTACTCCAAAAAGATACTTATTCAGTTAAAGTAAACAAAAATAAATTATGCTTTTTTGAAAACACACCCAAAAAAAAAGCGGATGTTCTTTTTTAAAATAGATGGAGTATTGGTTATGGACTATTTTTTATCAAATCGAAATTATCATCTATTAATTTGTGAGATAATTATACAAAATGTCCATCAAGAAAAATCATTTATAAAATAATAACTTACTTTTTTTCTAATTTAAAATGACCATTGGATCTATGCTTACATTCGAACAGGGGCTCGGCTATTACCAAATTGACTGTTTGGCATTTTGGCGGCTGTAAACCTGCAAGGTTACTTTGGCCATATGATCATTTTCTTTCTCATTACAAAAAACATTCATTATTATTTTTTATTGTGCTATTTACAGAAACTAAATGCTTTAACTCATGATTACAGAAATGCAATGAATTCAATTTTAAGAACTTAAAACTTGGAACCCATCATATTCAATCTCTCTTCAATGTTTTCATGGACTGGAGTTTCAGGTTCTGTTGTAGAGAACCATTCAGCAGTAGGGGATGCTCCTAGCCCGTCGGAAATTCTGATTTCGACGTTTTGCAAAGGAAGGTCGGGCAATACTACGGGGTAAGCTTCACTTTCTGCAAACAGTGTAGCCGTTTGTCTTTCATTGCCATCAGATGGATTTTCTGACAGGGAATTAGAGCTGTCTTTCTCTTCATCAAAAACTTTTGCTATTGCAGAAAGCTTTTTCCATATTGAATCATCAGTGGCTAAGATTTCTCTATTCTGATAAACGAAGTTGAGGAAGAATATGAGAAGAGCGGAACCTGCTGATACGCCAGCTATGATGAAAAGGCCCATAAAACTATCTAGCGCGAGGCTATCAGATGCTATAGCCATTCCATCTTGTTTTAGACAATCTGTTTCATTCCCGAACCATTTCTGTGTTATGTTATTCATAACCTCTCCCTCCATCACCTCCAAGATGGCTCTCGATACATCAGGTACCAAAGGTGACCCTTTTGGAAATGCCTGTAAGAAGTTGCGGGAAAATAGAAGATTAGATTGTGTGAACTAGCGTGGATAGAGTAATTTCAATTATGGAACATTTCCAGATGCAGAGAGAATCTTACGAATCCAAAGCCAGCAGTCTTGTAAGTCGGACCAATCATAATATACTTTCTGCAGTATTTGTTGAGGAAGAGTCTGAGATAAGGTAGTTCATCAACAATTGCACCTACACCTCCATTTTTACTTCCTCTTGAGAGGGCATCCTCATACGCTTCCAATGTGCTATAACTCCTAAATTTGGAGCTGTCAAATTTCATGCGCTTCAAGACACCTCTGACAAAGGAACCTTTTTGGTAACCAACATATTCTCCACGCTTGATGAGATCATTGAGGTCTGTTATAGTAGGTTGAAGCTTTTGAGCTGTCAACATAGATGTTAAGTTAGCTGTATAACTTGATGTCAGCACCAGAATCACGAAAATCCACACAATCAGCACAAATCTTGTAAAGTTACTTGTTACCCTCGCTTCTGAAACAACCAACCATATATATGATTACTAGTTAGAATTAATATAAAGCTTTCATATTTAATTTACTTAGTCATAGGCTTACTATGAGCAAAAACGAGAGTTGAGAAGGAAAACCATAATATCATCCCAACTTGCTCTCGTTTGGGTCCTCGAAACTCTCTATTTACACGGTGTTCTAGTACCCAAACCACAAAACCAATGAAAACAAAGAATGCTCCGGTTGTTGCCCAAAGCTCACTCTCTAGAGGTTTCACGAAAATCCAAGCATTCTTCCTGTCATCATCCTTTACTGACACAACTGCAGAGAATCCTGACTCTGTAAAAGGTAATGTAAAATCCACATACTTGGATCGGTTCGCTGTAATGGTCACGTCACCTATAATTGCATCAAATTTCTGGTTAAAGTAAACAATGATTATTTCAGTACTTATGATTGGTCTTCTCTGCCAGAACAAAAGCAGAATAAGAAAATCTAAAGGGCATGAATGTAATGTAAGGAATTCAGCCAAAGAGGCTAATTCAAACAAGGATTAGATATTACCGTAGAAAAGAGCTTATAAGCAAGATCATCAAAGTCTGGAGAAGTTGGGCTATCTGGTATTTGAAATGGAATGAATTCGTAAGGGACAGCATATGGCAATGATGAGATGACTTCTTTGAAGACATCTGCACAGAAACCACTTGCAGTTACTTCTTGTGTTTTTGAATCTATTTCCACTTTAAGGAATTGCTCCAGCCCTTCTTTGACAGGAACTCCAACCCTCAACTTCTTGCCTCTTGTGGGTATTTCCCAGCCTTTTGGAGCAATAGTAGAGTGCCCCGGCCAAACAATGTCTCCTAGTTGCTTATTACACTTAGCTTCTGTTTTGTCATTCATCTTCAGTTTACATGAAATTCCATCCTTCTCTGTCCAGAATCCAATGCTTCTCGGTCCTGTCCCAACTATATTCACAATTTGATATGGGGATGAATGCAATTCTCCATTGATGAGACGGAATTCACCACTTAGTGCTGTTTTTAGCACTATGTTTTGCATAGAGTGAAGGAGCAGAGATCCCAATTCTGAGATTCCAAGTGCATCTAAGTCAGTTAAGTTCTCTCTAGGATCTGATTTTTTGAATTTTGGGATGGCAGTGCCACTCACTTCCTCTACTGCTTTTGCTAATGCTGTGATGCCATCATATGCCCATAGCCCGAAAACATTGAGTTCTATGTCCATATCTGGATACTCTTGACGAAATCTCCTTTTCCACCTCTTTGTGTAATTGATAAGCTCATTTGTTCGTGGAACATATGGCTTTACACCAAGAACACCTTGCATTGATGACTCAATCACTGAAGGATCTACCGAGTCCAGAAGACTCGTTAGCACATCTGTGATGATCCATGCATATCCATCACTCATCATCCCGGCTTTGTTTGCGTTGAAGAAAAGGTGTTTGGCAAGTGCTGGTCTCAAGTGCACAATGAAGACCCTGGTCTGCATTGTGTTCAACTTGTATAGCTCACTGAGGATTTGGTCATCATTGGCTGACGGAGAAATAACACTTCTGTAGGAGACTAAAGTGCTGATATTCAGTAAGGCATCGGTCAAATGTGGAACTATCCCAGTTCCAAAGGGGCTATCCTCGTAGATGACTACAACCTCCTTCCAATCAAAGTTCTTTACAATTGCTGCAATAGCCTTAGTCTGGCTGGAAGAAGGAAGTGCTCCTCTGATGAAGAAGGGATTTTCATTTACTGAAAGTGAAGGACTTGTTGCTGGCGATACGATAGGAACTTTTACTCTGTTCCCTAAATCGATCACAAAATTAGTTTGTGTAGACATTTGTGGTCCAAAGATAGCTTGTACCTGGACATCCTTTAGCAAGTATATGGCTGCACATACACAATCAGACAGTAAAAAAATAGTACGAAGTGAAACTCAAAGGGGAAAAAGAGTGTATCTTGTGCAAATAGGACATGAATTACTAACTGCCAGAGTATGTCTGGTAGTTTGTTTGGCTAAGCTTCTGAGAAGGCAAAAGTACTTATTTTAGTGACTCATGAATCGAAGAGAGAGATATGCTATTTTAACAGAAGTAATCATGGGGCTGAATTTACCAGCGGATGCTGCTTCCACAACATCTCTCTTGGAATCTCTTAAGTGAGGGACTATCCTAATGGTACTGCGACTAGCCGTGGCATGGTAATCTTCAAGTGCTAGTAAGATACATGTGTGCATTACTTTTCCCACATCTGTTTCCAGATCAAGAATTATGCCCACATCCACCTTTACAACATTAGTTTTAATATCTTCACCTCTTATTTTCATTACGTAGTGGCAAAAGCTAATGACAGAGACAAGTTGAATGAAAAGAATTAGGAATTTGCATCTTGGACTTGTCATTTTTGAGAGTTGGGCAAGCAGTTGTGCTTGTCTAAAGCTCTTGAGAATCCGTGAACTTATAGACTTCAATCAGTGAAGACTTTGACTAATATGAGTCCAAAATTCACACCATAATAAGGGCAGACGACCATCCCACCTCCCATTATGCTTTTACCAGTCGTGGTCAAGAAGTAAGTGGTAAATACTGCATCGATATATTGATTTATTTGCATTAGGAAGCTGCTTAGTAAGTTACCCATATGATGTTGAAATGAAAATATCTGCGAGTTCCAGTCATACACGACACTTTAATTTGTGCGGTAATAAAAATACCCTCAAACTTGGAACGAATTACTAGGTTCATTTTTAAATTATTGATAGGCTTATAAACTTAAATACATCCTCAAACTTTGCACAAACTATTAGTTTCATCCCTAAACTATTGATAGACTTAAAAATACGCCTCAACTTGACAAACTAAGCTTAAAAGACAGATTGAGTTAATCCAGGAGAGGAGTATTTTTCCAAAATTATCAATAGTTCGAGAACGAAATTAATAATTCGTACCAAGTTTAAGAGTGTTTTCAATACTTTTCTCAAATTTAAATATAACTAGTCTTACTGTACGTGCTTTGCGCATGATCAAAGCGTGTACTTCGTTTTATAACAAATATTAGAGAAAAAAATAAAATTTAATTATGAACTTATAAAAAAAGTAAATAATTCACTAATTTTGATATATTATTTATTTATAAAAGATTCTATATATAGAGATTCTATCACTAATTAGAACCCATGATAAATTAAAATTATTCTTAGCTAGGGTATTTTCTTGATTCAAATAAGGAAGATGTAGGAGTCTTTCCATGGTTACAAGTCCTTATTAATTTTATCACTTCTTTCCATATATTTTAAAAGTTAATATTATAAATATAATTAAATAATAATTTAAAAATATATAAAAAAATAATTTTATCTGCCAAAATTTTTTTTAATAAAAGATAAAAAGTTCAAACAACCAAGGTCGACAATGAAGCAAAGGCTTTTAGGCCTCCAATTTTACGAGGCCCCAATTTTTAACAGTTAAAGGCTTTAGGCCTCCAATTTATAAGGCCCCAATTTTTTAATAGAATATTGAATACTTTTAGTATTTTCTCCATCTCAAATTAATGTTGCTATAGCTCTAAAAAGTTATTTAGGAATTTAAGGCTAAAGTTAACAATTATTTTTAATTATATTATTAACAATAAAAAAGATTTATTTTTAATACTATTCAATCCTTAATTAAAAGAAAAAAATGACTTAATAAACTATATCCTATATTGTTCATTTGTTGCTTTGCTTAATGGATGTAATGGGCAGAGGAAGTAGAAAAGTAAGAAATATTTCATTTTGCTAAAAAGATTTTATTATTTTCTAAATATATATATTGCTTATAGAGTTACTATAACAATTATCTCGATTGAAAAAAAAATTTAAAATTAAAATTGATTAAATCATACTTAAGATCAACAATATGTCAAGATAAATTAAATAAATTAAATGTATTATTAATTAAAAAATAATTATTTGGCGAAAATGATTCTAAAACAAATTTATTTTCAAAAAGCTATACAAATAAATTTTATATTAAAAAATATATTCAAAATCCTTTTTTAAAAAAAAAATAAAATTAAGACTTCATTTTAAAATTTTGCTTTAGGCCACAAATTATAGTAGCGCCCTTACAAACAACATTTCTAATTTCTAAATAATGTAGACCAAAATATCTTTGCTATCGTAGTATTGGTTATGCTGTCCAAAATCAAAATCTGTACTAGCATGCACGTGAAGAAATATTTCAATAAATGTATTCGATTCCCACTTGTTCCCATTTTTTTTTTTGGAACACTTCCAGTCCTACGTCAAGGGGGAGCTAGAAGTCCCAATAGAGGTTTGACCAAATTTAATAAAGTACTTAAATGAAAACAATTTCTAGTTCATATTATATGAATTATTGACACTTTATTTAAATTTAAAATAAGTTTTTTAAAGTTCAAGAAAATTAATTGTAAGAGACCTTTTCTTTTATATATTTACCGTTTAATTTATTTAATAAGGTTCTTAACTATTTATATTTAATATTAAAATCTTTAAAAATGCTCACGAGACTTTGCATGGCCCGTGGTGCACTCCACGAGCCGTGAAGGTGCTCGTGGAAGGCACCAAAGCAACAATGGTAGCAGCACGCGCAGGAGCATACCACGACACCTTGCACCGGTAGTGGTGGTCTTCACGACTCATGAAGGTGATCGTCTAGCAACCTAGCAAGGCAACAACACAAGGCACCATTCAAGGCCCGTGGTGCAGTTCACGGTCAACAAAGGGATTGTGAAAGTGTCCAGGCATTCAGATTTTTAAGGGGTCATTTGGTAAAAAAATGAGTAATGTAGGAATTAATAATGCAGGCACTAGTTACGTAGAAAGTAGTAATGTTGAGATTATTTTTTATTCCGTGTTTAATTTATTATTGCTTTTCATTTAATCTTATGCTTGGTTTAAAATTGTATAAAAAGTTTCTTTCAAATTATGCTTTTGAACTATTATGAGATTTTCTATTTCATGTATTTAGATCAAAGTAGATTATTTTTTCGTGACTTCGAACTAGTTAGGAGAATAATAATTTTGCCATTATGTTTACTATTTTCTCACTTGAATTATTTGAGAATAAATAATTATAATCTTAATAAATTCATCATAATAAAATATCAATCTTTAATTTAATAAAGATAGACCATCTATTATTAAAATAAAAAAGTTGGTAAACAATTGTAAAATAGACAATCTATTACACATAAAAGTTTGAAAGTTGTAATTTTAATATAGTGTTTATATCTTACAACGTCACTCAACTTTGAGATTATATTTAACATCACGGGACTTTGTTTTGTATCAATAAAATCACTCAACTAATTATAAAAAAAAATTGACACGGCAAAATATTTTTTGTCTATTGTGTAAATATGAAACCATAAATAAATAAAATTTTAAAATTTGACATGATAAAGTTATTTATTTTTATATTCTGAAAATATGAATCTGCAAATAAATAAGTTTTGTAAAATAATTTATTTAAATAAATTTACTAGTACAAAACTACAAATATAAAATCAAACAAATAAAAAAAAAGTGTAAAAGAATTTAAGAGACATTTTATATTTATATATAATCCCAGATATTAAATCCAAGGGATTAGCTAAATCAAACAAATAAAAAAAGGTGTAAAAGAATTCAAAGGGACATTTTTATATTTATATATAATCCCAGGTATTAAATCCAAGGGATTAGCTAATACCACCAAAATGAGAAGTATACATGAGTCCAATTTCTATCAAATATAGTATAACTAATAAATAATTATAATTTTAATAAATTTATCACTAATAAAATGTCAATCTTTAATTTAATAAAGATAAACCATCTATTATTAAAACAAAAAATATGGTAAACAATTGTAAAATAGACAATTTATATTTACACATGGAAATTGTAGTTTTAATACAACATCAATCAACTTTGAGATTATATTTAATATCATGAGACTTTGTTTTGTATCAATAAAATTATTGAACTAAATTAATTATAAAAAGATTGACATGACAAAATATTTTTTTTGTCTATTGTGTAAATATGAAATCACAAATAAATAAATTTGTAAATTTGATATGGTAAAGTTATTTATTTTTATATTCTAAAAATATGAACTCACAAATAAATAAATTTTATAAAATAATTTATTTAAATAAATTTACTAGTACAAAACTACAAATATAAAATATAAAATATAAAATCAAACAAATAAAAAAACGTATAAAAGAATTTAAGGAGTATTTTTATCTTATCTCAGATATTAAATCCGAGGAATTAGCTAATATCACCAAATGACTTGTATGATATTGACTAATTCATAAATTAATTAATACATGGGTTCAATTTCTACCCGACATGCTCCTAATTCCTGGATTATTTCCCTCCATCCCTCTTACGAAATGGCTCCTAAGTATCCTATTAGTTTTCCTACTTGTTTTAGGCTAGGTCTCACCACATTAATCCTCACGTTTTGGGGCTGTAAGACACGATCAAAACCTCAGTTAAAATTATTTATTTATTTAATTGTTTTTCCCATTTCATGTCAAATTAGTACTTGTTTTTGGATTCACTCTTCCCCTATAAATTAACGTAACTTTTCACATTGTGTATTTGTTTGTACCTTCAAGTATAATTAATTAATAATGGTGAGAAGTGCGAATGAATTCAAGGATGAATGTGTTCCCCCGTGGCACAAGCAAATTACGTTGAGGGCAATGGTGACTGGATTGATCCTCAGCGTCATCTTCAACTTCATTGTTTGCAAATTCAATCTCACTACTGGTGTTATCCCTTCTCTCAATGTCGCAGCTGGACTATTGGGGTTCTCCGGGATTAGATCATGGACCCTTCTCATTGACAAGTTTGGCATGTTGAAACAACCTTTTACTACTCAGGTGCGTCATTGCGTCTTCTGGCATTGCTTTTAGCAGTGGGACAGCAAGTTATACGTTGGGAATGAATCCATGCATTGCATCTCAGGCAGATGCAGGAAATATACCGATTAATACTAAGAAGCTTGCTATTTCTTGGATGCTTCCTTATCTTTTTGTTGTTAGCTTTCTCGGTCTATTCTCAATTGTCGCACTAAGAAAGATGATGATAATGAAGTACAACTTGACCTATCCAAGTGGAACGGCAACTGCATACCTCATCAACTGCTTCCACACTCCTAA
>JAOTQJ010000096.1:14453862-14465773 GCA_025642045.1 Solanum sejunctum | reverse complement strand
TGAAGAATTAAATGGGAAGGGCGCGCGAGAGAGAGAAAAGGGAAAAAGAAAGAAAGAGAAGAAAGAGAAAGAGAAGAGAAGAGAAGGAGAAGGAGAAGGAGAAAGAGAAAGAAAAAAAGAGGAAGATGTTCTTGTTATTTATTGATAAAATATATTATAAATCGTAGTAAAAAAAGTATCCTAGAAAAAGGTAATATTTGATATATAATATATTATTTATGTAAATAATTTTTAATCAAATGAGTTAAGGTTCTAATTTCTTCTCACTCAAAATTCATTATGTTTTCTAAATTTTTATGTTTTGTTGAATTAGATATCTTGAAAATATAAATTTAAATAAACTTATTTTCTTCAAATTTAAAAAGTAGAAAAATATTTTTCAAAACTCACCCAATACCATGATCCATCCACAAGCCCTCAACCCCCCACCCTTCCACCCCCAAAAGAAATTAATTTTTTTATAAGTTTTTTTTTCTTTGTAAAAAATTCAAATTTTATCATAAAAATTGTAAATTTAGTTGAAAAAATTTCTACGATTAGAAAACCCAACAGAATGAACCACTACAAAATTAAGGTTATAACTTATAAGCATGAAATCAATATGAAAAAAATTGAAAGTTGAATTTTAAAAAAAATCAAATTTTAAAAATAGTATTCTTTTATCACAATCCAACACTTGACCTCCTCTCAGTTTGAGTGTCGGAATTGGATTTCGAGTCGAAAATTGTATGTCTAGTCTCATTAGAAGTTGGGTCTTATGATTAATTTGGAGTCGGGATCGAATCCCAATTTAAAAGTCAAATCTTGCATTGAGTGTCAAATTTAATTTTATGATACAATACAATTAAATAAAATATTTTAATATTTTTCATCCAAAAATAAAGTAAATTATTTTATCTATATTGAATTTTAAAGTAGAGTATATTTGCTCATTAAAATATGGGTAAACTAGAATTTTATCCAATTCATTTCTTACCCAACCCATTTAATATATGAGCGGGTTTGAATTATTACCTATTTTATATTAACTCATTTTCAACCCGCATAAATTTGTCCCAACCCGCCCATTTGCCACCAATATATAACCCCATTATTTCATATTCTGTGCAAGAAAATTCTGTAATCTAAAAGTAAGTTAGCATCTTATGTGTTGATTTTGTTGTTTTTATTCTATTATTGCAACATAATAGAACTACCTCATTTGGATTTCTTAAAAACTGATGTATGTATTGAATTCTTTCATGCCACATATATAACTTGTTTAAATTGTACTCCCTACTTAAGTAGTCATGACATAAACAAAGTAAAGAAAAAAATGCTAAAGATAAGTAATAGTTAAATCCATCAAATGGAATCCTGTAGCCACTTCTTGATGCTAATATTCTGGCGAAGAGTGACAAAGATATCTGTAATCTGGTTTAACTAACTCTAGAGCTAGCTCATCTCTGTACAAACTCTTTGTAGGATCACAATTACTGTAGAAGTTATATGTGTCATCTTTGTTCAATTGTGCCTGTACCTGTTTCATGAACTGGAGTTCCAGGTTCTGTTTCAGCAGCAGGGGGTGTTCCGAGGCTGTTGGAATTTCTGATTTCTGGCCTTTGCAAAGGAAGGTGGGGCAATATTTCAGGAGAAGCTTCACTTGCTGCAAACGTTTGGCTTTCATTGCCTTCGGATGGCTTTTTTGACGGAGAATTAGAGTTTTGTCTCTCTTCATCAAAGACTTTTGCTATTGCGCAAAGCTTTTGCCATAGTGAATCTTCAGTGGCGAAGATCTCTCTATTATGATAAACAAAGATGATGAGGAATAGGAGAAGAGCGGAGCCTGCTGATACACCAGCTATGATGAAAAGGCCCTTAAAACTATCTAGCGTGAGGCTAGATGATATGACCATTCCATCTCTTTGTGGACAATCTGTTTCATTCCCAAACCATTTCTGGATTATGTTATTCATACTTTCTCCCTCCATCACCTTCAAGAGTGCTCGTGAGATATCAGGTACCAAAGGAGATCCTTTCGGAAATGCCTGCAACAAGTTGCGGGAAAATAAAAGATGAGATAATCTAAGATCATTGAGTAAACACTTTCTGTCACATCAAATAAGTATAACAATCTTACAAATCCAAAGCCCGCAGCCTTGTATGTCGGACCAACCATAATATACTCCCTGCAGTACTTGTTGAGGAAGAGTCTGAGATAAGGTAGTTCATCAACAATTGCACCAACACCTCCGTTTTTACTTCCTCTTGAAAGTGCATCATCATACTCTTCCAATGTGCTATAACTCTTAAATTTGGAGCTGTCAAATTTCATGCGCTTCAAGACGTCTTTGACAAAGGAACCTTTTTGGTACCCAACATATTCTCCATTCTTGATGAGATCATTGAGGTCTGTTACAGTAGGTTGAAGCTTTTGTGATGTTAACATAGATGTTAAGCTAGCTGTATAACTTGATGTCAGCACCAGAACCACGAAAACCCACACAATCATCACAAATCTTGATAAGTTACTTGTTACCTTCTCTTCTGCAACAACCAGTCATATATAGGATTTGTTGAGAAACAAGGAGAAATCTAACTTTTTGTCTGTACTTTTGATTCGAGTTAGGGACTTACTATGAGCAAAAACAAGAGTTGAGAAGGAAAACCAGAATATCATCCCAACTTGCTTGCGTTTGGGTCCTCGAAACTCTTTGTTTACACGATGCTCGAGTACCCAAACCACAAAACCAATGTAGATGAAGAATGCTCCGGTTGTTATCCACAACTCGCTCTTTAAAGGTTTCAAGAAAATCCAAGCATTCTTCTTGTCATCATCTCTTACAGGCACAACTGCAGAAATACCTGACTCTGAAAAAGGTAATGTGAAATCTACATACTCAGATCGGCTTGCTAAAATTGTAACATCACCAACAACTGCATCATAGTCCTGGTACAAGCAAACATTGATTATTTCAGTATTGGTTGCCAAAACAGAACGTAGATAAGTAGTTTTAAGAAGGAGCATGCAAGTGAGGTATTCAGCCGAAGATGTCAATTTTACCTTAGAAATGATCTTGTGAACAAGATCATCATAGTTTTGAGAAGTGGCGCTATGTCCTATTTGAAATGGAATGAATTCATAAGGAATGGCATATGGCAATGATAGGATTACTTCTTTGAAGATATCTGGACCTAAACCAGTTGCAGTTACTGCTTCTGTCTCTGGATTTTTTTCCACTTTAATGAATTGCTCCAGACCTCCTTTGACAGGAACTCCAACCCTTAACTTCTTACCACTTGTGGGTATTTCCCAGCCTCTCGGGACGATAGTAGATTCGCCTGGCCAAATGATAACCCCTAGTTGCTTATTATTAGGTTTAGCTATTTTACCATTCATCTTCAGCTTATATGAAATGCCATCCTTCTGGGTCCAGTATCCAACACTTCTCTCTCCTTTCCCAATTATATTCACAATCTGATAAGGGGATGGCTGCAGTTCTCTATCAATGATACGGAAATCACCACTTAGTCCTGTTTTTAGCTCGGTGTGTTGCATAGAGTCAATGAGCAGCGATCCCACTTCTGAGATTCCAAGTGTATCTAGGTCTGTTAGGTTCTCCGTAGTGTCTGGTTTCTTTAATTTTGGGATAGCAGTAGCGCCCACTTTCTCTACTGCTTCTGCTAATAAGGTGATGCTATCATATGCCCATAGCCCGAAAACATTGAGTCCAACTTGGTCCATGTCCGGATACTCTTGACGAAATCTCTTTCTCCATCTCTGGGTGAACATGGCAAGCTCACTTGATCTTGGAACATAAGATTTTACACCCAGAACACCTTGCATAGATGACTCAATTACTGAAGGATCTACCAGGTCAAGAAGACTTGTTATCACATCCGTGATTATCCATGCATATTCACTGCTCATCATCCCAGCTTCTTTGGCCTTAAGGAAAAGGCGGGAGGCAAGTAATGGACTCAAGTGCACGATGAACACCCTGGTCTGCATTGTATTCAGCTTGTATAGCTCCCTGAGGATCTGATCATCATTGGCTGAAGGTGAAATACCACTTCTGCAGGAGACTGAAGTGCTGATTTCCAGCAAGGCATCAGTCAAATGTGGAAGTATCCCGGTTCCAAAGGGGCTATCCTCATAGATTACTGCAACCTCCCTCCAATTATAGTTTTTAACAATTGCTGCAATGGCTTTAGTCTGGCTGGAAGAAGGAAGTGCTCCTCTGATGAAGAAGGGATTTTCCTTGACTGAAAGTGAAGGACTTGTTGCTGGAGATATGATCGGAACTTTTACTCTGTTCCCCAAGTCAATCACAAAATCAGTCTGTGTAGACATTTGTGGCCCAAAGATAGCTTGTACTTGGACATCCTTTAGCAAGTATATGGCTGCACATACACAACCAGACTATAAGAAATAGGAAAACCAAAGAGAAAAGCAATATCTTAGAGAAAAGGTGAATCTTTTGTGCTAATAGGGCATGCTAGCAGAATATGTTGAAGCAAAGAGAGTAAGACATGCTAGCTTAATAGAAGTAAATCATGAAGCTGAATTTACCAGCGGATGCTGCTTCGACATCATCTTTCTTTGAATCCCTGAAATGAGGAACTATTTTAATGACACTGTGACTAGCATTGGCATGGTAATCTTCAAGAGCTAGTAAGATAGATATGTGCATTACTTTTCCCACATCTGTTTCCAAATCAAGAATTATGCCTATATCCACCTTTACAGCAGGATTGCTATTATCTTCACCTCTTATTTGCCTTGTGTAGTCGAAAAAGGTAATAATGGAGACAAGTTGAATGAAAAGAATTAGGAATTTGCATCTTGGATTATGCATTTGAAGAAACTCTGGTATCAAGTAGTCTAAGAGTTGGGCAAGAAGCAATTGTACTTTTACAAGATGACCCCCTTTTCAGTGATGCGTCTAAAGGTTTCTTAATTGTGGCGATATAGATGTATGGAAGGGAACTTCACAAATATATATACTAATTATTATTTGGACCAAACACCATCACTGTAATAAGAAAAGTCAAAAAATCTCAAAGAATGACAAGTGGTTGTTTGTTTGGTTATTGAGAGTGTACTTTTCAAATATGCTAGACCACAAGCTACTAAGCCTCCTCCTCATTCTGACTAAGTCAAAAGACTAAATGAACAAAGTGACAAAATTGGTTGGTACTTGATACTCATTCCTCCAATACTCAATGACTTTCTTGTATTCATTTGATGCTTGACTATCTAGAGGATATTGGAAAGACTTGCCATATTTAAGAAGATGCATGGTGAAAGTCAAAGCTAGCTCAGTACAAACAATTAAGTAGAAGCAACCTTTGTTTCTATGCCTTGAATAGAGGGTTACGACTAGAAACCTTCAGTTTACACGGTTCCAATTTAGAATTGGTCAGTAATAGTAACTTGCTTGCAAAGATACCCACGTCGGACATGAAATTACATATAGGACGCTACAAGCTTGAGGACATAAATGTTAGCTGAGTCCAAATTAAAGCGCATGGATGTATGAAGGTGTCACTGAAATTGCTTCAGAATATATATATAAGATATTTAATACGAAAGGAAGCTGCTTGGCAAGTTACGTATACGATTTTGAAGTTATCTTCCACTCAGTGGTGGTCCTATAATCTTCCGTTATTTATGATCCATAAATCTGGTCCTATAATCTTCCATTGTTTATATACTCTCTACTCAATGGTTGCTACACAAAAATAAAAGAAAAGAAAAAGAAAAACACACAAGAAAACAACTTCTATTACTTATCTTTTAGACATATCTTTTTTTTTAGTTGGCAATATTTTTGAGATTGGTAGCATTAGTTGTTGTAAACTGCACTAATTTGCAACTTCTTTTGTTTCTGCAAACATTATTTGCAGAATGAAATATGGTATGGTTTTCTGTGCACCATGAATGTGACCTAGTTGTTAATGAAATAAGTGTAAAATCACGACCAAAAATATGTAGATGATTTCTTGCCATCTGACCGGACACTACAACGTATCATAATAAAAATATGATACTTATCTATTACGGAGGTTCTCATTTAATTATCTAATATTGCAGTATTTACCAATTTTACATGAAAGAAAGGATTAATCTCCAATTTTCCATTTCCACTTCCTCTTCCTCTTCATACATTTCATATTACAAGCTATTTACTACCATTCTTTTACAAGCTAAACAATTTTTTCAAGAGATAACTATTAAACTAAAGACAATCTATAAAAATCTCATTTTTATAGAATTTTATTGTTTTTATTCTATTATTGTGACATAACAAAACTACCTCATTTAAATTTCCTAGAAATGGATGCTGGAGCCACTTCTTGATGCTAATATGCTGGCCAAGAGTGACCGTAAAGCTAGCTCATCTCTGTACAATCTCTTATAGGGCCCTATTCAGGAGTGTCACAATTACGGTAGCAGCTATATGTGTCATCTTTCCTCAATTGTTCCTGTAATGGTTTCATGAACTGGAGTTCCAGGTTCTGTTGTAGAAAAGCCTTCAGCAGTAGGGGATTCTCCTACGCCGTCGGAGATTCTGATTTCAGGAGAAGCTTCTCTTGCTGCAAGCAGTGTAAGCGTATTGTTTTCATTGCCTTCAGATGGCTTTTTTGACACAGAATTAGAGTCGTCTCTCTCCTCATCAAAAACTTTTGCTATTGCAGAAAGCTTTTTCCCTACTGAATCATCGGTGGCTAAGATTTCTCTATTCTGATAAAGGAAGTTGAGGAAGAATAGGAGAAGAGCAGAACCTGCTGATACACCAGCTATGATGAAAAGGCCCATAAAACTATCTAGTGTGAGGCTATCAGATGTTGTGGCCATTCCATCTTTTTGTGGACAATCGGTTTCATTTCCAAACCATTTCTGTATCATGTTATTCATAAACTCTCCCTCCATTACGTTCAAGACTGCTCTTGAGACATCAGGTACCAAAGGAGATCCTCTTGGAAATGCCTGCAACAAGTTGCCAGAAAATAAAAGATTAGCTCATTGAGCAAACAACAAACCATTCTAAACAAATGTAAACGCATTCTGAAAGATCACTGGATTGCAACAATCTTACGAATCCAAAGCCAGCAGCTTTGTATGCCGGACCAACCATTATATACTTCCTGCAGTACTTGTTAAGGAAGAGTCTGAGATAAGGTAGTTCATCAACAATTGCACCAACACCTCCATTTTTGCTTCCTCTTGAGAGCGCATCATTATACTCTTCCAATGTGCTATAACTCCTAAATTTGGAGCTGTCAAATTTCATGCGCTTCAGGAAGACGTCTTTGACAAAGGAACCTTCTTGGTACCCAATATATTCTCCATTCTTGATGAGATCATTGAGGTCTGTTACAGTAGGTTGGAGCTGTTGTAGTGTTAACATAGATGTTAAGTTAGCTGTATAACTGGATGTCAGCACCAGAACCACAAAAACCCACACAATCAGCACAAATCTTGTTAAGTTACTTGTTACCCTCTCCCCTGCAACAACCAGCCATATATACAATTTGTTGAGAAACAAGGAAAAATCCTAAATCTATCAACTATAATATGCTTTGAGTTAGCATCTTACTATGAGCAAAAACGAGAGTTGAGAAGGAAAACCAAAATATCATCCCAAGTTGCTTGCGTTTGGGTCCTCGAAACTCTTTGTTTACACGATGTTCGAGTACCCAAACAACAAAACCAATGAAAACAAAGAATACTCCGGTTGTTATCCAAAGCTCGCTCTTTAGAGGTTTCAAGAAAATCCAAGCATCCCTCCTCTCATCATCCCTTACCGGCACAACTGCAGCAATACCTGACTCTGTAAAAGGTAATGTGAAATCCACATATTCTGACCGGCTAGCTGAAATGGTCACATCACCTACAACTGCATCATAATCCTGGTTCAAGAAAACATTGATTATTTGCTGTATTTATAGTTAGTCAGATATAGAGCCAAAGAGGTTAATTCAAACATGGATTATATATTACCTGAGAAGTGATCTTGTGAACAAGATCATCATAGTCTGGAAGACTGAGGTGAGCTGGTATTGGAAATGGAATAAATTCGTAAGGGACAGCATAATGCAAAGATTGGATGACTTCTTTGAAGACATCTGCACAGAATCCAGTGGCGGATACTGCTTGTGTTTTATTATCTATTTCCACTTTAATGAATTGCTCCAGTCCTCCTTTGACAGGAACTCCAACCCTTAGCTTCTTCCCACTTGTGGGTATTTCCCAGCCTCTTGGAACAGTAGCAGAATCACCGGGCCAAATAATGGCTCCTAGTTGCTTGCTATTACACTTAGCTGCTGTTTTACCATTCATCTTCAGCTCACATGAAATGCCATCTCTCTCCGTCCAGAATCCAATGTTTCTCTCTCCTTTCCCAATTATATTCACAATTTCATATGGGAGTGGCTGCAGTTCACCATCGATGATACGGAAACCACCACTTATTCCTTGTTTTAGCACCGTGTTTCGCATAGAGTGTATGAGCAGAGATCCCACTTCTGAGGTTCCAAGTGCATCTAAGTCTGTTAAGCTCTCCCTAGTGTCTGGTTTCTTTAATTTTGGGATGGCAGTAGTGCCCACTTTCTCTACTGCTTCTGCTAATGAGGTGATGCTATCATATGCCCATAGCCCGAAAACATTGAGTTCTATTTGGTCCACGTCTGGATACTCTTGACGGAATCTCTTTCTCCATCTCTTCGTGTAATTGTTAAGCCCATTTGATCTTGGTATATAAGGTTTTACACCAAGAACACCTTGCATTGATGACTCAATGGCTGAACGATCAACCGAGTCCAGAAGACTCGTTAGCACATCTGTGATGATCCATGCATATCCACTGCTCATCATCCCGGCTTCTTTGGCCTTAAGGAAAAGGCGTGAGGCAAGAAATGGTTGCAAGTGTACAATGAACACCCTGGTCTGCATCGTATTCAGCTTGTATAGATCCCTGAGGATTTGATCATCATTCGCTGAAGGAGAAATAACGCTTCTATTGGAGACTAATGTGCTGATTTCCAGTAAGGCATCAGTCAAATGTGGAACTATCCCGGTCCCAAAGGGGCCATCCTCGTAGATTACCACAACCTCCCTCCAATCAAAGTTCTTAACAATCGCTGCAATGGCCTTTGTCTGGAAGGAAGAAGGAAGTGCTCCTCTGATGAAGGAGGGATTTTCCTTTACTGAAAGTGAAGGACTTGTTGCTGGAGATATTATAGGAACATTTAATCTGTTCCCTAAGTCTATCACAAAATCAGTTTGTGTAGACATTTGTGGCCCAATGATGGCTTGCACTTGGACATACTTTAACAAGTATATGGCTGCACATACACAATCACTATAAGAATTTACCCAAAAGTACTTAGAGAAGTAAATCATGGAGCTGAATTTACCAGCAGATGTTGCTTCAACATCATCTTTCTTGGAATCCCTGATATGAGGAACTATCCTAATGACACGGCTGCTAGCGTTGGCATTGTAATCTTCAAGAGCTAGTAAGATGGATATGTGCATTACTTTTCCCACATCTGTTTCCAAATCAAGAATTATGCCCACATCAACCTTTACAGCACTGGTGTTATTATCTTCACCTCTTATTTGCCTTGTGTAGTGGCAAAAGGTAAAGATGCAGACAAGTTGAATGAAAATTATTAGGAAAGGACATCTTGGATTATGCATTTGAAAAACTCTGAGAGTTGAGCAAGAAGCAGTTGTGTTTGTGCAAAATGTGTGACCACCATTCATATATGTGTCTAATGTTCTCTTAACATATATGACTTGAGAACGAGGGAACTTGATAAACTTTGCTATAATTAATAAGGCCAAAGCCCATAAATGCAAAAATTAGAAAAGTCAAAGAATTAGAAATGGTTGAACATTAAATACCCTTTCGGTCCCTTTTAACTTAATTTGTGGGGCAGTACACATATACTAAGAAACACATTTAAATACAAAACTTAAATCACACGAATGAAGTGTGCAAAAATCGAATTGACCGATAAACTGAATTGATAAAAACGTTGTTGGTTTATTGTTATTGGCTTATTAGGTTATCAGGTTCTTAATGGACTTAGAAAAAAAGATTATTGGTTTATTGGTTCGATATCGATTTTTACTATTGGATTATTGGGTAAACCGATAACCCAATAAGATTATAATAATTTACTATTTTACCCCTTCGTAAATACTCCTTCTGTCCCATTTTATGTGGTACCCTTTGACTTGGCACGGTATTTAAGAAAAAAAGTAAGACTTTTGAAACTTGTGGTCTAAAATCATTCTGAGAATTTTATGTGGTTGAGATTCATTTCATTAAGGGTAAAGGAGAAATTTTAAAGTCAAATTACTTTCAATTACAGTAAGGTAACATTCTTTTTGGGACGGACCAAAAAGGAAAGAGTGTCACATAAAATAGGACAGATGGAGTATTAAATATTAGTAATTCAATAGTAGTAGAACACTGTAGCAATACTTTACCTACTTTAATCTTTACGGTACTTAAGTGATTAATTATCCACTTTAGTATTTTAATTTGTAATTAAGATATTACAGCTTTTGCAAGTTTATAAGTATAATTTCTGTACTCTATCTGCTTTTTGTTAATGCAAATCTCATTATTATTCTTATCGGGTAAATCGAACACCGAACCTTTATGGACTTAAAATCAATAAAAAATATTTTTTTGGGTTCTTATTGGTTTAGTATATTTAAAAATTGAAAATCGATAAACTAAACCGATAATGTATATAACCGTACCAAATACACCCCTATCACCCAAACTATTATCCTTTGTGAATTAATAAATATGTTGTATAATTTAATTAATATAAAATTTTCAATAAATAAAAGGACGATAACGAAAAATATTTCAAACATTCATTTTGAACATTTAAAAAAAATTTAAAATTTCAACTAATTTGGGAGGAAAGAAATATTGACTTGGTTATTGAAAGAGGACTTTTCCACACATGCTACTAGCCAACTACACCGCAATAATTGATTGGTACTCATTCCCCACCAATTCGATTGACTAATATGGGAATGGAATATCGGATTGGGTTTTAAATATCATATACTTTCATCATATATAACAAAAAGTGAGAAGCTCATATTTTAAAGTTAGATTATTATTTTGTCTTTTACTTAAATATTATTTCTATTTTTTATAAAATATTAAAATAAATTCTAATAATTAATAAGATATAGATGGAATCAGTTTTAAAGCATTAGAATGTGTATTAAATTATATATTAAATATATATTGGAAAATAGAAAGTCATCAAAATTAATGAAATAACTTAGCAAGAATTTATTATATGAAAGTCTAAGTAAATTTGAAACTGAAGAATTGTCTTGAAAGAGAGAAAATTATTTTTTTCAAATTAGTACATTAACCAATTAGCTTTGGGCCGGAGAATTTGGAAAGTTACAATTGATAAAATAGTGAAAACAAAATGATTCCTTCTTAAATGGATACATTAATCAAGCTTCTCTTAATAAAGTTTGAGCTAAAGAATTTGAAGATTTTTCATTGGTACAAACAACATTTAGCCAGTCAGTTTTCAATACTATTTATTCATAACATTTCATAATAAAATGAGTTTTTCCTACTACTCATAATAAATTGAGATATTCTACTACTCTTAAAATCTTATTATTTTTTGAATGATGAATATATGGTAAATTATCGTTTTATTGTTATTAATTTGGTCGAAGCATTTGCAGGTTTCTATCTGTATATAATTTTCATAATATTAAGTGAATTTATTTATAATAAAATATTCCCTCCGTCTCACAATAATTAAATTTTTAAAAAAAAAAATTCAAGGTTCAAAATAATTGAATTTTTCAAAGTTCAAGATGAATGTTTGAAACTTTTTCCATATTTGCCCTTGCATTAAT
>JAOTQJ010000096.1:14415721-14453762 GCA_025642045.1 Solanum sejunctum | reverse complement strand
AACTTTTAAGTGAGTAATAAATTATTTGATTAAAAACATGTAATTTAATAGTGAAGTGAATATTCTAAGAGAAATCAAAATATAGATAAACATAAGTATTAGACAAGTAAGTTCAACTTATAATATATATTCAGAAGTTCAAATATAGTTTTTAATAAAAAAATATGTTATCATAAAAATAATAATTAATTAAGATAGTAAATGTTATTATATAATTTTTACATACTTAATTCCATATAACTTATCATGAAATTATTGTTCCACCCACAAGAAGTGATAACTTATCCTAGCATTAATTGTTAATCTCGAAATAAGTTATCCCAACTTGTGCAACCAAACAATAAATTGAGGACCACTCAAAAGTTATTCCGAGATTAACAATAAATCATAATTCAATATAAGATAAGCCAAAGCTTGAAGTTATGAAAAATTTCTATGTTAAAACTCTTTGATTTTCATGAAAATCAATGGCTAAGATGAGCAATTTTGAGAGAATTCATAGATTTGGGGGGCAGGGGGGAGGGACAACAATAAAAAAACAAAGAAGAAGAAGAAGAAGAAGATGGAGGGAGAGAAATCAAAGTGTGAAGGATAATAAAAGAAGGGAAGCTTCAAAAAATTTAAAATTAGAACGAAGACTTTTTAAATTTTTAATATTTTAATATGCATCTCAAAATTAATCTGCATTTCATTTGATCAAATTAATATCATTCTTTTTAATTGACAACTTTTTCATCACCGCTATCCCAATTTTCTCAAAAAATTATGGACCATTGAAAGTGTGATTAGGTAATACTACAAACTTGTGAGTGAAGAATATTCATTAATGGCCCCATTTAAGCGTCACAAGCTATTTTATTAATTTACAAAAAGTTTCCAAATGAATAAGTCTTCATATTCTAGTAGTTTCAATGGAAAATACTTTGTATCTCTTGGAGAAATTATTATACATAAAAAAAAAGAGTATTAAAAAGTTATAGTATTGGAAAATCATTTTTTTATATGAATTTTAGATAAAAATTTTAACTTTATTTGGTGTCGTATGTGATCAGAATATATCAACAAAATTTAAAAGCAAATTTTATAAAGTGATAGCTAGACTAATTATGTAATATGAGGTAGAATGCTAGATGACCAAGTCTACATAGGTTCTCAAAATGAAAGTAACGAAAATGAGGATGCTGAAGTTGATGAATGGTCATATTAAGAGAGAGAATTATGAACGATGATATTCAGGATATGGTGGGAGAGACTTCTATGGTAGATTGAATTAGGAAAACGAGATTTAGATAATTCAAATATGTGAAGGAGATACACAATAGTTCTAATAGATTGACTTTAGTAGGTCCAAAGGAAAGTAAAGATAGATAAGATATTTGATAGAGATAGCTAAAAGATCATGAAGTTATATGTGGGTACATGCTTATATGTATAGATACACTCAAATTTTGTATCAAATTTCTCCTCTCTCTTCCCCTTTTGCTTGCCACTTTCCTTATCTCTCTCCCTCTCACATTCCTTCCCCGCCGCTCTATAATTTATTGCGTGAACTAGTCTTTTTCTTCCTCTCTATTTCTCGTATTAATAAGAAATTTTATTAATTTTTTTATTTTTAGAGTAGCTATTGATTGTTGATTCTTTATTGGATTAACACCGATACATAAAAAGAATGTATTTTGAATTCCTGATTTGTTATTAAATGTTTGAATCTTCTCTTCTTCTTATATTGATACAAATCCATCGTATCAATGTATAATCATAAAAGATTATATCTTTGTATAAGAAAAATTGATATACTTTTTTTCAAATTGTATTTATGTATTAGAAGAAAAACTATATCTATAATTAATACAACAAATTATATTTGTGTATCCAGAAAAGTAATTCTTATCAGATTGTATCTATGTATCGGGAAAAAAGTGATGCAACTTTTATTGAAAAAGGTTATATTTGTGTATTTATTTTAGGGATGATACCATATTCAAATACTACATCGATTTTTTTATTTGTATATCACAAAAAACTGCAAATTTATATTTGTGTATTTATTTTAGGGATAATACAATGTGTATCTATGTTTCAATTTCAAATCTATGTATATATGTGGGAGATTGAGAAACAGAGGCGAGCAAAATTTGAACGAGAGAAGAGATTGTGTGAATATATATATTTGTGATCTATGTATCGCAGTTTCAATTGACGTATAAGTTGTATTCGAAATATAATTTGTTTGCCTCTCTCCTTTATCTATTTTGATCTTGCTCGTCTCTCTGTTCTTTAAAACTATTGTTATAAATTGTAATTAGACAAATTATAATTACTATTCATAATTATGATCCAAACTATAGTTGTTTAAAAAAGAAAAAATTACGCAGATAAGCCAACATGTACTAGTTAATTAGTTAATATAACTATAATTTAAAATAATTACGACTGGGGACTAACATTATTTTATAATAATAGTTTGAATTTGTACATCAAATTATATAGCAAGTTATTTCAAATATACAAACACTGCAAATCGTATAATGAATTATACAAACACTAGGCGAATTGTATAGTGAATTATACAAACGCTAGGCGAATTGTATAAAGAAATATATATAGCGAATTATACAAACGTTGCACTAATTGTATAGCAAAATATATAAATACTGTAAATTTTATAGAGAATTATACAAACTTTATCCGTGAATTGCATAGCAAAATATACGAATGACATACAAAACTGCAAATTATATAAGTGCTATACAAAAATTGTGAATTCTACAAAGACTGCAAGAATTATATAACTAGATAACTAAATATAAAATACTATTATCTAAAATATAATTATTGAATATAAGTAAAATATTTTTTGATGACTATACGTGAAAATTCCTCCCAAAAAAATTTAGGCCAAAGTCCTCTTGGGCCGATAAAAGGCTTGTGGTGATTTATCTTTTATCTACATTAGCCTAATCTTTCTTTTGGGCTACCGCAAGGCTTTTGGGTAGCAAGTGTGAAATTTCACAAGAGCAAATAACATTAATTTTACTAATTTATGGTTAAATAACATATTTTTATTTTTGAAATTATCTTTCGTATCATATTTTCAAACACGATACATGTTTATTTGGAATACAAACGCTAGGCGAATTGTATAAAGAAATGTATATAGAGAATTACACAAATGTTGCATGAATTGTATAGCAAAATATATAAATACTGCAAATTTTATAGAGAATTATACAAACTTTGTCTGTGAATTGCAACAAAATATACAAATGACATACAAAAATTATAAATTGTATAGCAAATTACATAAGTTCTATACAAAAATTATGAATTCTACAAAGACTGCAAAAATAATATAACTAAATACACAAATATAAAATATTATTACCCAAAATATAATCATTAAATATAAATAAAATAATTTTAAGTGGCTATATATGAAAATTCCTCTTTAAAAAAATTTAGGCCAACCTCCTCTTGGGCCAATACAAGGCTTGTGGCGATTTATCTTTTATCTACATTAGCCTAATCTTTCTTTTGGGCTACCACAAGGCTTTTGGGTAGCAAGTGTGAAATTTCACAAGAGCAAATAGCATAAATTTTACTAATTTAGGGTTAAATAACATATTTTTATTTTTAAAATTATCTTTCGTATCATATTTTTAAACACGATACATGTTTATTTGGAATACACCCTCTATCCTTTTTTTTTTCTCGTTCTTCTTTTTCTTTACAATAACAACAATAACAATATACCCAGTGATATTCCATAAGTGGAGTTTGGGGAGAATACATTATACGCAGACCTTACCACTACCTCATAGAAGTAAAAAAACTTTTTCTTGATGTATTTGTATTTAAGAATATATCTAATATTTTAGATATATGATTACATTGGCTTTCTTTCTTACATCTCTTCCCATGTATCTATATTCCAGAATATAACTAATTTTAAAAATATCTATATTTATATTTTTGATGGATATCTTAACTTAAAATCTAAAGAAATGGTGTAAAATTACTAATTACTAAAATAATATTATACTTGGGTAGTGTTTTTTCCATAAATACCATGATTTATGCATTGTGAAAAAATTTACTATTTTTATGTTTTATTTTTTACTTTAAATTAATTAATTTTTCGAAAACTTGAAAAGACGTCTCGACTTTGCTCACCTTATAAAGGAAGAAATCATATTACTTACATCGATTCCTTTTCCCTCTTTTTCAAATTAAATTCTCTCTCTCTACTACACCCATGAGGAGGCTATTCGGAAGAGGTTCTGCCGGAGACTTGCCGCAGCAATCTTCTCCGTCGTCGTCTCCGTCTCCGTCGCCGCCACAGACCTCTCTTCGCTCCTCCATCAACATTGCCACTGGTCCGGCGAGGCCGATTCGTTTCGTGTATTGCGATGAGAAAGGGAAGTTCCAGATCGATCCAGAGGCCCTTGCGGTACTTCAACTCGTCAAAGAGCCTGTTGGTATTGTCTCTGTTTGTGGTCGCGCTCGTCAAGGCAAGAGCTTTATACTTAATCAGGTAAACTTCAGTAAAGTTAGAGCACTTTTGTGTTGTTTTTAGTTAATTACGTTAGTTAGGGTTTCTAGTTTAGTAGAATTGGCCGATTCTGCATGTGAATGAGCGTCAGGGTATTGCTAGGGTTTTTGCTTGTCAGTGCTGTATTGGTTAGAAGTGGAATTTTGGGAGCTAGTTGTTAACTTATATAACTGTTTAATGACTAAAATTATCTAGCATATTGCTCTGGAACTAGAGATGCAGAATCATTAAAGCAGTTGATGCCATAATCCAAAGATAGATAGAGTTCTTAGAGTGCTACTCATAGTTAAAATCTAGTTCTTTAGTTTAATCTAGGAGAGCAAAAACTTGGGGGTGGAGGGACCTTATGTTCCCATGTGAGATCGGAATAAAGGCTACTAAGATTGTAATTGCACATTGCTTGGGAATTGGAGATACAGAATCATCAAATCAATGGATCAACTTTGCCTTAATCCAAAAGATAGGTTGAGCAGTCCTAATTAAAGTTAATGGTAGCTTGATCTTTCCTTGGATTTCACTACTATGTCATCAACTTTAGTTAAATAAGGAGAGACGGAACTGAGAGGAAAAACATATGTTCGTATGTGCGATGGGAGTATAGACTGCTATGGTTGGAACTCACGACCTAAACACTAAGTAACCTTAGAATGGGGATGCCAATCTTATACAGAAAATACAAGCTATCTAAAGTAACCTTGTAGGTGTGTGTGTATATAGCATTCTATATCGCCAAAGTAGAAAAGAAAGAGGTTGAACAGAATGTCTTTGGAGGAATTCTTTAAGCTCGTTGGGAAATATATTTATGGGTTGGTTAAAGGATGTTAAGTATATGGCTTTAACTTTGTATGTTAGCTCAACATGCTTATCGTGATGCGTTAGATAGTTTTACGGGAGACATAAAGGTATTTGCTTCAGTTCATCTAAACTATTTCTTTAGGATCAGAAAAGGATAAGGCCCTAGGAGTTTGGGGATCGAATTCAATGTCATTTTCTGCTTACTTTAGTCATTTGCCCAATGTCAAATAAAGAAACCTTTTGATATGAATGCTCCATTACGGACTTACTCTAGAAGAAAATCTAAACAAACATGTGGAGATAATCTATCTTAGTTTCTTTATTTTAAGTAGGATAAAATAATTAAGTATAAGTAGTAGTTATCTATAATTATAATTAGTAGTTGTTCTAAAAGCAGTTATCTACATCAATTACTGCTTCTGTCTCTATCTGTTAGGAGTTGTTTTAGTATTTAGTATAAATATGACTACTTAGGGGGTTCTGTAGCAGAAGACATATTATTATATCTTTGTATCTGGAGATTTGTTCACTCCATATGGACATAATTATTGGTTAATGCAGTGTTTAAGATTCTTGCACTTTATTTAACCAGTAAAGTTACATTCTCATCTTGTTTCATTTTAGTTCCTATAATTTTGGTATCTGAGCAGCAAGATCTAGGATGGTGGTATCTACATGTTTTTCTAATGAACCGCTACCACAACCAGTCACCAATCATCCTAGTCAGCCCTATAATGATCAAATTGTCCAGCAGTTAGCCGTTATAACATCATGTTTGGAAGCATTAGATGCAGCAGTGAAGGCCCAATCCAGTGGTACTCAATTTGATGTTAATCCGGGTACATCTGCTAAAGGAAAGGGTCCAGAATGCACCCGCAGTCCTCATGATACCAGGAGGTCCTCTTGGGAAGAAAATGTCGATGTTGAAGTGAATATGCCTTGGTGGTTGAAGAAACAATCTCATAGGCCACACACAAAGATGGAATTTCCTGGATTGAAGGAGGAGATCCTCGTGGCTGGATTTTGAAGGCTGAAAAGTATTTTCAGTACTATGATGATCTAAGGTAGATGTGACAGCCATATATTTGGAGGGAGATGCGCTTGATCTCTTTTGACATGTCCCGCCCTGATTTTTCGCCAAAATCTGCGCCGGCACGCGTCAGACGCTTCCAGGGCGCTGTAGCAACGGTTGTCACTGTAGCAACGGCTAGTTACTGTAGCAATGACCATATTCCTGTAGCAGCCACTATAGCAAACGGCTAAAAACGACTAGAAATGGCCCTTAGGGACTTGTATATATAGGAGGGACATTTTCATTTGTAAGGCATCACCTTGTAAGCCGTAAATCCACAATTGTAAAGCAAAGAGTTCTCTAATACAAGAATTCTTCTTTCCTCCAAGTTTCTAAGTTCCTTCATTGTCTTTTGCTTAGTCTTTTATAATTCCGCTGCCATGTTCCGCTAAGCATTAGGCCTTAGAGTCAGGCTGACTAGCAACCTGAATGTTGTAAGTTTGCTAGGCCGCACGGTTCGTCAAAGATGCAGACCGGTCCGTCACAGTTGGTATCAGAGCGAAGGTTCGAAGAGGAGTGGAAGGCGGAAGTGACGTCACCCAAGTTGGCAAGGAGAAATCCAGGGGCCAGAGGTCTCGATCCAGGGAGGCCGTGGTGGAGTTTGAGACACGGCTAGCCAAGGTGGAATTAGCCATAGTCGACGGGCAGGAGAAGTTCGAGGAGGTCGACCAGAAGTTCGAGAAGGTCGACCAGAAGTTCGAGAAGGTCGAACAAGGCCTAGACGGATTGCGAGAAGAGATGCAATTCGCCATGAACCAAGTCCTGGCCCAATGTCTCGAGACGGTGAAGGCCACGGAGGAGACTCATAAGGTAGAAATTTCTTCTACGCGGGAAGAGCTAGGGAGGCTTTTGCATGAGCTAGGGGACACCAAGGACGAGCTTAACTTGTGCAAAAGGGCTCTTGCCAATGGGGTGTGAGTTCGTCCGAGGTCAGGGCTACACCTTCCAGGTTGGATGTTCCTAGACCCAAGCATTTCAAAGGGTCAAGGAATGCGAAGGAGCTGGATAATTTTATTTGGAGTATGGAGCAATGCTTTAGGTCCGTCGTGGCGACAGACGAAGCTCCAAAGGTGGATATGGCCAGTCTCTACCTTGAGGACACCGCGATGATATGGTGGAGGAGGAGACAAGGTGACATAGAGAAAGGCACCTGCTCTATCAACACTGGGGCAGAGTTCAGGGCAGAACTCAAGAAGCTGTTCTACCTAACCAATGTTGAAGAGGAGGCTCGCGGCAAACTGAGGCGGTTACAACACGAGGAAAGCATTCGGGACTACGTGAAGGAGTTCACGGAGGTACTACTTGAGATCCTAGATTATCCAGATAAGGAAGCTTTCTTTGCCTTCATAGATGGGCTACAATAGTGGGCAAGGCTTGAGGTTCAGAGGAGAGGGGCTCAAGACTTGACCACTGCTATCTCCATTGTTGAGTCCCTTATTGAGTTTAGGAAAGTGGTTAAACCTAAACCCAAGGACGAGGGCGGCAACGAGAATAGTGGGGGAGACCCATATCGAGGCAAGGGAGCAACGGAGAGGGCAAGGGGATTCAAGGAGCACCAAGCCAAGGCTAGGCCCCTGATCAGCTGCTTCTTTTGTGATGGGCCACACAAGGCGAGGGAATGCCCCCAAAAGAGCAAACTCTCGGCCCTGATCGAGGAGCGCGAGCAGGAGGCACCCGAATCAGGGGAAGATTCGGGTGCGGCACGAGTTGGCATGATGAGGCTGTGCGGAGCGATCATGTGGCAACCAAAGAGGCTGACCGAGCTGCCAAAGAGGTTACCACCAAAGAAAGAGGTGGACCACAAGATGGAGCTAGGGTTAGGTACCACGCTGCCTGCGGCAGTGCCAGACCGCAGGGCGCCTCCGAAGTCGATGAGTGCCAGGTTCAATATGTGGACATGACGATCAATGGGCAACATGCTCGTGCCTTGGTCGACACAAGCGCAGAAACCAACATTGTGACTAAGTCAGCAGCAGCCAAGTTGGGGCTGAAATATGATCCCAGCAATGCGCAACTCAGATCGGTCAATGCGCCAACGACTCCTGTGTGCGGCGAAGTTCAAGGAGTTGATATAGCACTGGGAGGGTGGCATGGCAAGACCAATGCACAAGGCGAAAGATCGATGTCCTTCAGAATTCTAAAAAGATCAAGATCCTTTAGATCCCGTCTTTCTTGATTCATAATCAAGATAAAAGGTCGGATATACTTGTTCAGGTCAGGTCTACTTTTGGTCATTCTTCTCTCTGAAAAATCGAATATTGCTCAAAGAAGGTGACTCGTAGTCCCTTTTCGAGTATTATCTTCGCTATGGATGATCCAGTCGGTGTGCGTATGAACGAATGGATTAACTTCTATGTTGCCCCCATAGATCTCTTTGACATTGTCCTTGGGCAGGAATTTTTCCGGACGTATCATGCGGTGATTGACCCTTACCTTCATAAACTCGTGGTTTTGGAGCAGGGAGGGTCTTACATGGTGCCCTTAGTGCAGAAGCCCAAGTCAAAGGGACCAGTGCGGTTGTCGGCCATGCGGCTTGTGGAGAGGATCCAGGATAAGCCGCCACTGTCATGTTCCTCGCCCGTCATGAAGGGAAGACGCCAGAAGAGGAAGGGTCGAAGGAAGCCGAGGGAGAAAAGGCTGCAACAAAGGGAGAGAACTCCAGAGAAGGCCACAAGGGGACGGCACGAGGAAGTGCAGCAGTTTGAAGGTGGAGGACAAGGAGCTTCCACTGCAGCATTATGCCGAGGACGGCGCCAGATTAGGTGGGGGAGATTGACACGTCCAGCCCTAATTTTTTGCCAAAATCTGCGCCGGCACGCGTCAGACGCACCCTGGAAGCTTCCAGGGAACTGTAGCAACGTCGGCACTATAGCAACGACTGTCACTATAGCAGCGGCTGGTTACTGTAGCAACGGTTAGTTATTGTAGCAACGACCATATTCCTGTAGCAGCCACTACAACAAAAGGCTAGAAACGGCCCTTAGGGACTTGTATATATAGGAGGGACATTTTCATTTGTAAGGCATCACCTTGTAAGCCATAAATCCACAATTGTAAAGCAAAGAGTTCTCTAATACAAGAGTTCTTCTTTCCTCCAAGTTTCTAAGTTCCTTCATTGTCTTTTGCTTAGTCTTTTATAATTCCGTTGCCAAGTTCCGCTAAGCATTAGGCCTTAGAGTCAGGCTGACTAGCAACCTGAACATTGTAAGTTTGCTAGGCCGCACGGTTCGTCGGAGTTGCATACCGGTCCGTGACACTTTGCATGGATTAACAGTGAGCGCACACTATTATATTGGGAGGACCTTCTTATAGTTTTGCAAGAGAACTATGGTCTTGCAGAATTTCAGAATCCAGATGAGCATTTATGTAACATTCGACAATTGGGCACAATACAAGAGTATCGTCAGGAATTTGCTAAACGATCTGCCTGAGTCAAGAATTGGCCAGAACATTGTCCTTTGGGGGTGTTCCTTACTGGGCTTAAGGAGGAACTCAAATCTGATGTGAGAATTCATAATCCTAGAACTGTTTATAAAGCCATGAGCCTTGCAATGGAATTTGAACAAAAAGTGGGTTGCAATCGCGGGCATAAAGGATCTCAATGGCCAAATTTGTCATGTTCCAACGCAACCCAAGTTGTTTCTGCACGTGAAGTTCCTTACCAGTCAGTAGGCAACCAACTCGTATCACGAACCAGTCCAAATTTTGGGCATATGTCTCTTCGTCCTTAGAATCGTGCGTGGGAAATAGAAAAGCAGAATCGCATAGCCAAAGGACTCTGTTTTAGGTGTAATGAAAAATTTTCTCCAGGACACCGTCGTAAGACAACATCTCTCACTCTCATGGAGACAAATGATAGCATTGAAGGTGGTGAGTCTATGGAACTAATGTCAAGTGACATTGTTGATGGGGATGCAAGTACAACCGATCTTGCTGAAATTTCATTCCACGCCTTTCTAGGTAACGCAACAGGCACAACAATGAAACTTCAAGGGACCTTAAATGGATGTAAGGTGTTGCTTCTGGTTGATATTGGGTCATCCCATAATTTTTATCTCTGATAAAATTATTGAAAAGTTGCTTGTTCAAATTGTGCCCTATTTTGGTTCAGATTGGCAATGGAGATATCATACGGTGCAATCGGCTATTGGAGTTAGTATTTACCATGGGCAGAATTTTCTTTTAACACGGGCTTCCACTCATCCACAGAGACTACCCCATTCAAGGTTGTTTATGGTAGAGACCCTCTGACCATTTCTCCTTATGTTCAGGGAGAAACACGTCTTGCTGAACTTGAAGAACAACTTCTGAATCGGGATGCCATTCTGAAAATTCTTAAGGACAATCTTTTAAAGGCTCAAACTCGAATAAAACAAGAAGTTGATTCTCTTGGAACCAATAATTATTGGTTAATGCAGTGTTTAAGATTCTTACACTTTATTTTATCAGTAAAGTTACATTCTCATCTTGTTTCATTTTAGTTCTTATCACCTTTGTTCTGAAGATCAGAGGGGTAGGGATGGATAAATTAGAAACTATGTTCTGGAGGGTTTCAACTTTCAACTGAGTTCACCATATGTGGAACAGTGGAAGCATATTGTTTCCTAGATTTAGGGGCTTACGCTTCGGGTGGCGGATGGCTACTCTGATTTGCTGTTTTGAGAAGCAGAAATCTGATGCTTTTTGCAGATTAACTCCTGATTTATCTAGTTTTATGTTTTTGGAAAGTTGCAGGAATGATATGTTAGAGGGGAGACCATTCTGATTAACCATGTGTCATTCTTCTATTTCCTTTGTGTTGCTTCTGTAACTTCTTTTCCCCTTATGAAGTAAACTTGTCATCCTCTATGTGAAGATTGTTTCTTGTACTTTGCATACGAAGATCACAGTCAACTCATGAGTCAAAGCTATAGCACAGCAGCTGTTGTTCACTTGTTCATTTAGAAACTCAGTTCAATTATGTTATTAACAAGGTCTATTACAATGAGATCACAATTATCTTTACCATTAACTTATCACTGTAACTTTCTCATGTCAATTACTATATGTAACCTAGTGCTGCTTCCTTCTTTGCCGAAAACATGTAACTGAGAGCCTTCTGTATGCCCAATAGCTTCTTGGCAGGAGTAGTGGTTTTCAAGTGGCTGCAACTCATAGGCCATGCACAAAAGGTATTTGGTTGTGGAGTGCACCTTTAAGGAGAACAGCACTTGATGGAACAGAATACAACCTGTTACTGTTGGACACAGAAGGAATTGATGCTTATGATCAAACGGTTAGTTTCCACCCCTTAACATATTTATTATTGGTTTTCTGAAGGAGGAACTAACCTAGTACATGCTATATGACTTATATATTACGTTCTTACACATTTGTATTGCTACACTTATAAAGGAAGTTCAATAATCCCAGAATATGTCTTGTTTTTTCCTGTGTCCTTATCTTTCTTGCTACTGACTCTTGTCTTTTGTAAATTTCTGTTCTGTTTTGCTGTTTGACAGGGTACATATAGTACACAAATATTCTCCTTGGCAGTCCTGCTTTCAAGTATGTTTGTATATAACCAGGTTAGGAGTATACAGACGTGGATCTCATTTGCTTTTCTTGATATGCTATTCTTACCCGTTTTCCCTCAGAATTCAGTGAATTTCCCCTGTTTTTTAGCTATCCTGATAACCTCTTTAATCCTTCAATTTAGATGGGTGGTATCGACGAAGCTGCACTTGACCGCCTCTCTCTTGTCACTGAAATGACTAAACATATTCGTGTTAGAGCCTCTGGAGGAAGGACCAGTGCTTCTGAGCTTGGGCAGTTCTCCCCAATCTTCATTTGGTTGCTTAGGGTAATTCAGAATTTATTTATTATTGTTGTAGATTTTCTTCTTTTTTTGCTTGTGAAACTATTAAATTACAATTTTTCTGTCCGTGAAAGGATTTTTATTTGGATTTGGTTGAGGACAACCGCAAAATAACTCCACGGGATTATCTTGAACTTGCTCTGAGGCCAGTTCAAGGTGTTGGGAGAGATGTTGCTGCTAAAAACGAGGTATTCACTTTACATGAATGTGTTGTTTATGTTACATGGTATAATTATTCAATTTCTATTATAACTACCCTGTTTTAGAAACTGATATCCTGAGCTTGCACATGTTTTATTTAGAAATAAAAAGAACTTGTACATGTTTTTATGTTATTTCAAAACCATCCTTCTTTTCCTTCTAATGAGTTAGCACCTAATGGTCGATTGAGTAACCATTTGGAACTTCAAATTGCAGATTAGGGACTCCATTCGTGCTCTTTTCCCTGACAGAGAATGCTTCCCCCTTGTCCGGCCTCTGAGCAATGAACATGATCTTCAACGGCTAGATCAAATACCAGTCAGTGCTTAATTTTCTCACATTTTCCATTCTCTACTATCTTAGAGTATATCTGATTGTGACTTTGGTTGTGGAAACCTCAAAAATATTCTAATTGTGGTATCAATTTTCGCATGCAGTTGGAAAACCTGAGGCCAGAGTTTAAAGCAGGTCTTGATGCGTTGACAAGGTTTGTTTTTGAGAGGACAAGACCCAAGCAAGTTGGAGCAACTATTATGACTGGACCGCTCTTTGCTCGCATAACTCAGTCCTTTCTGGATGCTATTAACAATGGTGCAGTGCCTACCATCACCTCTTCATGGCAGGTTAGTGATTTTCTTAATGGGTGATATGGTGCTTTTTCTTTTATTCCACATCATTGATGTTCTTCTCTGTATCTGCACCAACACTTTTGAACCAAAGGAGTGACAAATAAGAAACCACTGGTCATCGTTTCATGATTATTTCTCAGATCATTAGTTAGATTGACATTTAACACCCAGAAAGTGTCCCTGAACAGAAGGAACAAGGACAAGTTCAGGTAGATCTTTTAATGCACCTAACTCAGCCCTAAATAGAATTTGCAGAAACCGAGTTTTAGAAGAAGAGTTGCAGGTCTTTTCCTGTAAAGGCTGGCTATTTCAGAATGAGGACGTGATGACATTGAGATTCTATTTATTTATTCGACTATGATTTTTAGACATCTTAAGTATAATGTTGGGATCTGTTGATTACTATGAAGAAGATATTTTACCTAATTAAATCAAGAATCACGCAAAAGTTGATCCATAGTTCCAGATTAAATTAAATATGAGTATTCATCTAACTTAACATCACACCTCTATAAAATGTCTCGATATTAGTGTTTGCTTTGGGAGGCTACTCATTGTTCTTCTTCTCTTCTTAGAGTTACAGTGAGTGTGTTCTTAGCCTTCTTGTGAATTTGGAATTTAATTTTGTAATTTCTTGTTATTACATGAGATTTTATTCTCTCCCTTTCATCATTACGGCTCAAATCATTAATTCGGGGAACAACTGGCACATTTGGTGCTGCTTGGTGTCTATTTTGCATGAAGCCTAAATATCAAAAGTATGTTCATATTCTGGACACCAGCTGATTTCTGATGTGCGACATGCAAGTGTCTGATATCTGACTTGACAATGATATGTAACCATACTTTGGTGTCCGTCCGGGGAAAGTTCTTGCATGTTATTTTATTTACCATGCGTTGTGTGCAAGTGAATTAGTCATCTTCGGAGTCCCTTTGATATCCACTACTCAATTTCCAATTTAAGGAAAAAAAAAGGGAAGTGAAATTCAACATAAGTGAAACTACATGACAAATCTATGAGTGAATGATTTTGGTAGAATTTTATGGTTGTCTCCCAAGTGCTTCCGTGTTAGTGGGTGTTTGGATTGGCTTTTTTTTTTGGGGGCTTTTAAGCACTTTTTAAGTTTTGAAATTGTTTGGGTAACACAAAAAAGTGTTTGAAAACACTTTTTTAAAGCTAAGAAAGTTTTTTTTTTTCAAAAGAGCCAAAAGCCAAACGCCAAAACTAAAGGGTCCCTATGACTTTTGGCTTTTTAACTTAAAAGCCACTTAAAAAAAGCCAATCCAAACACCCCCTTAGTTCACTCTGTATACCAGTTTATGGTCTATAATGTATGCCAATGGATCTTTTCCCTTTTGATTTCTTCAGAGTGTTGAGGAAGCCGAGTGTCAAAGGGCGTACGATTTGGCTGCTGATAGGTACATGGCTTCATTTGATCGTTCTAAGCCTCCAGAAGAGGTAAGTATTGCTTTAGTTTCATTGATAACATTATATGGTTGCATCTAATATTTCTATCATTGCAGAGTGCACTAAGAGAAGCACATGAAGATGCAGCCCAGAAGTCCATGATGGAATTTAATTCTACTGCTGTGGGGGCTGGATCCATCAGGATGAAATATGAGAAGCGTCTCCAAAATTTCATAAAAAAAGCCTTTGAGGTTAAGCTTTTCCTCCATCTTTTGCTTCAAAAACTGAGGATAAAGAGCATATGAGTGATATAAGCATACATCAGTGTGTCATAATACATCTTCTTGGGGAGGATGAGCTAATCCTAATTTTTATTTTGATTCCACACCATACTTACCCTCCAAAATACTAAAAGGAAATTTGGTATACTGGAAATTTCACAAATAATCACTTTTATGATTACTATTTGTCAATAAGCCATAGCTGCAAAACTGATTGAAATGTTGGCACTTTTTTATGCGGAAATAATATTTGGACAAAAATACCTTCAACTTTAAAAAGCAGCTGGGACCCACTACTCCATCTTAACTGCTTTGGTCGAACACCATGACATGGTCCTTCAGTTTCACTTGCATAAGTTTGAAATCCTGCACAAGGTTCTGAATTTCTGCAAATGAATGGTGTTCCTTATGGAGGTGTTCATCTAAAAAAGTGGATTTCTTTTGCAACTCATGGATAGTGTTTTCTGTTTTTCATAGAATGGCAGAACCTATTTTGCACAGCAGTCAAGCTTTAGAGGTTTCATTTGATCTTTTTCTTTTTTAGAGGTAAGATATTTATTGGAAACACCAGCATTAAGACATTTGATCTGCATTTTGAATTTGCGAAAAAAGAGAAGACTAGAGAAATAAATGAATATTGAATGATACATCCAAGACTTCTCTAGATAATCAAATAAGGAGAAGTTCCTTCATAACAGGATGCTTAATTAATCTGTACAATTGTTCTGCATTTGTGCAAGTGTACAATTAGTTTGCTTTGGCTGTGTATTCTCATCAAATGAATGACTTTTTGACCTAGTTAGTTTTGTCGGAAGGGCGTGAGTATGTACTCTATGCTTTTGATAGCTCTTCCTAATCTCTGATTCAGATTTAATGTTGATGGCAGGATCTTAAAAAGGATGCCTTTAGGGAGGCTTATCTACAATGTTCAAATGCCATACAGGACATGGAAAAGGAACTGAGGTTGGCTTGCCATTCTCCTGATGCAAATATAGATAGTGTGCTTAAGGTGACCCCTTATTCACTGTAGATATCAGCCCATTTTTAGGTGGCTAAACTGGAATTCAGGTTTATTGAGTTGCCAATGTCCTACATGCATTTGCTATATGCAGGTTCTCGACCGTTTAGTGTCCAAGTATGAAGCAACTTGTCAGGGTCCTGAGAAGTGGAGAAAATTGATCGTCTTCTTACAACAAAGGTTTGTATATTAACGATTCTTTATTGAAGCACTTGCTATTGGAAATGTATGTCACATCACATTGATTTTCCAGCTTGGAAGGTCCACTTTTTGATCTCATCAAGAAGCAAGCAGACCAACTTGGATCAGAGAAAACTACTCTTGCATTAAAGTGCCGCTCTATTGAGGATAAGATGAACTTACTTAACAAACAACTGGAAGCTAGTGAGAAGTATAAATCCGAATATTTGAAGCGTTATGAAGATGCCATCAAAGACAAGAAGCAGCTTGCGGATGATTACACGAGTCGTATCACAAATTTGCAGAGTAAATATAGTTCACTGGAAGAGAGATACTCAAGCTTATCAAAAACATTCACTTCAGCTAAACATGAATCCGCAGAATGGAAAAGAAAATATGAACATCTACTGTTGAAGCAGAAGGCTGATGAAGACCAATCAAGTGCAGAAGTATCTGTTCTGAAGTCCAGAACTGCTGCTGCTGAGGCAAGACTGGCTGCTGCCAGAGAGCAAGCTGAATCGGCTCAAGAGGAGGCAGAGGAATGGAAACGTAAATATGACATTGCCGTCAAGGAAGTTAAGAATGCTCTTGAGAAGGCAGCATCTGTTCAAGAGCGTGCAAACAAGGAAACCCAATTGAGAGAAGATGCTTTGAGAGATGAATTTTCAAGCGTTCTGGCTGATAAGGTAATTATATTGCTACACATATTGATTCAATTTATGTGCTGCTTTGTTTCATTTTTCTTCTCTTCTGTCTTTGAAATATGATTCTGCTAGTTTAGTTTTCCAATATAAATTTGAAGTTCTCTTTGTTCATGAAATTGCAGGAAGAGGAAATAAAAGACAAGACATCTAAGCTTGAGCAGGCTGAGCAGCGTTTAGCAACACTGAATTTGGAGTTGCAGGTGAGTTTCTGCTCTTTGTAAACCAACTTAACTTTCATTTGCACTAATCTTGTGTTGGTAAAAAGGGGTGAGAGTGGGATGGAGCGAAGTTAGATAAAAAATAGGGAGGAGGTGGGAGGGACACTCTTTGTTATTTTAAAGTAGGTGCTGGAGAGAGGATTCAAATGTGAAGCACAATACAAATGAGACCAATAAAGACTTCATTAGGGACCCATTTGAGCTGCAGAATGTAATGCTTCTATTATTTTGGTTTTCTTGAGCTTGTGATGTTTTTTGTGTTGGTCCTCTGAACTAGATTTAGCATTTGGAGTACAGACTTCTATTTAGAAGTTTAGTAACTTAAGTTACGTGTCCTCCTCGAAAAAACATCAGCTATGTGTAACCTTGTGATTTGAAAGGATAGTTTGTCAATTAGATGTGCTGAATAGATATCTCAATATTGCTCAATCTTTGTGATTGATACCAACTTGTCTCTAATACAGCTGGGTATCCGGTATGTAAATATATGAATATTTACATTCACTATGTATATGGTAATTTAAGAGATTTACATGGATATTAGTACTAATGACTGCCCTAATGGAGCAGGATGGATACAGAGGATTCACATAGCCAAACCCGACTAGTAGTTGGGATTGAGACACTGTTTATTGATTGTAGTAGCAGCACTATTTTCTATTGTATTTTCATCTAATGACTGTTTTGTGATTATTACTTTTTGCAGACTGCTGATTCAAAGGTAAGGAACTATGGCCTAGAAGTGTCAGCCTTAAAGGTTGAAATCAAGGAATTGAGTGAAAGGCTAGAGAATATAAATGCTACTGCACAATCATTTGAAAGAGAAGCTAAGATTCTGGAACAGGAGAAGGTTCATTTGGAGCAGAAGTACCGGTCAGAGTTCAATAGATTTGAGGATATTCAGGATAGATATAAATCAGCTGAACGAGAGGCAAAGAGGGCAACTGAGCTGGCTGACAAAGCAAGGGCTGAAGCAGCTGCGGCCCTAAAAGAGAAGAATGAAATTCAGCGTTTAGCTATGGAAAGATTAGCTCAGATTGAGAAGGCTGACAGAGCTGTTGAAAAGTTAGAGAGGGAAAGAGAAGACTTGGCTGATGAAGTAGCGAGGCATCATCGTGCTGAGAAGGATGCAAGGTCAAGAGTTGTAATGCTGGAGGCCCGAGTAGAAGAAAGGGAAAAAGAAATTGAGATGCTACTGAAATCAAATAATGAACAGAGGGCCAGTACTGTGCAAGTCCTCGAGAGTCTGTTGGAGACTGAGCGTGCAGCGCGGGCTGAAGCAACAAATAGGGCGGAAGCACTCTCTGTTCAGTTGCAAGCTACACAAGGAAAGCTAGATCTTCTTCAACAACAGTTAACTGCAGTTCGGCTGAATGAAACTGCGCTGGATAGCAAACTTAGAACTGCTTCCCATGGCAAACGTGCCAGGATAGATGAATATGAAGCTGGATTTGAATCTGTTCATGACATGGATACAAATGATAGACCAACTAGAGCATATAAGAGGTCCAAGAGTACCACGAGTCCCCTAAAGTATACTTCCCCAGAAGATGGAGGTTCTGTATTCAGGGGAGATGACGATGCTCATAGTCAACAAACAAATGGTGAGGATTATACCAAGTTTACTGTGCAGAAACTAAAGCAGGAGCTTACAAAGCATAACTTTGGCGCTGAACTGCTCCAACTGAAGAATGCGAACAAGAAGGATATCCTGGCTTTATATGAGAAATGCGTCCTCCAGAAATCATAGCTTTCAGCATGCCGAGTTGTGTAGAAAGGTTGTAAAGTATCTCAGTTTTTAGGCCAAGGCATACAACTTCTGGATTAAAAGTTTGGGTGCTGGCATCCTCAAAACATCATTTGAAAGTTCTGTAAGGTTTATATCCCCATTAGGTGGCTATGCAATCTTGCTATATGCTGCTGCCATTGTCAGGGCTTTCACGCGACTTACTATTATTTTTTGTTGCGGTGTGTACTCTTGGGTATTTTGTTTGAGCCTTCCTAGTGTGGCAGTGTCAGGAAGATGGCTTTAGAGAGATTTTGAAAGTCAGATGTGAAATACCAGGCCTTTTTTGTTCTCTCTTTCATTCTCCATTTGTGCAGTTGTTGGTTAGTGAGGTTGATGTTTAGTGATTAAATCTTTGTGTGATTAGTGATATTGTGTGTTTTCTTTCCTCTTTCCCAGGGTTTATTTCTCGTTTCCTTCAATTGTCCTTCCACACAATGTAATACTTCCCTCATTTATTTTTGCTTGTCTATTATAGTGAATTGTATGTTTACTTTTACTTTCTTTTGTTATTGCTTTCTTGCGATGCTATTTTTATATTGAATAATTACATAAAAGTAGTCGTCAAATTTAGAGTTGTAAAGTTAAACTTTCTTAGTTAATGTGCACGGTAAGACAAAATGGGGGGAGTACTTGTCTAAGTTAAAAAATGAAGAAATAATTTACTCCCGATGTTCTATATTATTACTTGATTTATGTTGATTTGACACACTTTCTAATATTTTAGAAAAAAGTATACAAAATAGACATAATATAAAATTACTCTTAATGGATCGAATTCAGATTATTTATTCTTAATGTATTTATGGCCCAAATTATTTATATTTGTACTAATGTCAGCATGAATAATAAGAAATAGTTCTCTGTGATACTATATACCATACTAGTATCATATAGAATGACTCAATCCTCAGCGATACTTAGACGGTATATTGATACTCAATTGGTATCATATAGAATTATATTTTCTTTAAGAAACAAATAAAAATTATTAAATTCTAAATTATAGAAAAAACATTCGTTGTGATACTTCATCGATATGTTTATACCATATTGATATCGTATAAGATCAGAAAATTATTAAAGTTATAAAATTATTTATTAAACTCTAAGTGTGTAGAAAATATATTCTTGTGATACACCATTAGTATATTGATATCTTATCGATATCATATAATTTTGAGATCTTTTTTTAATAAAATAAAATAATTAAGAAAAAATTATTAAAGTTACGAACTTATTTATTGAATTCTAAATTAATAGAAAATATATTCTTTTTTATACTTTATCGGTATATTGATACCATATCGAATATCATATAGGACTGAGCTTAATCTTCTACGATACTCTGTCGATATATGTATACCTTATTGGTATATCATACAAGATGGATGTTGATGTCAGCATAACGCTAGCGCGCGAATTTTAATAAGGGGGAAGGGGGGGGGGGTTGTGATTTTTAATAATGGAAGGTGCATAAAATGTCAAAGAAGCATTAGCTTAATTTTTTTCAAAAATTTAGTTAGAAATGTATTTAATCAAACTAACTTTATTGATGATGCTTTGAAAATTTAAATTTGAGTATTATAGTAGAATCTTTAAATTAATAAACTCTTTAAGATGATAGGAGTACTATTCTTTGGTTGGGACATTGGCCAGTACAAAAATCATCGATTTTAATAGGGTAATATATTTTCGAAAGACTCCTATAATGTATCGTCTCATCAATATTATAAAACTAATAATTTTTAAAATCATAAAATATTTAAAATAATTTAGTAAAATATAATTTTTGTGTTTTTTTGTTAAAATTTAAATTTGGATGAAGTTCACCACTAGCTTTTCTCATTTGAATCCCAAAGTTTTAGTGTTTTCTTCTCAATTTACACCAAAAAATTGTGAAGAGTACTACTCAAAATAATAATATTTTACGATTCCGACAATATTAATGTAGAAAGGTTATTTACTACTTTCTCCGTCTCACAATAATTGAATTTTTAAAATTTTTTTTAAGGTTCAAAATAATTGAATTTTTCAAAGTTCAAGATGAATGTTTGAAACTTTTTCCATATTTGCCCTTGCATTAATTGAACTTTTATATTTTCTAGGAAATCAATTACACTATGTATTTATGATTTTATGAAGGACAATAGTGGAAAGTAGAGTGTAAATTTTATCTTTAAATATTTTTTCTTAATATGCGTATATTGCCTTATAAATTCAATTAATATGAAATAGAGGGAGTAGTAATTAGAGGTGCTGGAATTAATTGAGAAAGGATTTTAAAAAAGTATATCTTCTTAATGTACAACTAATAAGAACTTACTGTTTTTCTATTTTTATGACAACTAGTGGTTTCCAAATGAGATTTATATAAGTTCACATTTAGTTTTAGTTTTTCCTTTTTTTTTTTAATACTCCTTGAATCATTTTTAATTACCTAAAGCTTAAATAAGCTCCATTAGTAATATTTACACTACGTGGAGTTCTTATACAATTAATTGTACTTCACATAAAAATATACATTTTAAATAACCCAATTATACATTTTAATTAATTGGTTATATATATATGAGATCCTATTATCAATAATTTTAATTACTCATTAAATTTGGTTATTTAATAATATTTACTCCCCATGATTTGGTTTTAAGAAATTGAGATACACTCGCTTGGCATTGTTTAGAAGAAAAAAAATCATGCGGATAAATAAATATATATTAGTTAATTAGCTAATATAGTTGTAGTTTGAACTAATTATGGTTTGCGGCAAATATCTAGCTGTAATTACAATTTAAGTTTTATATAATTTGCATGATTTATACAAATATTATCTCGATTATACAAAAGTTATGCACGAATCAAATTATATAGCGAATATACAAACGTTATCGAGAGTTCAAGTTATTCTTGATACTTTTGTGGTTGTCTTCATTGATGATATTCTTATTTATTCTCAAAGTGAACAAGAGCATATGGATCATTTGATGTTAGTTCTTCAGACCTTGAGGGATAAATAATTATTTGCTAAGTTCAATAAATTTGAATTCTTGTTGGATGAGGTAGCCTTGTTTGCCCATGCATAGGAATTGTATACCGGTTATACAAAATTTATAAATTATATAGTAAATAATACAAATTATACAAATATTAGATAAATTATACAAATATTATTATAATTATAATTATGAAATATAATCACTTAGACTATAGTTATATAGCATAATGAAAAATTTTTTGAGTGGTTATATATGAAAATCCTTCTTTCTAAAATAACAATATAAGTACTTTCTAACTTTTAAACCCCAACCCGATACCCGTAACTCTCTCTCTCCCTCACATTTCTATGTTTAGCTATCATTCCTTCTTCCTTCCTCATCTCGGCACCAACTTTATCGTGCATGCAAAATTTATCGACATTAACCTAACAGCTACATTAATTTCCAGTTCCTTTATTAACTGATCTTCCGATCCAGCATTAATCTGATTCTTCAGTCAGCTTTACTGACGATATACGATCATGGATGATCATCGATCGTGATCATTGATCATATACAAGAGGATTACTCTTTTTTATAAAGCCTTGATCTTTTGTTCTCGAGAGCTAGACGATGAATTTAAAAATTTAAATTTGATGGATCAACCTCTAAGATATGACTATTGAATCCATCTGATCACATTATGTCTTCGAAATTTAATGCTATACTACTACTATTTGACAAAATTCTGCGTTAAAATATTGGGTTCAGTTGAACGCGATTACGAGGAAGAGAAGGTGAGGCAGGATGAGCTTGGCGGTAAAGGTGGCTCTAGTCTTCTTCATTTTGTATGGCTGCAGCTTCATCAATGCGGAAACAGATCCATCCGACGGTCAGATTGATTCTACTACTCCATATCTTATTTCTAAAGAAATTCATATTTGCGTAGCACTGATTAATTTGGAAGTAGTGTTTGATATCTTGCTTTGTGACTTCCACTAATTCGAATTTGTGTTGCGTAAACTTCATTAAAGGGAAAAGTACTTCCTATTTGTAATTTTCAGTTCTCAAAACTCGAATCTGAGACTTCTTTTTATAGCTTAGCTAGGTTGCTAATTTTCACTGAAAAGCCTGTCGATAAGCCAAAGAGTTCACATTTTTCCTTTAAACTAGTGTTCCTAAGCGACTCGTGAAATTGTTGTAGCTATAGAAGCATCTCATTAAAGGTGAACAAGGAAGTATAATAAAAGGCTGTCATTCTTTTTGGAATTGATCAAAGTAGAGTTCAATATTTTTAGAGTTGTTCTTAGTCTCTGTGTATGTGTATTTATATGTTCTCAATAATTTCGTTTGTGGCGTACAAATTTGATACTCAGGTTCTGCGCTGAGAGTGATGTATATCTCCCTAAATTCACCGGGTCAGCTTACGAAATGGAGCTCATCAGATGATGGTGATCCTTGTGGAGAATCGTGGAAAGGCATTACTTGCTCGGGCAATAGAGTAACTGAAATGTAACGTTCTCTTCGTCATCCTCATTTTTCAATATACACTTCATTTGTAACTTCTCGTTAGTTAATTGATTTGGCAAAGGCTGATTTTCAGTTTTCGTATTAATTTTCCTACAGCCAGATATCCGGTCTAGGACTCTCTGGATCAATGGGATACCAATTAACAAGTCTAACATCCGTAACCAACTTGTAAGATGATCAATGGATTTTCAATTCAATATTACCTGAATTCCTTCGGTTATCTGTATTTAAATCGTAAAAAGTTGTAATTTGCAGTGATATAAGCAACAATAATCTCGGAAACCAGATACCTTACCAGCTTCCTCCAAATGTAACGAGACTGTATGTATTTTTATACGGAACTTCATTTTTCTGTGCTCAATTCCAGGCTCTAGTGTTTTTATTTTCAATATTACTTGCATAATCATTCTGATCACTTGCCTCGTATTGCAGTAACCTTGCTGGTAATGGTTTTACCGGTGTCCTACCTTATTCCGTTTCACAAATGACTTCCCTTCAATACTTGTAAGTGAATTTTTAAGACTTAACTTTACTTGTATAGTACCATTACACTCGCCGTTCTGATTTTCTCTCCATTGTACATGCCTGATTGTAGAAATGTCAGTCATAATCAAATTCAAGGAGAACTGAATGACATTTTTGGATCACTTTCTTCTCTCAACACATTGTAAGGCCGTGTCTCAATATGCCCCGTTTCTTTTTCATATCATTGTTATCCTGTATTGATTGAGATTTCCAATGTATGCTGTGCTATTCTCGACAGATAAATAGAGTATTTCTTTAGTTTATCATGTGAATTGTTGTCACTGAGTGAAAGTATCTTTTCTTTTTCTTGGTTGATTACATTATGTTTTATCCCATGTTGCTTACTTTTGATTGTTTACATTTATTCTTCAGAGATATCTCTTTCAATTCAATGACCGGTGAACTTCCTCAAAGCTTAAAGTCACTGACTAGCATGAAGAAAATGTAAGATGAGTATCTTCTAATTCATTTTTGTACTGTATTTTGTCGAGTGTCATTGAACTTTCTAATATTGTGTTGTGCAGCTACCTACAGAACAACCAGTTTACTGGAGACATAGATGTCCTCTCCAATCTTCCTCTTGATGATCTGTGAGTTATGCGACATCTCTGCCTGTGTGTGAATGCTATCAATATCTCAATGTTCCACTTACAGGCTTCGTCAGTTACTATATTGTTTGTCGTGTTGATTGCTTTATGCTTTAGGAATATTGAAAACAATCAGTTTACCGGTGGAATTCCTGAGAAGTTAAAAGGGATAATGCAGTAAGTGTTTCAGTTTGTAAATTACTTTTCATCCTTGAAAATTTCTAGAGAATAACTTTGTAACTGAATCCGGGATTTGTGATACAATTGTAGCAAATCTAACAGTAACACAGAGAGCTCTGGGCCTGCAACCCCTGCGAATAAGTCCCCTCAAAGACACAAATCAGGAGGCAATGGCAACCCTTCCAGCAGTGGAGGTAAAAGTGATAGTGGTGAAAAATCTGGTATAAGCAGTGGAGGCGTTGCAGGCATAGTGATATCAGTTTCAGTGGTTGGAGCAATTGCAGTAATCTTTATTATCAAGAAAAAGCACAGGAAGTCGTCAATAGACATAGAAAAACTTGACGTTCAGCCATTTGTTCCCGAGTCACAGGAAGCACAAGGTATATTACTTTGACTTCTTTTTCTGGTCATGTGTAACATGCAACATTCGAAATTCAGCAGACTTTAAAGCAGGCTCTGAGTTAACTGGTGCTTTTCAATTAAAATAGATGGAAAGATTCAGTTTATACACTCTTATGATAGATAGGATCCTTTCTTGCCATGTTATTGAATTTGACTTTATTGTGGTATATGAAGGGGAGCCTTGACATAACTGGTAAAGTAACTTCCATGTAACAAGGTTTGAGCTATGGAAACAGAAGTATAGGGTAAGGTCGCGTATAATAGACCGTTGTGGTTTGGCCCTTCCCGAAACACTGCTTATAGCGGGAGCTTAATGCACCGGCTGCCCTATTGCAAATGTAGTTGTCTTTATATAGGATCACTTTTAACGTGGGATACAAGTTCCAGCAAACCTGAATCTCCTCAGGTGAAATTTGGAAAATTAAATTTTCCTTTTGAACTTGACGTCTTTTATTTCAATTTCAAGTGAGCATGTCTATAATGATGAATTATCTTTCCCTTTTGCAACTTCATTTGTAACTTAGTCTTCCATACTTCTTAAGCTTTACCTCAATTGTTTTAAGTTCAGCATTGTCATTTGATCAGAGTTCCTGCTTACATTTGCCTGCTTTTAGTTACCAGTAATATTGTGTTAGTTCGAAACCTGTATATTCTACTCATCACCAATTTTTGGCTGCAGTTACGAACCTCAGCCAAACTTCGTCCACTACAAGCATGGAAGCTACTCAAACTCCTACTATAGTGTCTCTAAGACATCCACCTATTGATCCTCATAAATCCACTGGTGGAGATGACATTTCAGAAACACTTATTGTTCCAGAGAAGAAAACTCAGAGAACTGAAAGAAAAGCCGTGCAATTTTCAATTGCAGACATACAGATGGCTACTGACAACTTCAGTGTTGAAAACCTTATTGGTGATGGATCCATTGGAAGTGTGTATCGGGCTCACTTTGACAATGGCCAAGTAATATCTCTTTCTTGTGGACGCCATAAAAATAATCATTCTTAAGAAACTAGATTCTTCATGACATATTCTGACTAAAGCTAATGTAACAATTAGTTCTACAAGAAAAAGATATATTAGTCGTGCTTGTTGTTTTAACTATTTCTTGTTGCAGCTAACATTCTCTATGCTGACGTAAGTGATTCTGATTGTTTAAGTTCCTATTCTACAGGTTCTCATTGTCAAGAAACTTTACTCATCTGAGCTCCAGAATCCTCGAGATTTCCTAAAGATAGTTACTGAAATATCCCAGCTGGATCATCCAAATGTAACAGAATTAGTTGGTTATTGTTCAGAAGATGAACAGCACCTGCTGGTTTATGAATTCCACAGAAATGGTTCTCTGCATGATTTCTTGCATCGGATGGATGAAGACAGTATGCGGCTAACGTGGGATAGCAGAGTCCAGATTGCACTTGGCACAGCAAGAGCGCTAGAGTGAGTATCATAATCCACAAAATTACTTTCATTGATCGTCACATAATATATTAATGCAGCTTGGAGAAAACTTTTGTTTGCTTAGTTTCAGGATTTTTGATGATAAATTACCCCATCTATTATAAATCTTCTAGTACATGAATATTCATAGACAACTCTTGGAGAAGAAACAAATTATCATCACGAAAGTAAATCAAGCACTTAGTCTTGAGTTGTGACCTGTTTTTTTTTTTAAATAATTATCTCTGAGAACCAGGGATGTACCTTTGGAAGAATAATAGACCCCTCCACCTTCCGGCGTTCTTCACTTAGGCTTTTTGTCTTCTACAAGGTTCAGAGCTATGACGTGCACCTAACCCATACATCACACGTTGTGCTTTTATTTCATTAGACCAACGACCTGAGGGCATCTTGAGTTATAATATTATTGATGGACATTCATTAGTTGTCTTTCATTTCGAAATAAATTTAACTACTTTGAACTGGAAAGATCAATGAATATAAGAGCTTTATTTCTCCTAAAAACATTGATGACTAGTAAGTATGTAAAAAAGTTCCAACATGATTTCGAATACAAAAGCAGGTATATATATTAGTTGAAGGTGTAGAACACCGCGTACGCTGGATTTCCGTTAGATCTAATCAGAAAAAAAATCCACTTTTAGGTGTGACGTCTCCAATTTTTATGAGTAGGTTTATTCTATTTGCTAAAGCTAAGCATCCTTCAATTTTCAGGTATCTACATGAAGCTCGTTCTCCATCTTTAGTTCATAAAAATATAAAATCTGAAAATATTTTGCTTGATGCTGATCTCAATCCTCATCTATCAGACAGTGGGTTGGCAAACCTTATGGCTGATGTAGATCAGGTAAATACTTTATAAATTTGTATTTTTGCCTTACTCTAATGTACAATTTCCTAAAGCTCCCCATCATTATCTTCTAAATGGCTTCAACTTGGACCCTTTTCTCTTTTTTGGCTCCCTATAGGGATTGAATCATAATATAGAGTCTGGATATGGCGCCCCGGAAGCTGCTATATCTGGAAAGTGTACTACAAAGAGTGATGTATACAGCTTTGGAGTTGTTATGTTGGAACTTTTTTCTGGACGAAAGCCTTTCGATAGGTAAATGTTATTTAATGATTTCAAACCCAAATCTGTCGAAACAAATAGTACTAAAGTAGGCATGTTCTTCTCTACTCAGCTCAAGACCAAGATCTGAACAGTCTTTAGTTAGATGGGCAACCCCTCAGCTCCATGATATTGATGCCCTGGAAAAGATGGTTGATCCAGCTCTCACTGGATTCTATTCTGTCAAATCTCTTTCCCGGTTTGCTGATGTTATTGCTCTGTGTGTTCAGGTAATGCTCCCTCTATGTTTCAAAATTCATATCGCTTGACATTTGAAACTTGTAGTCTTAAACATGACATAACATCTTGTTAGTAGTTTATTCCTACAGAGTTATTCCAAATGATAAATCTGATATATGCCATGTGTTCAACAAATTACAATAACATACTCCCTTAAATCGCGCTACCTCAATGGTTTCTGTATGTTTTGTCAGCTTGAGCCTGAGTTCCGGCCACCTATGTCTGAAGTGGTTCAAGCGTTAGTCCGGCTAGTGCAACGAGCAAACATGAGCAAGAGGCTACACAATAATGATCAGAACTGAAGCAATATGCTCAAGACCTGCTGAGCGTTACGACAAATAATTCTCTTCAACTGTTTGCTGCTATGGGATGCTGATCAGCCTAATAATATCTTGTTCAGTGCAGTCATATTCGATTAACACCATATGCTAAAATATCTCAAATTACCTGATCTGCTTCTCACTGATCACCCTACAAAACATGCATAAATCATCTCTATTCATACAGAAACATTATTAACACATACGTGAATGGATACCGTTATTTGTACTCTGTTCCCACATATCGTTGGCTACGACAGGTTAATTTGACTGTCCCCATTTTTTCCGAAAAATTATACGAAACTGTCCATGGAGCCCACCAAAAGTTCCAGTAGGCCCGCTAGCGCCAAACGACGGCTGGGAGCATTTTATGGGCTCTGAACCAGCGACGTCGGCAATTTTTTGTGAGCCAACGTCAGCAATTTTTCGTAGGTATTGACCCATGAATTCTGAGGTAATCGGGGTTTTGAGCCCATTTCCGAACGACACCTAAAAGCACTGTATAAGCTCCAAAACAGAAATCAGACGATTTTGACAATTTTTCATAACAGTCGCATTGCATATACAATGACTCTTTGAGAAACAGGTTCTTTAAGTGCGTGTTATTTATACTACTACATAAACTACCAGTTTTGCAACTCACACTAAACAATTACAACGCCACTGATAGTGCATATGAAACTTTAAAGAGTCTAATTGAGTGAACGCCTGGAAATATCATGTTGCTTGCAAAATCGTTGAACGCAAACAAAAACTAGAAAAAACAAGGCAGATTACGACACCATTATTGCTTAATGTTAGCACGATAATAACAGCCCTACTTTGCTAATAAGATACCTACCTTGACAAACACAAGTGCCGACAGCAGAAACCAACATCACAGAAATGAAATCAAATTTAAATAAGTAAAGGAGGAAGCTAGCTATCATGACAGCTCTTAGATTCAACTCAAAACACCAAATCATCAGGCATTACAAGGCAAAAGTTGGGCCTGCATCTTTGTTGGCAACAAACAGTACCGAGAGATGAATGAACAGGTAGTAAAATCTTAGTGGATAGCATTAATCCTCAAATTGAATACACGGGATAGCTAAATGGAAAATAGCAATGTCACTACATTCCTGCCAATGCTCGATTGTTTGTACACCAAATAGAAAGTAGTCCAATTAGTTGTAGACCATGTACTTTGGTGTTGCACTGAATTTCTGATATCCTTTAATGACCTTATTGACGGCATCTAAAAAGTCTTTCTCCGTAACAGTTTTGCGCCTTGCTCGAATAGCATACATTCCAGCCTCCGTGCAAACACTTCTTATGTCAGCTCCTGGAAAAACGAAATCAATGAAAACCACAAAGGTGAGCCCCCAACTGTCATATTTGTACATCTTATTACGACAATTTTTTGAAAATTCAAGCGATACATACAAGTGAAATTATTTTTGATGAAGACACCCAAGTGCAATTGTAACAACAACATACCCAGTGGAATCCCACATAAGTGAAATTGTACTTGTCTAAAAATAAATACAAGTGAAATTATCACTTCTCTTTACATGAAAGTAAACTAGGGATGGCAATGGGACGGGTTGAGCTCAACCCGCAAATTTTTTTACGCATGATGATTTTTTTATTTTCAACCCGCCCCGCTTAAATTTTAAAGTTTTTTTCATTTTTTAATTGAATTTAACTTTTTTTGGCTAATTAACGTCTCAACAACTAATTAATTATTTTTAGTTGACATTTTAACAATTATTTCTTAATGGTTAATTAAAAGTTTCTAATTAACATTTTAACAACTAACAAGTTATCGGGACACGTCTAGTTTAAATTTTAGAAAAAGATAAAATTAAAGTCAATGTTTAATATAAAAAGTTTATATCTTTAATTTTTACTAATTAGAAAAATTTATTTCTTCGAATTCCTATTTGGCTTTTTAAACCCGCAACCTGCCTCGCCCCGCATTAGTTTAAAAAATACCTACTTCAACCTGCCCCGCATCCCCCCGCCCCACATAGTTTTAAACACTCCCCGCCCTGCATAGCTCTAAACCCGCCCCATACCCGTCCCGTCCCACACAATTGCCATCCCTAAAGTAAACCTAGACCTCCATATTTGCTACCACACTTCTCTTTACATGAAAGTAAACCTAGACCTCAAATTTGCCACCATCACTTCAACATATTGTTTTAAATGCCATAAAGTCAGCAAAAGAAGCTAATTTATTGCCAATTTCACTCCTGAAAACATCAAACTCAACTAAAATATCAACTTCTTCCAAAATTCTCCTTTGGGTCCAGCAACCTTAACTTTGGCTTTTAACTGGTTAATGGACAAGCTCAAAGAGATCTTATTCTAAATACTCGCCCTAAAATTCCTACTGATATAAGTTTCAAAAAGAAAAAATTCCTATTTATATAAACCCATCCAACATTGTGGGTAACAAACCAAGTAATCTAAGTTCTCCCGCAAAGCGGGGTTTCAGGAGAGTCGAGTGTACGCAAACCTTTACCCATACCTCAGAGGTAGGGATGTTATATAAACCCTAGGCTCAAGGACACTCATTATGTTGAAACCCCAATATTGATTTGAACAGAACAATTCAAGATTACATTAAAAGACTGCCCTAAAACAATTGGAGGTTAATTTTTTTTGGAAAATTTTACATGTTCAAGTTCTTCCTTCCTCTCATTTTGACTCAGCATGACAATTAAGATGAAAGGTTTCATTTGTAGATTGAGCAGCAATGTTCAAGGAGCAAACTTGAAAACAACAATTTTAAAATTACCGGACTATGTTGGGTAAATAAAATATCAGGGTGTGAATTTAAATTCTCGAAACTTGTGAAATCCTGTAGAATTGAATAATTTCTGAAATATGTACAAAATTTTAAGAACTAAAAAAATTAAATAATAAAATTTTATTCAGATGCAGCAGAACTTCCCCTTCAAGAAGATTATTATACTTGGGCAGACTTAAAAGGAAGCGCATTGTAATCAGGAGAAAGAGCTCTACGGTAGAACACTGTGCACAAGATCAAATGCGAAATTGATGTTTAATATGCAACTTCTGAAGCAATATAAATGAGACAGTCCATTATATGTCAATGCATATGAGATTACCTGTAGAGTTTGGACAGAGACGTGCCAAAAGTTCAAATCGAATATCGCGCTCACAATTCATTGTCCGAGTATGAATCTTGAATATCTGGGTCCTACTCTCGAGATCAGGTAGACCAAACTCAACTTTGCGATCCAAACGTCCAGGACGTAGCAATGCTGGATCAAGTGTATCAGGCCTGCAAACAAAAACAAAGTGCATTACAGCCGTTAGCCACCAAATACAATAGCGATGGATTACACCCAGTTCAAAGCACTCGGTTATCATGCTGCAAATAAATCACCAAAACTTGTCCCAGCAACTACAACCCACAAAAGAGACTACTGGAACGAAAAGCTAAAACAAAGAGCACACTAACCTATTGGTCGCCATGAGAACCTTAATATTCCCCCGAGCATCAAATCCATCAAGTTGGTTCACAATTTCAAGCATGGTGCGCTGAACCTCATTATCTCCACCTACACCATCATCAAATCTTGCACCTCCAATAGCATCTACTTCATCGAAAAAGACAATGCATGCCTTCTTAGAGCGCGCCATCTGCCATACCAAAAAGCTAGTCAGCAATCAAACTACAACAACTTGCTAAAGAAGTGGCCAACAGGGTTACTTCTCACCTGGAACAGTTCACGAACCATTCTAGCTCCCTCGCCGACATATTTCTGAACAAGCTCACTGCCAATAACACGAATAAAGCATGCATCTGTTCGATTTGCCACTGCTCTAGCAAGCAGTGTTTTCCCAGTACCAGGAGGTCCGTAGCAGAGAACACCCTTTGGGGGATCAATTCCTAGTTTCACAAATTTCTCAGGGTGAAGCATGGGCAACTCAACAACCTGTAGTTGAAAGAAAATTTTCATTGAGCAGGCAAAAATATCAATCAACTTATACAATACCATAAATTTTAAATAGACCAAGGCCAGAGTCAGACACATAATAAATAATATACAATAATGAATACCTCTCGCATCTTTTCAATTTGCTCCTTGCATCCACCAACATCATTATATGTCACATCAGGCTTTTCCTCAACAGTCATCATGGTAACACTAGGATCAATTTTGGGAGGCAATGGAATTTGAATCTGATATTTGTTCCGATCAACCCTGCAACAATAACAATGGTTAGAGAGACTGACAAGATTTGGTAAAACAGAAGCATTGGCTAGTTCATTACTCTTATATACAGTAAAGTTTTCTTTGCTCCACCTATAAGGTGTGAGAATATCTAACACAGCCAATACTAAAAGAAAACTAATCAATGCAACTCCATCCAGAAGGATTTTAACACTTTAATATTGTCATAAAGCACAAATGTCAAGCTTTGAGACCCAACAATAAGAAAAAGGGACACATTTTATCAGATTAGGTGATTCCACCAATCAAACAAGATGATTAGCCTACTAAGCCATAGTGTTTATTCAGCCATCCATCAAGAAGATGAGTACTGTGATTAAGTGGAGAAACAGCAAGGAATTGAGTAAGCACATGAAGTGAATGTTCCAGATAATCACCCCCAATAAAGCAATGGATAACTAGTGCTGCAAATCCTCACCTCGTTCTCAGTAAGATGCTAAGATCGCAATGTTCTAGGGGATCCTTATGTTGCAGTAATCCATTTCCTTTGACAATCTCAATTTTGTGCAACATGACATATGACTCTCAAATACAGCTATCAGAAAGACAGTAACTTCCTTTGCTTTAGAATACCACTTCAGGAGATTTGTTCTTTTGGGGATGTGTGTGTGTGTATGGAGAGAGAGAGAGAGAGAGAGAGAGAGAGAGAGAGAGAGTGCAATAAGAATCTACCCGACTCGCATGCCTTCTTCAATATCTGTCGGTGAAACTTTGTCACCTAATCCAACAACAAACTGCAGGTCAAAAGTGAGCATAGTCAAAAAAAGGTGATCAGAGTCCTTTCATTAAAGAGTGAATCCAACAAACAATGTTGCAATAACTTCTGTGAAAGCTAAAAACACACACCCAACCACAAAGATAAAGGGTAAAAAAACCTTTCAGGATGAAGACATAATAACCCTGAAAACATCACTTATCCAAAAAAAAAATGGAAAGTGTCCAGTTTATAAAATTAATTTGGTCTCTTAGAAGACGGATTGGAAAAATTAGATATTTTACAACTACCATGATAACAAGATTTTACACATGTTTAAATTGACCTCAAAATTATCAAGCTTCACACCATCTTATGCCTTGTTTAGAAAAAACATCCATATCTTTAGCTCAGAAACAGATTTTGATTCTCCAGTTTTAACAGTAAACCTGGCTTCCCAGGCACCCTCCTTCCAGATACTCATACATTCACCAGTAGAAGTGTTACTAGAAGCTAGAATTGAACACAATACTATGTTGGAAAGACATGACGCATACCTTCGCAATTTGCTTGACATTTATCACATATTTTGCATCTTCAGTGTTGGGGCTAATTATCTTTGTACATCTGGCAACCTGATCCAAAAGAATTCAATTAAAGCTTCAATGTCCCTGAGTAATAGAAGAGCAATGGATCTGTATTTCCAAAAAACACACCTGAAGAGGTTGCTCCTCCTGCATCATCTGTTTATCAGAAACCAGATCCCATTGACTTGGTGCAGCTAACCCAGTATCAGACTCCTTAATACCTATGGTAAATTATTTAAGATGTAGTTCACGAGAATGTACACCAAAGAAAAACAAGGTTTAACAAAAACAAAAAGAAGTCTCTTTTGCATAATCAAATACAAAATCAACAACAGACATAACATACCGCATAAATCATTTATCTTTTTGGCCATTTCCTTGATTTCCTTTTCAGCTTTCTTTATGCTGGTCGAATAAGGTCCCAGGCCCTGCAAAAATCATTATACATTGTTGATAGGTAAGGAAAATCATTTGTAAATTGTGAACTTCCACTGAGCGAGCACTACAACCCAATCATATCTTGCATTTCATCTACATCATGTACTTCATGCAGAAGGGTCATTGAACCAAAACACTAGCAAGGAGGAGGTACTTATGACTTAGGCCTAGAGTTAATACATGTGCACCACACTGATTCAATCCAATACCTCCCAATTCTGAATCAGCAAGAAGAATTGAAGGTGGTTTATTCAATTCTTCTTACAACTGAATAATTTCCCATAAAAACAAAAGAGATAAATAAGCATATTTCTTATATTTTTTTACCTCTTACCTTAGTTCAAGTGGCAAAGGTGGAGAGACTTGAGATCTAGGCCAGAGGTTTTCTCCTCTGTACTATACCAATTAAGTTTGTTAATTCTGAGGAGAAGGATAGAAGGGCAGGTCACTATCGCCAAGCTTTGAAGGTAATGATTGGTCTTAAGGATTAGCCCTGGACGGATTTCTCCGTCATCAAAAAAAAATCTATTTAGATCCTATTTTTAATGAGTGGCACAATTAACCAAGGCAACTCATTCGTGCTTAACAGAACAGCCTCAATACCCTAGAGCAACATAAACCTACTGAGCATCAGCTCAATAGAATGGGAATCAGATAAAACAGCCGATTGAGCTCATGTAGGAGGATAAGAGCTCTCACTAGAAGCATAAGAACAAAAATCAACACAGAAGGAACAGAAAGATCACATGGACCACACATGCCCTGCAGCAGTTCACCAAATTTGCACAAGAATAGTTCAGATAGAAATGTAGCTCATATGAGCAGAGTTTTAATAACTATGATATGTTTCTGCCTCGCAAACATGGCATGTAGTTAGGTGGAGAGAATTGTATTGCCTTTTTCTTTCCTAAAAGTGAAAGGAGAGCTTAAATTAAAATTTTTTAAAATTAATTGTAAGCCACAAAATACAAATTAAAGAAAAGTAAAAGGAGCAATGCAACATAAGTAATATTATGGATCCTCTCGGACCACAAAATGCTTTAGTTTATCCGATGAGAAACCCTGGTTGCGAGTCTCACATGTGTGACAGCATATTCGTTCAGGTACACCTGACTGCTCAAAGGCTTGTTACAGAGGTGGCAAGGGACAACCAAGGCCCCTATGTTGGGACTCCAAACATTACTTTAGAGGCAGTTACTAGATAGGCTGGATCTATACCCAGAAAATTACTTCCCACTAAGGCATACACCTTCTGACTTGATTTCTCCCATTGAATCCATCTTTAGTTCGGACAATTGAATTATCCATAGATCTATGCTCCCTCAACCAATTCACTTGACTGAGACGTAAGAGTGTGGAATTCCTGGATAAGCTGTATTTAAGTAAGTTCAAGCTAAGCTCTTGATACCAAGACAAGAAGAGGAACATGTTTGATGTCTTCAAAAGAGGCAACCGGAGAGGGGATTACAAGGTGGGTAGTCAAACCCTCACCAAATGGTGAAGGTGAAGGTAGCCAGGTAAACCAACCAACTGAGCTACTAAGATTCCCCCAAACATTCTTCATATCATTTGATTGAAAACCTAAGAAAGTTTTTGCGCTAATGAAAATATGAACTGCTGCACACATCCATACCAAAAAAAACTTCCTCCTAAATCCAAATGAACAGAAATCATTACCTTCAAGAACTCTAGCATTCTTCTAATTCGAATCCACAGTAACAGAACAAATATTAATAATTTTGCAACATTTTGTACCATCTCAATTAATCTACATCAGGAAATGAAAAATTGACAGTTCAAAGTGAATTAAAAGCAACAGGTAGAGCCAATAGTGAAAAATAGGGTTAAGTATTAGGGAAAGAAAGAGTACATAAGTCTTGAGTAAAGCAATATCATCTTCATCAAGTGGCGGTGGGTTCTTCTCGTCCTTGATCTCATCTTCGATATCAGCTGCTGGCGGTGCCATGGATTTCAGCTGTGTTCGTTCTTCTCAGAAACCGCAAAGAACAAAAAGATCTGTAGCTCGAACAATTTCTTGAGAAAGAAGCAGCAAGGAAAGTAAAAGAGAAATGAGATCTCTCCGCTTTTATAAAACCCGGTACATGTGGTTGTTGGGCCGGGTATATCCAAAACGGCCTGGTCATCTTCTTTTTGGGCCCAATGGATTGGAATTTTGACATATAGTCATTCAAAAATAACTTAACTATGTTTCATAACTATTATTTCGATAATTACATTTTATAACTATAGTTATAACAACATTCATATAATTTGCACAATATTTGTATACGTTTATATAATTCGCTATACAATTCACAGATTTATATAGTTATACACGTAATAATTTATTTATGTTATACACTTTTTATCAATTTATATGATACACACGTGCAAAGCACGTACACTAAACTAGTGAACTTATGCTATTCAAAACTACGTATGTTCTTATGTTTTATTAGCTCATGAAATTGATTGATATATCACTTTTCATTCAACTATTTCAAGTAAATTGTTGCACACTCCAAAGATAAAAGTAAAATAACTAAATAAAACTATTAATATTGCAAAATATTAAAGTAAAGGCATGTCTGAAAATATTAATCTTGAAAAAATCAAATCAAAACTTTGGTACATAATTATAATAACTTTTAGATCCTATCCTTGAGTTTATCAGCTTTGCATAGTGAATTTTCCTTGGTTAAAACTTCATGTCCTACAGACTTGAAACCAAAAGCACATGAATGGTCCTCTGGATGCTTATGATTCCCGCAAAATACTTTATCGCACTTACAATTGGCCCTTATTAATCCCACCTTCTTTCGACAAACCATGCACCTTGGTGACTTCATTAAACCGTCTTTTTCAGTTTTAATAGTAAGAGAAGACATTTTTTGAAATAAATCTATTAAATCATAAGGATTAGGATTTCTTAAATTTTCAGAGAAACCACAACCCTTTGAATATAAAATTGAATTTTCTATTTTGTCACAAGAAGTTATTTTTTCTTATTTGGAGCTATGATCTTTTTTTGAGTGTTTGATTATAATGTGTTATTTTTCAACTTAATAATGGTAGAGTATGATGGAATAAAGCAAAATGGTTCTTTAAACTGTATGCGCTTCTTTCATTTGTGAAGTAGCAGTTAGTCAATGCAACTTTCGACGCTCCTCATGGGTCATCTGAAAATAGCCGCTTTATGTTTTTAAACATAAGGGTTAGGCTGCGTACATCTGACCCCCCCTCACCCCGCAATGAGCGGGAGTCTTTCGACGCACTGAGGTATGTTGATGATGATGAATGGTAGTGATGGGTGTATAATGTTATATTTGAGGTTAAACTTGATTATATATGGAGGAAACTTGTATGTAATCCAAATAGAAATCAAATTAGGACTTATCTTTTTCCCAAATTCTGTTTGGTTTTGGTTGGGATATTATTCTGGAAATCGTTGTGCAACTTTGATTAGGACAATATGGATTTGGGCCGCTCGAGGAATACAAGTCTAGTGCTACAGAGGTTAATCAGACAGTTCGGTTCGTTAATTTTAAAAAATTATATTATTTCAACTTTTTTTTGAATATTTTATAATGTATAATAAGAATTAATTTTTAGATCATTCCAATCTTTTTGTAGTTTATATATACCTGGATATTACCAGGTTTCTTTCAACTATTTCAAGTAAAGTAGTTCAGTGCACGTATTTTGCACGTATGTATCGTATTAATTATAAAATTATGTATAAATAGTACTTGTTATTAAACAAATATAATATTCATATAAATAAACAACAACAACAACAACATACCTAGTGGAATCCCACAAGTGAGGTATGGGAAGAATAGAATGTATGCAAACCTTACCACTACCTCTATATGTTGTTTCCTGGGAACCCTCGTCTCAAAAATACATAAGTAGAATAAAAACTAGATAGGAAAGACAGGGAATGAAAGAAAAGAAACCAAAAAAGTGACTAATAGCTAAAACCATATGATGGTATGCAAAATACAATTAACATATATAAGACGGATAAC
>JAOTQJ010000096.1:14363239-14383911 GCA_025642045.1 Solanum sejunctum | reverse complement strand
TTGACACCCAATTTTTACCCTCCACGGTGTCAAATTAATCACCGAGCTTTATTTTATTTTTAATGATTTTTGAACCAATTCCTATTTACCTCCTTCTTATTCATTTTTTCTTAAGAAAACAAAACCAAAACCAAAAACCAAAAACCTATGCCGCCGCCACCACCGTCGACCGCGACTCTCACCTCCCTCATCGCCGCCGTCCCCCCGCCTTCTCCCTCCTCGTCATCGCCACAGACCCCTTCCCCATTCCCTTCTCCCTCTCTGTTGAAATCGATCCCAATGTCGATTCCCCGACAAGACGCACCAACGTTCCCCGACCAAACCAGATCGCACTCACATCTCTCTGCCATGTCTGACAAACCCATAATCCCATCCCTCGCGTGATAAATCCCATACTCCCTTGTCGAATCGACCGTTGCTCTAATGTTTCTACCTATATAGTCTTTGTTTTTCTTTGTTCAATGGGGGGAGGAATTCGAAGTCGGGGACGAGTTGAGAAAGCATGTTGACCTGCTGCTTGGTTCAACAACTTAACTGCCTCTTATTATATATTTTTTAACATTAAAAATAAGATTAAAAAAATTATAACGAAAGAACTACAAAAAAATTACGAATGTAACTCAAGTTATTCAAGCAGGCATGTCAATCTGTTGCCTGCTTGAGCAACTTAACTGCCTCTTATTATATATAGTAAAATATAATTATTTAAAAATTGTCTAGTTATATATTTTGTTTTTTTTTTCATTGAGAGGAAACAAGGGGGCAATGTTTATACTAGTGAAATGTACAACTTTGATAAAGAAAAAATACCAATCGATGTATTCTTACGGTTCATGTTGACTTGTTAATATTTTATTTATTGAGGTCAAATAATATAAACTTTGATTAATATTTTAAAATATATTTTTTATAATATTGATATTAGCAATATTGCAACTTATAGCATTTTTCGTATAGCCTTTAATCATCTAAATTTCAGATTTTAAATATTAAATTTAATTACTTTAATTTAGTTTTAAAATTTAGTTAAATTAATTTCGAAAAATAAAACTATGACAAGTAAAATAAAAAGAGAAAGTACATTATGGTATAACTTAAAATTTTGAATGTAGAAGAGCTTGATTTTTAGTTGATCATGGAAATTTGTATAATTAATTTCAATTTACTTGAAATTGAAACATAATTATTATTGATATTATCATCACCTAATTAACTCATTTAACTCATTTGACATATCAATTACAACGTCATGGCTTCGACAAGCATGTCGCATAATCTCTAAATTCTAATTCCGAAAAGATCTTTGTTATTGGTCATTATAATAACTTGAAGAACTTTTGGAGAACTTTAAAAAATAGAGTATGTAAATTGTGTCTTTAGCTTAACTCATATTCAAAACTAATTCATAAGAAGCTGAATGTTTTTGTCCCAATTTGATGTGGGATCTTTTTTACAATACCGTCATGATCATGCTAGGATTTGAACATTCATTATATATTCGGAATCCATATTCATATTCAAAGTATGAAATTCAAAAATCAAGATTATATTTATAAATCTCTGTATGAGTCTAATTATAATATTATGTCAAATTAGATTTTGAACTTATCTCATTGCACTTCCAAAAGTTAATTTCTAAAAGGTATAAAATTCTGGTTCCAATTCGTCTTGAAATCATTCCCATCAACATAGTATGTGCGATAGCTCTTTGTAGATTTTTCTTGTGAGTCAATTCACAAAAAATAAAAAAATAAATTAAAAAGTAATTAAATAAAATAAAATTTTGGACTACTACATTTATTTTATGAAAAGCTAACTTCCATGAATTATGCGTGAAAAAAAATAAAAAGGAAATAAAAACGAATTTCTTAAATAATGAAAAGATAATTTTAGATTTTCCCGACGAAAACGCTTTTATTATTTGTGGAGAATGGGGTGATGTCTACCATCTATGTTCTAGAAAACGTAATCATGTTCAACAATTCACATCATAAAAATGAAGTGTAAATTACAAAGATAATGGGCATATTTGAGATCAAACTCATATTAAAAATAAAAATAAATTTAATTTTAAATATATCTTTATTATTGAACGGATCAATATAATCTATAGTCCATAGATATTAGTCACTCTATAAAGCTCAAATCAAAAATCATATCAATACTAATGCGATAAAAATCATTCAATACTATTAGTGACAATAATATTAAATATTTGTTTTTAATTTTATATTAGTTTAAATAATTAAAATACATAATCTAATTTTAGTTTTTTTAATGTTTGGTCAAGCAATTAATACTTATTAAACTTATTTTAGTACTCCTATGATTTAATACTTTAAAATTATGATCATTTTCATTATATTTATCTATTTGCAATATTTATTTTATGTAATTTTATTATTATTTTTTTTAAAAATATATTAGTATCAATATTCATATAATATTTTGTGTTATTTTCATTAAAAAAAAAAATTTGATGCGTGTGCAGCAAGTCATAAATTTGATAAATAATTTGATTAAATATTTTATTATTTAAAATAGGCAAAGTTGAATCCGCCCAATGAGCTGAAAGTTTGAAAGGAAGCATGAGCCCAGAATTGTCTTCTTCGATACGTGTGCAGCAAGTCATAAAGGGTTTGCTTAATTTTATCTTGACCAATCTAACTTTCTCTTTTATTTGGGGCCACTTTCTTCCCGATTCTTCTTTAAAATGCGTCGATTTCTATCACACAAAGCCAGAAATCTCATCGCTAGAACCAGAACTAGTACTATTTCTTCTTCTTCTTCTTCTCCGGTTTCCCCATCACTTTCTCTTAATTCTCCATCAACTCCTTTTCTTCGTTTCTTATCAACTCTTCATCCTCATTCAATGGCTTCCGATTATTCAGCCACTCCAATCACTATTGATAACATTAATCCCAAGGTAACAACATTTTCCTTTTTTACCTGTTTCTATTTATTTTTGGATGTTAATCGAATTTTGTATTGTAAAATGAGTAGTTTAAATTGAGAAATCGGTATTGATAGAGGATTCATATAGGTTCTGATTGACTCATATGTATATACCGATAAGTGGTGATGTGAAAATCAGGGGAGAAATGTGAATCTTATTATAGAGTTTTAATGATACATGACCTATTGTTGCATTCATCCTTTTTTTTTTTAAATGACTGATATCCATACTATCTTTCACGCAAATGACTGATATCCGTACTCGCTTTCGCGCAACTCAGTTAATTTTACACTAGGTAACTCTATTAATCTAGGCTAGGACAGATGGAAAAAATCACCTAGTGTTGAGATTTGAATCTGAGATCTTATGGCTTTCAACCACCACACTCTTGGTGTGTTGTTGCATTCAGCATTTGATTTGGCGCTTTCTTATAGCAACTTAAACTGCTGTGGTTTTAGCCAGTTTACTGAGCTGTTGTCTCAAAATTATAACGTTATTTGACTGATACAACTTTATTTATGGTCTATTTTGTTGGGTTCAGGTTTTGAAATGTGAGTATGCTGTCCGTGGAGAGATTGTTACAATTGCTCAGGTAGCTCATGCCTTTTGTTTGTTGACTTAAGTAAACTGAATATTCAACCTACATTTGAACTTCATTATTATCTGGATCTGCTGAATTTCATAAATTAAAAGAACTTGTTTATTTCACCAAGTCCTTTTACATTTTTCTTTTTTTGATGCAGAAATTGCAGCAAGAACTCAAGGATAATCCAGGTTCTCATCCCTTTGATGAGGTATGAACTCTTGTAAATTGGTTTTCTTGTTTCTGGACCTAATATTTAATAGACCTATTCTTACAAAACTCCATATAGGTCATAAGTTGATGATCAGAACTGGGTATCATCTAGAACCTTGTTAAGTTTTCTCTTTACTCATTCATCAGATTACATGCAGATCTTATATTGCAATATTGGAAATCCTCAATCACTGGCTCAGCAGCCTATCACTTTCTTTAGAGAGGTGGGCATAATTTACTCTAGTTTTTCTCCCGATAAACTAATTGACTCATCCAGTGATTTCTAAGGTAGTTTTTCTATATTAGGTCCTTGCATTATGTGACCATCCATCCATTTTGGACAAAAGTGAAACACAAGGTCTGTTCAGGTATGAAGTTTGTCGGACTCTGCAATTTTCAGATGAGCTAAATGGAATATGCATCTAATTTCATCTGTAACCAAATTCTGTAAATGACTGTCACCAGTACATTTCATGTCAGTCCCCTGTACTCTTAGACGATGATATGCTTATATACAAATAGCACGAACCGGAAGCTGTTCTTCTAAATTATTGTTCAGTGAATAATATGCAGGTGTTAATTCAACATTCGATGATGGTCTTTTTAATTCTCATCTAGAAGTTACTGCTCGTGAGAACAAGTCTTTGTTAAATCTATGCAAGTGAGGGGAAAAATGAGGGACGTTGTTGATCATGAGCTCCTAAAATACAATGAAAAACTAATGAGAACTATTTATCTGAGACTAAGGAAAGTCTTAAAGGGAAAGCATTGGTGCTATTTTTTCCTGTATTGCTCCCCACATCTATTTGCAACTAAGTTTTCCTTCTTCAGATGCATGCTAAATCACAATTCCCTGTTTGCCCTTCATTTATAGTCATCACAAGTCATTTGAAATATTTCATTGATGGGAGCCTCAATGTGTGATATTCATAAAATGCTTCGTGGGACATGTGGAGACTGCCCTCTAGGAGCACAGCTCATAAGCCCAAAGATGCATGGGGCGAGTTTTATAAGCTCAATTATATTCCTTATTTGGTTTAATGATTCAACTTTAAAACTAAAACTTTTATATTAAGATTCAACTTTCAAAGTACAACTTTTTTGCCTCTTGAGAGATGTTTGGGAGTGTAAATGAAGTGGCACTTAGACGCAATATTATTACTTCTATTATATATTGAGCCGTCCGGTTTTTATTTTCATTTGAATATAGTTTCCAGTTCTTTGTTCACTGTAGGTTCTCTCTACTTTTTGCAAGTCTTAAAGATATTCATTCTTTGAATTATTTCCATGGATTATTATACTAATAAAATATTGAAAAATCTAGAGCTCCACAGCTTGTGGCATATAAACCTTGCCCTTTGAGAAACAAAATGTCTTCCCGATTCAGCTTGTCTTATTAAAATTCTGGTCACTATCGAGAAAGTGTGTAAACAAAAAATCTTCACCAACTTCAGTCTCCTTCTGGTTCAGTAATATTTTAAGAGTACGATGGTTTGGACATGTGCAGAGAAGGAGTACCGATGCTCCTGTTAGGAGGTGTGAGAGGTTGATTTTGCAAGCTACACGGAAGGGTAGAGATAGACCGATGAAATACTGGGGGGAGGTGATTAGATATGATATGGCAGAACTTGATCTCGCTGAGGACATGACCTTAGATAGAAAGAAGTGGAGGTCGCGAATTAGGGTAACAGACTAATTGGTAGGATTAGGTGGCTTATTTGTGCTCTCATTATCTGTCGTATTATGTGTTAGTTTTATTATGTTTACATACTGCCATGTGCTATTCATTATTACTTACTTTTTTGTTCCATCCCTTTCCTTTTGTCATATTTGGTTTTTTCTACTTATGGATTTTGAGATGAGGGTTCACAAGAAATAACCTCTCTACTTCTATGAGGTAGTGGTAAGGTCTGCGTACACTCTACCCTCCCTAGACCCCACTTGTGGGATTGTACTGGGTATGTTGTTGTTGTTTTATTTCTCAAAAGGAAATACATTGACAAGATTTTTTGGTTATGCTTTAGAAAGAGGAGATCTCTTCAATATACAATACGAAATTGCTTGTAGACTTTGAGACATTGCAATAGCTGTTTTTCATTCTTTCTTTGGTTTGTAGTGCGGATGCCATAGAACGAGCTTTCCAGATCCTTGACCAAATTCCTGGGAGAGCAACTGGTGCATACAGCCACAGTCAGGTGACTGTCTTCTCATGAGATTGTTCCATTTTTGCAGAGTATTACGTAGGTTCGATAAATATAAAACTTTTTTATCGTGTTCTTTAAATATAGGGAATCAAAGGATTACGTGACACAATCGCTTCTGGTATTGAAGCTCGTGATGGCTTCCCTGCTGATCCAAATGATCTTTTCCTGACTGATGGTGCAAGCCCAGCGGTAGATAATATTGTATCCTTGTTATTTTCACAGTATTGTGGGAAATAGTTTATAGCAAATCTGGCGTAGTTGGTAATGTTGATTACCCTTTTATTCAGGTTCACATGATGATGCAGTTGCTCATCAGGTCGGAGAATGATGGAATTCTCTGTCCCATTCCCCAGTATCCTCTTTACTCTGCTTCAATTGCCCTCCATGGTGGAACTCTTGTACGTGTTGTTGCTTCAATATAAAATTGATTTATGATAATTGCATAGTTGGCTGAAAATATTGAAACTGAGGATTGATATCTATAGAAAGGTTACAGAAGGCATTGATCTGATCAACTTATGCTTGAAAGGCCTTCTATTGATTCTTGGAAGGTAACTCATTGGGAAGTTCTTAATATTTGCATATCGTCTTGTCTTGTAGGTTCCTTATTATCTTGATGAACAAAAAGGATGGGGGCTAGAGATGACAGAGCTTGAGAATCAGTTGAGAACTGCAAAATCCAAGGGTATTGATGTTAGGGCTTTGGTTGTGATCAATCCGGGCAACCCAACTGGGCAGGTGAGCGTTTAATTGATTTTGGAAGGCTCATTTATGGTTTTTCTTAGAATTAGGAACATAATATACATCTCTGACAAGAGACTGCTGAAATGGAATATGATCCCTTCACCAGCTTTTCCAAAAAATTAAAAAGAGAGGATAAAAGATGAAAAAAAGAAAAAATAGTAAAACAAATCCCTACCTAACCTTTTCTTATGGCATGAATATTTTCATATGCATAACTGTAGGTTCTTGGTGAGGCCAACCAACGGGAAATTGTAGAATTCTGCAAGAAGGAAGGCCTTGTCCTTCTGGCTGATGAAGTAAGTCAATTATCCTCAAAATTGCTACTATGCTTGATATGACAAATTCTGTTGCTTCCTCAGGAGCTTGATTAGCAGCTACGCTAAACTTGTTTTTGAATTTTTGACTATCAGGTTTTGCATTTCCGAGTAAAATAGGGTTGTATACTTCAACATTGCAATTCTCTTTCATTATTCCTTGAACTCATACAGGTATATCAAGAAAATGTTTATGTGCCTGACAAGAAATTCCACTCATTTAAGAAGATTTCCCGCTCTATGGGATATGGGGAAAAGGATATATCCTTGGTGTCTTTTCAGTCTGTCTCGAAAGGTACATAGTTCACTTTATCTTGTCTCTCTTGTTTTTTTGGGTGGTGGGTCGGGGTGGTTTAAGGGGATACAAATTTTTATTTTTTCACATGCAAATAATTTTTGTTCTAATTTTTTTTATTTATATTGGTGGCTGTAGGGTTCTATGGAGAGTGTGGAAAGCGAGGAGGTTACATGGAGGTCACTGGTTTTAGCCCTCAAGTGAGGGAACAGATATACAAGTTGGCGTCTGTTAATCTGTGTTCCAATATCAGTGGTCAGATACTTGCAAGCCTCATTATGAGTCCCCCAAAGGTTAGTATTGCTATTTCCCAGTAGTATGTCCTGTCTTGCATATTCCCCAAAGAGGAACAGGTTAATGCTGAAAGCATGGTTTTATACAGGTAGGAGATGAATCATATGAGTCTTTTTCTGCCGAGAAAGACGCTATACTCTCATCCTTGGCGAGACGTGCAAAGGTTAGTGAGAACTGACATATGGGACAAACTTGACCTGATTACCTGAACCTGACTATAAGAACTGTTAATATAGCAAGCAAAGATGTCTGTAGTTTGCCCAACAGAGTTCTTTTAGCTTCAGCTTTTGAGTTTCTATCTGTCGAACTTGTTAAATTATCTAATTCTCGTCTTTTTTTGCACATCTCTTTTAACAATACCATCAGACGCTAGAAGATGCACTGAATAGCTTGGAAGGAGTGACATGCAATAGGGCAGAAGGGGCTATGTATCTGTTTCCACGTATTAACTTACCCGACAAAGCAATAAAAGCAGCAGAAGCAGCTAAAACTGCGCCAGATGCTTTTTATGCTAAACAACTTCTTAATGCCACTGGAATCGTTGTGGTTCCAGGCTCTGGATTCCGCCAGGTAATTCTTACATTTCTTGCTTTGCCATTTGGTCAATGTCAGTATTAATATTCATATTTTGTAATTGTACCGACCATTTTCAACAAATTTACATGACTCTTTCACTTGAATAGTAAAATATTGTTGCAGAAAAAGTAAGCATTTTATATCATCTCGTACTCGTAAGTATTGGTTCTTGCTTCTGTATAGGTTCCTGGAACCTGGCATTTTAGGTGCACAATATTACCACAAGAAGAGAAGATACCAGCTATCGTATCTCGTCTTACAGAATTCCATAAAAAGTTCATGGATGAATACCGCGCCTAAGGAATCATAGAGCACACTGCTAAACCTAATAATAGAGAATTTTGAATAAGTAGTGCCAGTTTACTGCTGTCTGCGATTTTTTTGTCTTCCTACTTCTATAGTCGAACTGTGACGACTGTAATGTCCCAAATTTTGAGGTTTGTTTCTCATTTCCGCTTGGGATTTACCATTGTAATTGATGCTTGAGCTCATGTAGCTTAGTAATTTATTTCAGCCTCAGACATTCAGTGGGTATATAAATTTGATTTGTGCAACCATGACATGACACATGCAAAGAAGTAACATCACTCTTACACTTCCTATAAATCTAAATATGGACGTCACTCACCAAATACAGATACAAGTTCAAATTAGATTCCATTTTTCAACACAAGTTCAAAATCATACATATGAGTCGGAAATTGGGCTGGGGAGTTCAAATCTAAAGTTTGAACAACAATTTGCAAAATTTCACACACTTTATTTTGTTAGTTGGAACCGCACGAGCAATATGCAAACTTCAAATATTTTGTCCCCAGCTTCTTCTACTTGAATGCTGCTAACTTTATGAGATCCAAGTTATTCATGATACAAACACAAGTCAAACTTGTGAAGACATTATTAATTCGTCATAGAGTAATTATTAATTTGTTATTAGGTCGAAATTTGTTGGGATAAACACTTAAGATGTGTTTGGTACAAATGAAAATATTTTCTTGAAAAGCATCTTTTGAGAAAATTAGTGAATTTTTTACTTATTTTTTTGTGTTCAGGAGCTAAGAAAAAACATATTATCTGAAAAACATTTATAATATATCATTTAGACAAATGGTTATGAGAGATGGGAATGAGGACTATTGGGGTTTAAGGGTAAAGATAGGTACGCATTGGAAGACAGAGGATACATTCAATATGAAATGCACTAATAAAACTTGTTTTCTATACTTACAGAAATGGTAGTTAAAGGGTAAATTCGTAAAACTATTCTTCTGATTTGTAATTACAAATATAGCCCAATAAAACAAAGGAAGTGTAGACATTGAAATATTGCAAGATTTTATAAGATGAGTTCTATTTCAGTCAGAGTTTCTTGGAGGCTATTAATTTCTAAACCCTAATTCATGCCTAAGCTATTTAACTCTAAATCCTAGCCTATATAAAGGGTATTATATTCCCTTGAAAAGGCATCTCAAATATCCATAGGGAGACTAAAATTTAGGAAGTCAAAATCATCCTATATTTGATAAATACGCCACTAACGACCCTCAAATCATGAAGAAATCTTATGAGAGAAGAGCAACAGATTTTTACCCAAGTGCTTTATCAATAAAATTATATTTTTTTATATTTTATTTATAATTATAATTATAATTTATTTTTTTATCACTTTTAAAATATGTTGCAAACAAGAAGCATCAAACTATAATAGTAACATTGGAAAGTACACTTGAATGTTGATGAATTTTCTAACATTAACACTCTATGCCTAGGGCTTGATATCGAGATGGATGGATAAATTTGTAACTTTAATTCCACAATATGTCTTCTGAAATGATGGTTAAAATAAAACTATATCATATATACAAACTGCATAATTAATTACTTCTTTTATTCACTTTTATTATTATATGAACTTTGACTAATATTATAAAATATATATATTTTTAATTATATTTATATGAGAAACATTACAACTTACAACATTTCTAATTTTCAACCATTTAAATTTTATATTTCAAATATTAAATTTACTTTAATTTAATTTTAAAATTTAATCAAGAGTTGAATTCGAAAAATGAAACAATAACAGATAAAAGTGAACAGGTGAGTAGTAACCTAATAGGACTTGGATTATGAGATGAGACTTGCAAAGCAAATTATTGAGAATAATGGGACAACATCTACTAGTAGATGGTTATGTAAATTACGGATGGTTAATTTATTTTTTTTAAAAAATCGGTGAAAAAGGTTTATTTGGTAGAAAAGAACTTCTCTCTCTCTCTCTTACGTAAATTACGGATGGTTAATTTATTTTTTTAAAAAAATCGGTGAAAAAGGTTTATTTGGTAGAAAAGGACTTCTATCTCTCTCTATATATATATATTCTTTTGAAGGAAAAATTTTGAATTTCCATAGATAATTTTTTTTACTTCTCATAGAGAGAGTTTCATTCATCAGGATGAGATTTATTCTCTCACTAACTTTAGTATTAGTAGCTAACAATAAATGTCCATTTTTTTATTATTTAACATTTTATATGTAAAATGAATGAAGATTTTGGAGTATCGATGGTTATCTAATTAATTATAGGGTCTTGATTTTTCTTTATCTGAAAAAAAAAATTAGGGTGGGGGAAGGGAAAATAGGGAAGGGGATTACAATGTGAGGAATCGAATTCTCACTAATAAAATGAGAGTTCAAATTGTCAACCAATTAAGCTACTAAGATTTCCTAAGATCTTGATTCTTGAACATGATCATCCTTACATGATCATCCTTTTTTTTTAATAATATATAGTACAATTGATGCATTTAGAAAGGTAAAAAAAATGCTATAGTTAAATTAGAAGCTTATCTCTATAAAATAAATATCTTGAAAATACAATTAAAAAATCTATAACAAAGAAAAAATATTTAATTTTAAAATGATACTTATATAGAATTGAATAAAGAGAGTAATACTGGTTTCTTTATGTATGTATAGTTGAATTTAAATCATTTATAACGTTAGGTATAATCAACTTTTTTACATAATCTTGTCATTGAAAAGAAATCTACAATAAGCCATCTCAAAATTTGGATTTAAAATCTTGGAAAAAGATTAATTATATGTTTCATTAGTGAAAGATTACGTACATCCGACTCTCCTTTATCTCGTAATGGACAAAAGTCTTTGAGGCAATAAAGTAATGTTGTTGTTGTTGTTTGTTGTATTAGTGAAAGGAATATTGACACCATCAACCCCTTTGTGCCTTCCTTAGATCTGATTTCAAAAATTTCAACTTTGACTGATCCAAATTTTGGATGCATTGAAAACTTAATTAGTTTATAGTAAATCAATGCAACTTATTATTGTTACGCAATTTAATGAAGTGAATTTATATATTAATTAACCATATTGGTTAAGGGGTAATTTTATGTTCTCTTAACAAAATACTTCCCCCGTTTCAAATTAATTAATTTTTTTAGATTTTTCTCAAGGCTCAAAATAGTTAAATTTTTTAAAATTTAAGATGAATGTTTAAAACTGTTTCTATTTTGGCCTTGCATTAATTGAACTTTTATATTTTCTAGGAAATAAATTACACTATATATTTATGATTTTACAAATTTCTAGGACATAAATTATATTATATATTTATGATTTTACAAAGTACAATAGTAGAAAGTATAATGTAAAATTTGCCTTTAATGTTTTTCTTAATATGTATGTATTACCTCACAAATTTAGTTAATATGGGACAGAGGGAATATTATATATGTATATTTTATTTGATATAAATGTTAAGGGTGTCAAAATGAGTTCAAATATAAATAACCCCGCCAACCAGCTCAAACTTTGACAAGTTGGGATCAAGATAATTTTGAAGGAATAATTACCTTTTTGAATCCATTTTATAAAATATTTATTGTTTTTAATTTAAATATATTTCTTATTTATTACCTAGATATTCCATATTTGAAAAATATTTAAAATTTATAGCATCTGTATTATGTATTTATGTATTAAAAGTGAATTATATATGTAATATATATGTATTATAAATGTATTAAAATGTCTTATAATTATTTTGATTAAAAAACTACACTACATATTAAAAATGAATTATGCATGTAATATAAATAAATTATACTATGTATAAAAGATGTATTAAAATTATAAAATATATTATAAGTGTCTTAAAATATATTAAACTTATATTTTGGTTAAAAGAAACTGCATTATGTATTAAAAGTGTACTATATATGTATTAAAATAATATTGATATAAATGGTAAATATTTTTTAAATATGGTATATATAGGTAAATTTCCCTAATTTGAGTTAGGTTCAATCTCATTCAATTCAAATCTTAACCCATTTTGAAAGAATCTTCAATTGAGTCAAGTTTAATCTTCAATTTCAACCCGTTCAAAGATTTTTTACTTGCATTGATATAAATTGATATAATGTATCTTTTCTATCTATTTTATATTTTCTATGATTTATCTATCTATTTGTAGCTTTTTATTTTTATATTTTTAGTTGAAATTCAAATTGTGGTTATAAAGGTAAATAGTGAGTAATATGTTAGAAGTTTTAAGATTGAACGGCTTAAATTGGACGAATCATGACTCAATCTAAATTTTAGCCCCTTTGAATTCAAAGTAAATTTAGACGAATTATAATCAATCCAATATCTTTTTCAACTTATTTTAACATTCACAATTTTAATTCAACTTGCTCATTTGACACCATGCTCTATCTAACCCTCTTGGTCACAGTTCATATATTTGTTTAACTTGTTCTTTTTGGATTTAATTGGTTATGGTTGGTATCCTTTTGAATCCAGAATTTTATCAGTTGATCATGACTGGCATCTCTATTAAATCAAGACCACTATTCTTTCTTTCTATTTTTATTGGTCCAATTTTATGTTGTACGGTTTGAGTTGACACAATATTGAAGAAAATTGAAAGAATTTTAAAATCAACTTTGTAAATAATTTTTAGATATTTATTTGATTAAAAATTATTTTATTAATTGAGAAAAAAAAGATTTAAAATTAAATTATTTTTAATTATAAGAAAATAATATTATTTTTATAACTAAATAAATAAAAAATTGATTTGCTTTGATGTCAAATCATATATAGATTAATAAAAGAGTCTCAAAAGACTATTGTATTATTATTGCCAGAGTTTCTCAGAGGTTACTCTATCCTAAGCTCAATTGATGTATATTCATTCCAAATTCTTAGGTATTCGTAAAGAAATAAAAATCTCAAATATATCCTACAATTCTCGGTATATTCATAGAAAGACTAAAAAATAGCTCAAAGAGGTCAAACAATTATCATGGAAAAATAGATCTATACCTACAATAGTTATCAATAAAATTATATTTCTTTATATTTGATTTCCGATTGTAATTTATTTTTCATCACTTTAAATATATTATCAACAATTATTACTACTTATTACTTGCTCTGTTTTAAATTATATAAATAATAATATTATTTTGTAGTAATAAGGTTCTCTTTTATTATGTTTTAAAAATATTTCAAATGATTAACTATCACTAATAACTTATGCTCTTGTCGTTCCAATTAAGGACGGAGGTAGAAGTTTGGGTGCGAGTTTGGTCAAATTTGATAATTTTATTTAAGTAATATATTTTTATTAAGAAATTTACTACTCTTAAATTCTAATATATTTTAAAGAAAAATATTGAATCAGATCACCCATGTGCGGATCAACATTTATATTAATAAGTTATATAGACATTAAATTTATTTTTGTTAATAAAAGAGAAAAGACATAATTATTTGAAAAGTTAAGTTTGTAAAGTTTTCTGAATTAACTTTTGAGAATCGAAAAAAGAAAAGAAAGCTTCTTCTTGTCCTTTTTCCTTCTCCAATGTCTATAAAATTCTTGGGAAAATTCTTATAAGATTTCTTCTTTGAAAGTGAACAATCATAACAAATATATAATTATAAGCTATGATTTTACATGATGTAATTCATCAATATATGTGATTATATTTTCTAACTAATAAAACTAATTTAATAATCTTGTAAACTTACTGTTTGATTAGATTCTTCTTATTACTACAAAGGGAAGTATATCATTGTTACATAATTTCCAATGACGTGAATTATTTTTTCTCCTGATAAATTTTTTTATTTAGTGTTGATCAGTATTAGTACTAGAATTTGATTTTAATTTAGACCATGCTATGAAGGCTCCATCAAGAAAAAATGCTCCCTACAAGAATATTTTTATATATCCAGAATTTAAATTTAAAATTTTTTATTAAAAAAAATATCTTATTTAATGCAAATATCTTTTCTATTATCGTGTGAATTTTATTGTCAGCAACCTAAAAAAAATCTAATGCTGCTCTTTCTGAGCAATCACATTTTCCACATTTTAAACTCAAAAAACCATATATTTTGTCCTACGTGCATAAGGCCATAATTTTTACACATGATTACATAGATGGGAAAATGATCACCGTTCAATTGGAAGCACATTAAATGTATGTACCTATTAGGAGAAATATCATGATAAAAACCTGTACAGGTTAGGTATCAAATCGAAATTGATTAAATAATTTAAAAATTATTATTAATTTAATATTTTTTTTATAACAATTTAATTTATTATTATATTATTTGGTATATAAAATCTGAGACAATTTCATACTTTTATTTTTTTATTATCGTAAATAATGTGGCAGTATTTGCTTTCAAGCAAAATGCAATCTGTAACCTCAAGTGTATGGTTCATTTGGTTTGTCACTATTATTTTTAAGTAATTTTTTATAAAGAAATTGTTGTGTCAAATCTTAATGGTTAAACCGATAACGATTAACAGTCAATATCTTAACAGTTCTATATGTAACAGTTTAACATATCTACAAAGCGATAACCGATAAGTCAAATCGATAAACTTCAACATCAAACTGAACTGGCCGATATGTAATCCTACTATGCACCGAATGTTAATTACATTAAATTAATAAATACTCCATCTGTCTCATGTAAATTATGTTTTCTATTTTTCTTTATGTTTATTATATATACAATATATAATCTATTTAGTAAAAATTAATTTAGTGTATGTGTTTTATACATACATCGATGAATACAATTATGTATAAAAAAGAAAAGATTTTTGAAAACTAACAATTGATGTTAAAATAAGTGTAATTTTAACCTAAATGATAAGAATGTTATATAGAAAGGTTGAAAAGTTTTTTTTAAAAATATGAATCTCTTTCTTTAATTTTTTGAACTCTTTTATTTGTTTACTTATTTATTAATGATAATCTAAAGTAGATTTATATAAGATAAAAAATATTGAATTTCAATTTTATATGTTAGGACTTTTGATATAGTTCAAACAAGAAAAGATTTAAGAACAAAATGTTATCCAATTTTAGAGTACCAAATATAAGGATTTCTTACCTACTATAAATAAATAAAGATTTAATAACTATAACTTTAACTAATTTAAAATTATAAAATATTAAGATAGATCTAATATTTAATTTATTGTATGTACATTGCACTTGTATGTAGACTTAGAAGATATAAATCACAAACTTATTAATATAAAGGGCAAGGTAAATCAGAAACTTGAATTCAATGTTATTGTTAATTACTAACACATTAAGATGTACTTATGATTGAATTAAAGGAGAAAAATAATGATAATTTATAATTGTGACGATCTACAAATTTTAATATAAGCTAATAAAAGTTATTAGGTCATGAATTGATGTTTTTTATGAGGAAGAGTCTAAAATATCCTTCATCCGCCTTTTGACCCCTAAATATTTTTGATATCTATTTTCTTGCTCAAAATACTCGCAATATTAACCTATTGGTTGATATTTGTTCTTATTTTTAACAATTCATCTAAAGTAAAAAGATTAAATATGTATTTATTGTATTGTGATTGATTCAAATTTAAACCCTTCTCAAATAATTGATAAAGATGACATACGATTCTATTTTTACTGATACGCTTAGGAATAATATTGAAAAAAATGGTTAGTTTCATAATATCTTCCTGTTAGCCAATATTAAATCAATCCTTCATTTATTAATCTGATTCATAACTGGGCAGCTGTCTAAAATGCATACTCACCCTACTCATCCAAAAAAAGATTATTTTTTTTATTAATGTAAAATTTTCTATCAATTATCCAATTGTCTTGTAATTTTCTCTTTTAATTTTTTAAAAATCATATTCTTAATTAGGATATCAGGGATTCAAATTTAAAACAAAATTAGTCTAATTCGTATTCTTTTAGTCTATAATATTATCACGGTGGAGTGAGATAGGAATATGAAAAAAGATTATTTTCATTCTTTTTTATTTAGAATTTTGGTACACACAAAAGAAAATGTTATATATGTACCTAGTTGCTTAATTAATAATCTTTTATTCAACTTATTATTTCTATTTGAATATCATTATCATTTTCTTTTTTTTTTCTTTCCTTGTTTAAGTTGAAAAAAAATTAAAATAACAGATAAAAACCAAGAAGAAAAGAAAGTGGAAGAAAGAGGAGATGGGTGTGGGGCTGGGTATGGGGATGAGTGTAAAAAGTATTGGACTAACCTTTTTTTTTTTAATTTAAATTTATTATAAAATTTAAAATCAAGTCAATCATATGAGATCATGTATTAATTTATTTTAAATTATTTTAACAAAGAAGACTTATAAATGTCCTAAACTATGAGATTTGACATAATATTATCCTCCATTCACCTTATGCGTGTAGGTTTCAAATTATTTAACAAAAAAGTCTAAAATATCCTTAAACTATGAGATTTTGTACAATATTATCCCCATCCACCTTATGAATGTGAATTGTTAGAAATAAGAGTATTTTTGAGCCAAAAGGTTGATGTCAAGGGTATTTAAAGGGTCAAAGTTGAATAAACGATAATTTTGTACCAATTCAAATAGTTTACAAGCATTTTAAGTTATTCTCCGTTTTCTTATTGGAAATAATAATATAAAAAATCTCAATATTTTGCAATACAATGCCAAATATTTAGTTAAGAAAAATGCATTTAAGCTACTAGATACCAAAAATAAATTGTGGGCTATTTTATGCCAAGATTTAGTCCATGTTATATTGCCACCACAAAATTTCTAAAAAAATGTAATTGAGTTATTAACAATCACCTTATCCCAATGCCTTAAAGGCTCTCGACCATATTGCGGGATAAGGAATTGAGTTATTAGATACCCAAAATATATTGTGGACTATTTTATCATTTCATGTCAAATTTTAGTCTATTGCCACCACAAACTTTTTCTTAAAAGAATATATTTAAACTATTAGATATCAAAAATAAATGTCAAATTTTAAAAAAAATTGATACCCCTCATTTTCCCAATTAATTTAATTTGTTGTACACATCACTTCTTTTACCCTTATATATATATATTCTCATTTCCCCCATCACAAGCAAAAATATCACATGGGCTTCCCAAAATTGAAAGAGTTTACTATAGCTCATCATGAAACTAAGAGCCAGCAAAGAGATGTTCTTTCAGTATTTTTTCATCAGAAGTTTTTAAAAGATCCCAATATTTTAAAATTCAGAAAAGTAAAATCCATAATCTTGATTATGGATCATATTACAGATCAATATTGTGGAAATGCTCTTCACTACTCTAAATGCTTTCTCAAATATTGTTTCTTTTGTCATAAATCTATTAGCCTTCACAAGGAAGTTTACATTTACAGGTACACAGGAGCTATTGTACCTGCATTACTTTTTTTTATTGGTTTACTTGATAATATTCTGATGAAGATCTTTTGGAAATAACTTCTCTATCTCTATGAGATAGTGGTAAGATTTTCATACATTTTACTCTCCCTAAGATCTCACTTGTAGGACTCCAATGGGTATATTGTTGTTGTTTGTTTCATTACTTGTACGAGGATTAGTTGTTGGCAGGACCATTTTGGTACATTTGACATAACTTTAATTTAGAATCACGAAATAAAAAGTCTTTTATTTTTTTAAATTTTGTGCCAAGTCAAATTAGATTATTCTTTTTTAAATGTAAGGAGTATTATGAAGTGAAATTTTCCTTGTAAACGTAGTTCTTAATATATCTTGACCAAATTGGCTCATCAATGAACACAAGTGGAACTAGCAAAATTCTGGTGCGATCAAATAATTGCTTCTTGGCCCCCTTCCTAGGCTACCTCATTCTGCTCTCTGTTCGTGAACTATACCTATACTACTATTCCTTAATTCTGCATCTCAATTACCACCAAAGAATTATATGATGTAGTGGACGGAGTTTCTCCTTCCTTAATTATAGATGTACTTGGTAAAGAGCGCTTCCTTCCAAATGGGGCGACGAATCTAAAATAGTTACTTAATACAAATATCAGACACCAGATTAGAAAAAAAAAAAAACTGCATCTCAATTTATTTTTTCTCAAACTTAATTTCTGTTAATCATAAATTTTGAAGTTAAAACTTAAAATATGAATAAATTAAGTCTTTGAAATTGTAATTGAAATTTAATTTATTATTTCGACATGCATTTCACTTGAGAAAAAAATAATATTTTATGAGTGGAAATATTGGCTCAAGAATTTGAAAATACTTGAAGACCAAATTCTCAATTCAGTCCCAATTTCATGGCCAAACATGTGTTTTTCACCAAAATTTAAAAATTTGATTTGAAATTTATGATCAAACGCTAGTTTAATATTACTAAAATTTAAATATACATCATTATTTATTATATAGCATTTAATTTATGATTGAATTAATTAATTAATGCAGGGGTGAGCTGGGTTTCTGCAGTATGAACTGTCGTAATAGGCAGATATACCTGGATGAACTGAAAAAAATTGAGATTTATACTAAAAATATGTTAGCATCCTTAATCTTCCGACGTCGACAAGCTGGCCGGTGTACGAAGAAGCAAGTTATTTTCACCTTCTCATAGTCCATAATATTTTGTGATGGATAAATTTCGTAGCTAAATGAAAAATTATTGTTAATTTTATTTAGGGATTGATTAGTAAAGAGATTTTATCGCGTACGAGCAATTTAGAGATTGATAGATTAGTGATGAAGTAAGTTATCAGTGACAAAATTAGAATTTTAAGTTTATGAATTATATATGTTTAAAATTACTATAACTTGCAGTGCTTTTTATATTGTTTTTGAATATTGAATTTTTTTTAATTTTAAAATATCAAATTACTATAATCCATTTTAGCTTTCAAAATTAGTTGAATTGACTTTTGAAAAATGCAACATGACAATTTAAAAAGAATAAAGTATTAAGTAAAAGTTAATTGGTGCAATCTAGAAAACAAAAAGATTTGTACAAGTTATTTGTTTTATCACTACTTGGTGAAAAATCATTAGCTATGAATATATTAGATATCTGTGACTTGATTAGTGAAATATTATCTCTTCCTCATAAAGCATATTCTTTTATCAACGTACAAAGAAAATATTTTCTTATGAATGAACAAGATATGAGAAATTGTTCATACATAGAATCTAAAAATTTTTTAATTTCTTATTTTACCATGTTCAACCCTATGCATTTCTCTTTCAATACATTACAGGTACAGAATGACCAAATTTCCCTGTTTATAGAAAGAGGTGAAGCTAAATAAGGGTTTGAATGAATTCAATAATTTTTCGTAAATTTAAAAAAAATATAATGCATATTTTTCCCTTTCGTAAAATTCCAAAATTTTAATCCAAACTCTGCCTAGAAGTGACAAGAATCACACATGGTGACTGCTATAAAAAAAAAAAAACATAATAAGTGTATATATTGAAATGGAAAAATTGCCTTCAGAATAAATTTTTATTGACTTATAAGCAGACATGTTGAAATAGATTTTTCAAATATAATAGTAAAGTAAATTAAAGTAAAATAATTCACAAACAAACTTAAGGACGTAAATTTTATTTGTTACTTTCTTCCAACAAATTAAATGCAATCATGTTGAAATAATATTATTAATTTTTTAATTTTATAGATAAATTCACATTAGTATAAATTATAAAGAAGTGAATATGGTTCTTTTCCTTAATACCTAGAGAATTGAATGAATGTAATGTAATTTCTCTTGTATACTAAAACATTGTTTCAAAGAGGAATCAAGCATGGAGTTACAATTCTAATAGTAGAGGTTTTCCTAAGGACTAATTTTACTTTATAATTTTATCTAGAATGTATACACTTAAAAAGGGTTAAAATAATAAAAATAGTACAGAATTTCGTATTTAAGTTTGGTGCTATATTATCTATACTTTTCTCCTCTCCTTATATTCTAAGTACTACAGCAACATTACCCCAATGCCTCAAAGATTTTCGTTCATTGCAGGATAAGGGGATCAGATATACACAGTCTGACCCATATGTTTAAAAACATAGCGCGACTGTTTCCAAATGACCCATGATGAGCGTCGAAAGTTGCATTGACTAACTGCTACT
>JAOTQJ010000096.1:14346984-14358216 GCA_025642045.1 Solanum sejunctum | reverse complement strand
AGAGATGAAAAGATGTGAAGCCATATTTCTTTTTACAGTAATCTAGTGCAGCACTTCAACAAATAAACATAACAATGACCTCTATTGAAACAAAGGTCAAGGATATTGGGCTAACATTTCAAAAGGTGATAAGGAAGTAAAAGGAATAAAGCACAAGTAAAAGCTTAAGTGAACCTAAAATCTTAATAGTTGTGAACATATATTCTTTATCGTAAAGTTCAGGTTTCAGACAAAGGCAGAGAGACATTCGCAAACTAGTTAAAATTGAACCAAGAATGAATTCTTTCAACCTTCCTATTTTGAAGAAAAGAACAAAGGCAAAACACAACTATTGGCAGTGGGCAACACAGATCATGATTTCATTTGTCTTTGTTAAAAGTACTCTAATAAACAAGTACCTTCGCTTCATTAAAGTAAATCGAAAGATCAAATTATAAGTCTAAAAATAGTATTTGAAAGGGGAACATTAACCACTTTATCAAGAAAAGAGTATGCAAAATAGGAACATGCAAGAAACATTGCTCTGCATTATAAATTAAAACGCGAGGGTCCAAAACTCACTACAGCAGAATGGGGAATGATTTTTCATAACTTAAGGCAAATAACATGACACCAGCATAAAGCAGTAACAAAGATGTCTAATTTTAAAGCAGCAAATGGCAAGAAATTAAGAATTAGTGATCAATGTTTGTGGCGAACAAGTCGAGGAAGTTGGAATCAAGAGCTTGAGATTTAATCGATAAGCAAGACACCACCGTTGAAATGCAAACAAAACTACTGAAAATGCTAATTAAACTAAGCGAATGATGTTAGCATACTAAATCCTTAAAATTTCTAAAGCCATAGGTAGATAATCTGAAGCAAAGCTGGGAACAGGAAATCGTAATCCAAAACTTAAATTTTCTAACAAAGGGAAAATATGGAATAACGATTGAAAGACAAGAATCCAAGTAGATGCATAACGAACAACACTTCACCAATTAAACGAAATAACATCTCTGTGATCCGCACGAGCAAATCAACCGTTGTGTTATGGATTTAATATTTTTTTTTCATCTTTTAAATCATGCTAAAAAGGAATTTCGAAACTGAGGCAATCTGATACATGTTAAGCAGAAATGGAGAATAAGTTAAGGCTACGCAAAGAATGAGGACCAGAAACATCAGTAAACTTATCCCCGAGAACAGGGAGCTAGCATTATATCGTGTCGACACGAACAACTCAACAGCCAACCAAGAAGGCATTAATCAGTAGTTTCAATCAACACACAGTAACATACGCATATCTCTTGATCCAAAATCAATAGGGCATTATTAAACTGAATCAAAATGCAAAAAATGGGTGCAGAGAATCAACAAGAATCATGGCGATAACAACAAATCAGTATCAACAGCGGGACATTCTCAGTCAACAAACCAAATGCAAACAGAATATTTTGATACAACTTCGCTTGTCACACTCAGTCACAATTCGAAAGTAAAGCGAGATTGGGATATTACCCTTTTTGGGGCAGCAAACTGGGACGACTACAAACTTGACGAAGCTTCGACACCAACAACGAAGTTTGCTCCGGTTTTCAGGGGTTACCGATGGCTACCAAGATTTCAAATTCTGTGAAGAAGATAAAATTGAAACATTCTCCTTTTCCTATTTTTAGAATCTGTCCTCCCTCGAAATGACGAAGAAGAGGGGGATTATATAGGGACTATTTCGAATTCAAATTTGAGGAAAATAGGGTCGATTGATTTCTACTTAGATTCATGTGGGGGACAAGACCGTTAGGGGTGCGCGACTTTGACAGAGGTCTCGAGGTCCAGATTTTCGGGGTGCGTGGAGCCAATTTTGGCTTTGTTGGTTCTTGGTGTGGAAAACGAAGAAGAAGAAGGAGAAAGGAAGAAGGAGCGTGTGGGGAATGGGAATGGGGATTTGAAGGAGGAGATGAAGATGGGAGAGAGATGGGGGCGGCGACGCTGGTTTAGGGTTTTCTGGCTTTTGATTTTTTGAAGGGGAAAATGGAGAAGAAAGGTTGGGACAGAGAGATATATCGGGCGCGTGAGGGCCACGCGCCCGTAATAATTTTTTTTTATTTTTTGAAAATAATGAGTCAAAAATAGTTAAAAATAAAAATAAAGTTCGGTGATTAATTTGACACCATAGAGGGTAAAAATTGGGTGTCAACATATATATTAGGGTAAGTTTAATAAAAAATAAAGGGTAAATTAAAAATATTTAAATTAAATAAGAGTATAATTAAAAAATAAATAAATAAAAGAACTATGGATACCACCATGTCGGTGGTTTCAAAAAAGCCAAACATGTTTGTAGCCCCTTAACTTGGTCCCAGATATCATTTTGGCACTCCAATTCGACCTTGTTACATTTTAAATTTGGAAGAGTGTACTTCACATGCCATGACATGACATAAAAGCCAATTAAAAATACATACACAATTCTTCTAATTTGACTTTATTTTTTATTTTAACATTTTATCTTGCTTGTATTCTATTTTAAATTTTCAACTTAAAAACATTTACTTTCGCATGTTATTTATATTTATCTTCGTCTTAAGACTGACTTGTTCTGGTGGAATTAAACAAGTATCATCATGTCCATTTTTGGATTGTAATAGTTGTACTCCTTATGAGATGTGAGAAATAAAAATTGTAATTATATAAAATTTATTAAATGAAAAATTTATAAAATGATTTGAATAATATTAAATTCAAAAATATATCAGGTTAAGGAAAAATTATGAAATTAGTCAAAATTTTCATTTTATTTATTGAAAATAACTATACTTTAAAAATATTAATAAAAACAACTATTATATTATACTTAAATAGTAAATTAGTGGTATCCTAATCTATTTCCTGATTTTTTTCTCAATCATACCCTCGTTTTTAGCTAAATAAAAAAAATGAGAAATCAAAAAAATAATAAAACTGACCTACATTCTTTTTCTCATTCTTCACTTTTTTACTTCCTCACTTCTCTCTTCATCCTTCCTTTTTATTCAAAAAATTCAAAATTTCTTTTCAAAAGAATCCCATTGATTTAGGTAACCAAATATTTATTTCCAAAAGAATCTCATTAATTTAGGTAATTTAATATACATCATAGGTCATGTGTGATATTAGTTTTTTAGTTATACTTAAAATCTTTTTTAAAATTATTTAATTCTATATATATTTGTATTTGTTTATCAATTTCTCTACTTCAGTTTGTATAGGAAAACAGAAGAGCATACAAATGTATCTCAAATACATTATTTTTAATAAACAAAAATATATTTTTATCTTTTATATTTGATACCATTAATATAGAAATATTTAAAAATTTCAACATTTGAATTGTATTTTAATATTTTGTATGTGAAAAATGAAAAGTTACAAAAAATTTAAACCAGCCTGATACTACGAACCTAAAGTACGTTCGTCTAAATTCATAAATCATATTAATACTCTTTCTCCGTTCGTAGTAGTCATCAACCAAAAGGTCCAAATTGAAGGCGCACGCTACAATTACTTTGGAATTAATTGAGGACTTTTTTCTTATTTTGGGTGAAAAGTTTTTTTTTTTATCAAGTTTTCCAAGCAAATAGAACAAATTCTGAGGCAATAGTAAGGTTGACTATCCACGAAGTGCTCTGTTTAAGGCGCAATGCACACCAAACTGTTATTTGAGTGCATATAAGATAAATTTTATTTTAATTTAATAGTACTGATGTGACCTATCCAAGGTACCGTGGTGTATGCTATTTGCAGATGACATAGTTTTAATTGATGAAACTCGATCTAAATTTAATGAGACGTTGGAAGCGTGGAGATTCGTTTTGGAGTCCAAACGATTCAAATTAAGTAGGACCAAAACTGAATACTTAGAGTTCAAATTCAGTGGTGAGCAGGAGGACACAGACACCAATGTGAGGCTTGCCACTCATCTTATCCTTAAGAGGGAAAACATTAAGTATCTGAGGTCCATCATCCAGGATAGTGATGATATCGATGATGATGTCACACACCGTATTGGGATACCATGGACGAAGTGGAGGCTTGCCTCTGGAGTCTTGTGTGACAAGAAGATACCCCTTAAACTCAAAGGTAAGTTTTATAGAACGGTGATTAGACCATCGTTGTTATATGGGGCAAAGTGTTAGCCAATTAAAAATATATATGTGTAGAAAATGCATGTTGCAGAGATGAAGATGTTGAGATGGATGTGCGGCAGCACCAAGAGTGATAGGTTTAGGAATGAGACAGTCCGGGAGAAGCTAGAGGTGAACCCGGTGACAGAAAAGATGAGGGAAGCGCGTCTGCGATGGTTTCGACATATGCAAAGGAGTGTCGATGCTCCTGTTAGGAGATGCGAGAGACTGGCTGTGGAAGCTACTCAGAGGGGTAGAGGTACACTTAAGAAGTATTGGGAGGAGGTGATTAGACATGATATGACAGAACTTGATCTTACTAAGGACATGACCCTAGATAGAAAGGAGTGGAGGTCGCGTATTAGAAGAACAGATTAATTGATAGGGTTAGGTGTTGCTTGGTTTCGGGGAATAGTAGGGTTATTTGGGCAGGGGTACTCGTGTGTCCGTAGTATGTGTCGTATTGTGTACTTTTTTTTTCCATATCTTCATGTGCGTGTCGTATTGTGTGCTATTTTATTTTATTTTATTTTTTTCTTATACCTTCATTTGCATATCATTCATAGTCACTTGTCATACTTTCATGGTTATATCTAGTTTCTTTGTGCTTATGGGTTTTGAGATGAGGGTTCACAGGAAACAGTCTCTCTATTTCTCTGAGGTAGCGGTAAGATCCGCGTACATTACACCCTCCCAAGACCCAATTATATTAAGTATGTTATTGTTATTATTTATTTTAATTTAATAATTTTTAAATTATATAAAATTTTAAAAATATAAATTAGACAAGTTTTATACGATGAATTTGAGAAAGAAAAAATACACGAAACCGCGAAATACATCAACTTTTAGAGAAGAGTTCCATCTCATCTGATGACGTGTTTTTAACAAAAGGATAAATATGATCACCTCACTTTCAACTAATTTTCCTACATTTTTGGGCTCGACAGTATCCATGTGAGGTGTTTTTGTCTCACAAACTAATAGACTTAAAATGAAGAATTTTAAATAATGAAATTTGATACATTTAATAGTTTTATGAGATATTAAATATATAATTTTAGAACAGAATTATTTTATTTGATCATTTCTATCTTAATATTTTCTTCGTTCATCTTTATTTTGTCTTTGTTAGTTTGATACAAGAATTTAGAAATAGTAAATAATAGAGTAATTTTATCAAATCACCCTTTGAAAATAATAAATGCAGTGTATTGAAAAATAAAATAGAAAAATAATTATAATTAATGATAAAGACAAATTAGGAACTAAATGTAAAATTATCTTTTAATTTCATAAAATGGACAAATATTACATACCAAAATAGTATAGAGGACAACTAAATATAAATGGAGGGAGTAATAAAATAAGTTATCATATATTTCCTCTCTCAGACAATAGTTGTTCAATATTAATGTGATACTGAGATTTAAAAAGTACAAATGATAGCGATAATTTTATCGAATCACTCTCTAAATATAATAAATATAATTAAAAAATATAATAAGAAAATAATTATAATCAATTACAAGTGTAAGTTAGTAAGTAAGAGTAAACTTATATCTTTTTTTTGTAAAGTGGATAAATATTATTGAATATTTATTTTTAGTATAATTGACAAGTAAAAATGGACTAAAGGAGTATAGATGATAAAATAATTTATTTCAAAAATAAACAATCTGAAAATAACTTACTCGCAATCAACAACTCATTATACATATGATCATATCTTAAGGTTTAATTCTCTATGTATTACTACTCTCTATGTCCCATTTTAACTAATACATTTTTTTTTATCCATCCTAAAAAGAGATTATCGCTTCACTCTCTTTTTATCATTAATGAAATGATTTCAGCCACACAAATATTTAAGATTTTAGACCATAAATTTTAAATTTTTTTAATTTTTTCTTAAATATTATGTCAAATAAAAAAATGATACATAAATTAAAATAAAAAAAATAATTTTTAATAAACAAAAATTCAAATGAACCCGTTCCACATCCTAGCTCCCTTGTAGGTTGGCTAAAATGTGGGATTCCTAATAACTAAAAGAATGCACCACTCATAGTAGCAACTTTCTAATTATAGAGCAAATGGTCCATTCATTAATAGCCAGATTAGCTGGACCACCATTGCTTCCTCTCAGCCATCAAAATCTTCTATAAAAGGCCGCTTTCACAATAACTTCAAGATTAATTAAATTAATTTCATCTATTAATATTTTTATTTCTCTAATAAATTACCTCTCTCTTTGTAAAACTTGTAACAGTCGCATTCTGGTGGTGTCCCCGCCTTACAACATATTTTAGTCGTTTAGCATCACCTCATATACGGTTGTTACAAATTAAAAATAAATAAATTACGAAAAGAAAAAGAAAAAAAATTTTATAAGTTATTTTGTTTTTCATTAATTGATCGATAATGGGTTTTCTTCACAAGCTGTGGGACGATACACTTGCCGGTCCGACACCGGAATCGGGTTTAGGAAAACTCCGCAAGTACAATTCATTCGCCGGACGTTCTTCCTCCAGTGCTCCGCAGTCCCCCACCACGCTCGGCCTCCACCACCACCACCACGGCGGCACTAGCGAAGATCTGATGCCGGTTACCCGGAGCATTACGATTCTCCGCAGCAATTCAATTCCTGGCCGTTCTGGCTGCAGTACGCCTGATTCTGGATCTGTTCCATCTTCTCCGGCGTTTTCTAGTGCTTCAAATTCCCCATTTGCACGTTAGTCCTCCTTTTCAGAATTAATTCTCCTTTTTCCCTTAGTATAAATATCTTAATTTTATTGCATTATATATAATATATGTCCGTTATTCTGGCGTTAAGCTAATATTTTTTGCTTCAAATTTCGAGGATGTACAAGTACGTAAATATATAAACACACACGTATAGTATATAAAAATTAAAATGATACATTCACATATAACAACTATTTGTATGTTTCACTTTTATATCTGTTCCTTGATCCTAACTTCCCATGGAGCTTCAACTTGAAATATAGTACTCATGTTAATTTTAAATGATATTAAAAGTAGAAATGTAAATTTGAATATTTTTCAAAATATTTTGATATATAATATTTACTCAGTTTATAACGATAAGAATATGAATGACTCCAAAGTATAATTATTGAAGAAGGTCTTAGGTCTAACTCACACCAAAAGTTAGCTCGAAAGGAGAAAGATTGCCTAAATCTTATAAGGAGATCACTCATCCCATTAACTACCAATGTGGGACCTTGTATCTCAACAACAATAATATAGTTGTGTCTATTTATATATGTTTGGGGAATTGGAGGGGGCAGGGGTGGGGGGAGAAGGAAGCTGTGTGTTGGGTTTAGGGGGTGAGAAAATACGTTTGTTTGAGGATCAAGATAATAGTTGAACTTTTATAACACGATATGATTTAACATAATATTAAAATCTAATAAAATTAAAAATATTTTTTTTACTTTTTAACGTTGTTTTTCTTTTTCCTCTTGGTTATGTTATAGCAAGCACACCACGGAGGAATTACAAGAAGCAATTAAAGGGTAAAGCTAATAAGGATCCGTCTGCCAACTATGATTGGTGAATTTTCTTAATACTTAGCTTTTCCTTCTTTTATATATAAAAATAAAATAATTGTCTCAAGTTATTGAATATTTGCTTTTCTATACTCATTTTTGTAGTTTAATTTCTAAAATGTACTTGCATCTAGAGTGATAAGTTTGCCTATAAAATTATAATTCACTCAATTCTTTCAAATGTACGTTAATTATTCATTTTTTCATTTATTAACTCCGCCTAACTCATTTCAATTCATTAAAATTTAAAGCTGATATCTAATTCAAATTATTTGATAAGAAATTTTATCGAAAAAATTGATATGTTATATATAGTCACCATAAATATAACTAGTACTAATTTTATTAGATACTAAAAATTTATTTATTTTTAGTATAAGTCAATAATCCGCTTATTTATTAAATCAATCTATTTTGATCTTTTGGGCTTAACTTCTCATCCATGAATTTTGGATCTGAATTGTACTGTTGCAGGATCATGCTGAGTTCTTGGGATCGTTGACCAGAGAAACAGAAGAAGAAAAAAAAAGAAAACTATTTTAGTGTGAAGAAATGACTGCTACAGTGTTATGAATATATTTTATACTAATATTGTACATATTAATTAGTGTATATACGTATAATAAATAAGAAGGTTCCAAATTAGTGAAAGGAACCTCTGCATCATTTAGATGATGATTATGTTAATATCAGGGAGAGAGAAACTACAAGGAGGATATTTTACTCTTTTTTTCTTATAAGCTGCTTCCTCCATCTGTTTGGAGTGAAGCTTTTTGATTTTTTTTTAATTTAATTTGGTTGTGAGTTTGATGTACTCCACCTTAATAATAAAACTTGAATTATCTTGTTTTGTATATATAAAATAAGGTATAGCTCTTATGAATGGCTTTGTTAATTTTGATGATAAATTTGAGTAAGTTATTCGGTGATAATTAATCAAGATTATGGTAAAATGACTGAGATTTCTTCATCCTTTATTAAAGGTCTCAAGTTTGAATCTTTTAACAATGGAGAAACTTTTTTTGGGAGCTTAGACCGACTATTCCACAACTAACGACAAATTAAGTAGAGGACAAATTTGTTCTATTTTTCATATTTTTGAAGCATATCTAATTTGAATGAGTCCACCAAAATAAAGGCACATTTACGATCAAATTCAATGAAAGGCAAAGTTATTTTATATTTTACGATCGAAAAAGATTTTTGAAGTTTTATTTAAGTACAACGGAAAGATAAAAGAGTTGAATTTCTAAAATGCTACTTCACTCATTGCGAGAAGAAATTTAAAAATGGCATGACTAAAAATGATAATAATAATATACTTAATAAATTTGATAAAGTCAAGTCTGGACGATACAAAAAAAGGCAGGCTGCTAAGGCACTAATATGATTGTTCTCAAAGCAAATGCCCATAAAATTACCTTTTCTAACTATTAAAGTCTACAGAATAATAAAATATGATACAATCGTAGGTCATCGTGGGGATGTAGCTCAAATGGTAGAGCGCTCGCTTTGCATGCGAGAGGCACGGGGTTCGATCCCCCGCATCTCCATTTTTTTTAATACGTATTTCTTTTTCATATTTAAGCAAATTCGTTTCCGTTTACATTTTATATATCTAAAAAATATGTCATTACATGTTAAAATTTAGCTAAAATAATTTTTATACTATAAATATATATAAAACTTGGATTCGAGAAGTATATGGCCCCCATTCGAGAAGTATATGGCCCCAGTCTTGATCAGATTAAGACCTAAGTTTGACTAAATAAATTTAATCAATTAAATAAATTTATTATTAATCAAAAATGATATTTCAATGATATGACATATTAACTAGGAGAGAAAAAGATTTTTGAGGTGTTTAATATTAACTTTTTTCAAAAAGTAAATTGGTGATAGATGAATGGCTTTATTATCCTTAAAAAACAAAAATAATATTTATAGACAATATTCAATAATTTAGTGACCATCAAATTAGTGAGGATTGATTTATGCATACTTCCTCTACAACTGTGGATTTGGAGTGTAGCACGTCCTGAAAAATAGGTGAGAAGAAGCACTCTTAATCAATTAAATTTTATATTGAAAGAAAATGATATAATGATTCTTTTTTATTTCACTTGATTTTCATAATCAATCATTGTTTTAGATAAGTGGTGAACAAATCTTTTCACCATCTTTACTTACATTTTAACTAATCCTAACTAGTACTTATAAAAACTTCCCTGATAATTACGTCGTTGTGCCTGGAGCGTTCTAGTACGTTGTAGATTTTTATCCATAAAAACTTTTTTAACATGTATCTATTTTAGTAAATTACCATAATTTAGTTCTAGATATTTGTTATGAACAAACTATAATAATACATATATCATAGTTAATTTCCTATACATATATCAAAGACTATTTTCATGTATCACAATTCCCTCCCCCCTAACCCCAAACATATAGGGTTCACTTTTCAACATGTTATAAAATTTGATGAAATATGATCAAATGAAATTTTTTCTAACTTGAGGCATATTAGGAATAATATTGTATGCAAGGATATTTTATTTCATGTACTTGCATTTCTCGAATCAACAAGCTCGTCCAAGGCATAAATTTAATGACATAAATTATGATTAAAAAATAAACTTAAAAAAATACTTTTCTATAATATATAAACCGTTTATTTGAACAATTTAGGATTGTCGTGCTTGCTTCAGTTGCTTCAAGCAGGTAGCTGAAGTAGACAACTATTGCTTGGTTTAACCGTTCAAGCCTGACATCTTAAATCTAACATTTCGAGATCGAACCTTATTATTTTTACATCATTTCTATGAAGTATTATTTAATTATTCCTTCATTAACTTCAATTACGAAATTACAATAACGACTTTATTAATTTTGCGGCGGCTATTAAAGTGTCCATTTAAATTTAATGTGCCATTTCTATTAAATTATTATTTAAATTATTATTTATAACTAAGCATTTCAGCTACCTGTTGCAACTACTTGAAGCAGGTGGGTGACTACAACGTGTTTGCTTACTGTTACAGTAGCTATTAAAGTTGTTGCTTAATTTTACTGTGTCATTTCTGTTAATTATTATTTAATGATTTCTTGATGCATTTCAACTATGAAATTAAAATTACGTGTCTACTTAATTTTACGATAACTATTAAAATATCTATTGGGTTGTATTGGACCTATGCAATGCACGGTCTAAAAATCTAGTTATTGTATAAAAGACCATTGGCAAATATTAGAGATCACCGTGAAATAAGAGCAATGTGGCAGGATTAATAGAAATGGAAGTCTTCTTATTTATAGGAAATAGTATACCAAATAAATCTAATTTAAAAATTATTTACCCTTAATAGATTCAACCTAAATTATTTATCCTTAATAGATCAATTAGCCATCAAACTATTTACCTTTCTACTCACTTACGCTTTGTTATTTTGCGTGTTGATGTCATGCTGATGTCAGTATAAAATACTATGAAATCTACTTTGACTATGTTA